>JAEAOA010000353.1:1940000-2540000 GCA_016746295.1 Potamilus streckersoni
TGAGACAAAACTCTCGCTTCACTGCCAAATCACTAGATAACATCTCACACGATCCCGGAACCATTTAATTTCCCTTGCGAAAGATTAAAGATTGCTGAATTTTCCTAAAGTAAAACCTTTAATTTCTTACAGAGTTACGCCCATAAATCCATATTAACCAATCGGAATAGACTGTTTCCTAAACCTGTTCGTAGAATTTTTGGATTGACAAGAAAACTAAACAACTAATCATGCCATAATTAATCATTACTTTGAACTATCATCTATAGCCAGCTGCCACCTTTAACCCTGCCGATTTTGGGGAAAGGTCTTATGTCATTCTCTTGTACCATAGCATCTGACTCGGTCATGAATTCCCTTTTGACGTTCAGAGATGAAATGAAAAATAATCATCTATCTCTAGCCCTTTCTACTTTAATTAAGTTGACTTTGATACAATTCCTTTAAACAAAGCTTCTAAGAGTTTTCAAAATTCGACACATCACAAGCTGATTCATGATATTGTATAGTAGCCTTGTATTTTGTGCATTTAATCTACCCTTCATAAATCCTTTTTGGGTATCACTGATTACTGAGTGAAGAACCTTTTTGATCCTGGCTGCAATGGCTTCCAAAGCATTCTTATAGTCAATATTTAAAAGTGATATAGGTCTCCAACTTTTGAAAAATATTCTATCTTTTTCTTCCTTTTGTAGACATCTTATGACTCCTTGAGACTGAAAATCGGAAAGTTTTTCTACAGTATCCATGATTTATTGATCTGCAAAGGGACCCCCCCAGACTTCCAGAAGAATTTATAGAACTCTACAGTGAATCCATCTGAGCCATGACTTTTTCCATTTCCCATCCATTTTAGAGACAAACCACATTCATTAAATAAAAGCACATCCTTATCTATTCTCTTTCCTCTTGACTGAGTTTAAAATTGTGATTAAAAAATCTATTTTGGTTAAATAATCTATTTTGAGTTTCTTAAGTCTCCTTATCATCAAGCTGAACATTTTTACTTTTGTACAATTCCATATAAAACTGTTTTTGGGCTTCTAAAATATCAATTTCATCAGGCAATTTGTCCCATCATTTAAAATAATTTCCATTATTGTCTTATTGACATAAAATTCTTTTTTCAAGATTTAAAAAGTACTTTGTGCTTTTTTTCCTCCAAATTCATACCATCTGGCTAAATTAGATCTTACGATAATGCCCTCTATGTACTTTTTCCTAGATTTCTCTAATGCTACTTTTTTCCACCTCTAACGTTTCTAGAGTTTCCCCGTCTATGTTATTCAACAGTTCATCATAAATTTCTATTATTTCTTGTTCAAGTTTCTTCAATTTTTTCCCATTTCTCTTTTGTTTTTTTAATAGAGAAACATATAGTTTCTGATCTTATTTTCATTTTCAATATTTCAAAGAACATTTGATCATTACAGGAAAGAGAAACATGGAGGGAGTCATCTTTATTTCACCTTACATAATATTCATTTACAGTGTCAGCTATACACTTTTTGACTAAATTAATGTTCTTCAACAGTTGGGCATTAAGTTTCCAATATCCTTTTTTCCCTTGAACACGTTGAAAAAGCCACACTCAGAGCAATAGCTGAATGTTCAGACTTATATCCAGGTAAGCAACACGCATCAACCATAATCATATGAATGTCTTCAGATATGAGAAAGTAATATAATCTACTTTGTTTCAAGGGAGATTTTTGCCTCCAGGTATACATCCTTAAGTTTTGATTCCAATTTCACCAGGGGTCAATTAGTACCAATTCATTTTTTAGGCCTTTGATCACTGCTCTATACTGTTGGTGTTTGTCATATAAAAAAATAAAATATTATAAGTATCCAAGCCTAAGTCCTGATACAGCATTCCAGTCTCCACACATTATAACTGATGAGTTCTCAAGAAATAAGATCCCCTCCTTTACCTTTTTAAAGAAGCTAGGATTATCATCATTAAAACCATACAAATTCATGAAGGTTATTCTGTTGCCATTAATTGTAATATCTAAAATATTAAATCTTCCTTGACTGTCAAATCTTTCTCCCAGAATTACAAATTTGAATGTATTTCTAAAAAAAATATTGCAACCCCAGCACTATTACTAGAGCAGTGGCTAAATATACATTTGTATCCCCATTCAGCAGCCCAATATATTTCATCGTTTTTTTGTACTATGAGTTTCTTGTAAACATACTATCGATATATTCTTTTGTTTTACCCAGTGGAAAATGTCCCTTGTTTAAAGACTGAAGCTTGCAGGCCTCTAACATTCACAGATATAATTCTTATGTTATTATCCATGAGAACGGCAGAAATTTCATGTTCTTGTACAGGAATGTATGAAGTAATTATCACCTTGAATTTATCATATGCATGGCTTTCACACCCACACTCACACACATGCTCACACAGAATACAAATATCTATAATAAAAACATCCATGGTTTTGAATACATGCTGTAGATTTGGCTGTAGTTAACATTGATACTGTGAATAAAAGACAACAAGTTAAACAGCTCCATTTATGATAATTCTTAATTGCCTTTGACAGATTTCCAGTAGGCATGGATTAATAAGAGTATAAAATACAAAATGAATGAGAGAAGGAAAAGGGTGAAGGGAGAGGAAGAAAGTATGAAGGAAGAGCATGCATGAATATAGTATGTGACTGAATGACTGAGCAAGAATGGGAGAGCTGAAGTATTGAATATGGATGAGTAGTGTTGAATATGATGAATAAACAACTGAGTAAGTTAAGATTTAAATATGGGCGAAAGATGATTTATGAATTAGTGGATGAATTATCAGAAAAGATTAAGGAGAGATTTATGTATTTAATGAGCGAGTAATAAATCTATTATCTAATGACAAAACTGATGAAGAAAAGAAATAACCTATAAAAAATAAAACAAACTAGAGCAGAAAGGAGAGTATCCAAATGAAAGGTTCACATATCTATTTGGCTAATTTTAGGATTTCATAGAGTTGAATATGGCACTTATACTCTTAATTTTCTCATCAATGTCATCATAAATGTCAAATTTTATTCTTTTCCCTGATTTGGTTTTACCATACACAAATCGGTTAAAAGTACCATGCACTATTAATCTCCTGATGCCTGGATAATTTATTGATAAGTTCAGTATTCATCTTCGTCACATCCTCTACCAGTCTGATTCCTTTACTCTGTTTAAAGTCTTTCCACTTCTTAATTGGAAGTTTACAATCCAGACTCCAGAATTTCACAATCACTGGCCTTGACTGTCCCTGTCAGCCTGGGGTCCTATACACAGCCAATCTGACCCTGTTATCCAAATTAATCTTTGTGACTTTTTTCCCCACTTTCACAATTTTCTCTCTCAGACTTTTATTCTCGTACTCCTTCAGCCCTAAAACTTTAACATTCAGCTTCCTTGAAAATTGTTCCATTTGGTTCGAGGCTGCACTTGCTTGTTTTGATCTCCTACCATACTCTTTCATGTCACTCTTCATTTTATCATTGTCCTTTTTTGTCTCTTGTAATTTTTTTTGCAATTGGTGGTTTTCAAATTCCAGTGAATCGACCCTATCCATCAACTCTCCTGTCCTCTCCTTTATTTTCATATCAGCAAGGAGTATTCACTAAAGACTTTATATGAAGTTTTAAAATGGTGATGATTTGAAGTCCAACATGGCAGCATTTGCCTCCCAAATGAAATTGGTGCTGATATAGCATGCAATATGGCCACCAGAATGGCCATCTTGAAAACGTTTTATTCCTAATTCTCCTACATGGATGGCCATATCTCTCAAAGACATGTTATGATGTCTCACAGGTCCTAAATAAAACTGATTATGATCTAATGTAGATGCCATGACAGCCATCTAATAAAACTTGTACCATTCTTCCTGACTAGAAGGTCATATCGATGGGATTAGGACCAGATGAATTTTATAATTTCCAGTTGGTTTTAAACAAAAGTTGTTTTGATCTCACATCCAGTATAGTGACCACACAGTGATCTTAATGAAAATCTTGTTATTTCTATTACTCCTGAAGGGATGGTGCACGAACATGAGGTTTGTTTAGCTAGTCTTTATAGGAAATTGAACCCCTCATCCAATCATTCTTAAAGGATGAGGGGCAATAATGGAGTAAAGCTGGAGGCTGAGCATGTATACATAGCATGTTACTCTGTCATTGGCAGAAACGGGCGCTCTTCAAAAAAAAGGAAACTTTTATCAGTCACACATGCTCAGCCTCTGGCTTTACTCCAATAATGTCCCTCATCCTTCATGAATGCATGAATGAGGGGTTCATTATTTTTTTTTTAAAGTCTTCAGTTTCTCACATGTTTAATAGCATCTAAAAAGAATGACAACAAAACATCTGCTCAAAAACATAAACAGGAAGCGGTACCACATGTTGTCCTGTCAACCATAATCAGATGAAAAATATTATTTATATGCTATTCACAATTGCTTCAGCAAAACACTTGCTATTAGCCTGGATATCCCTTAGATAAAATTTGTGAAAAGTTTTTACTGAATGCCATTTTTAGTATGTCATGTAAGAACAGTCTTATCTGAAAGCAGCTGATGCTGCAGCATTTCTGTAAGAATGAGCTTTAAATTTAGGTTTATCAATTTCTGATTATTCTAAAGCTATTTTTAACCATCTTGCAATAGTACTAGATGTCACTGCTCTGTAGGAACAATAACATACCAGAACTTTAATATATTTCTGAATATTGTTAGTCCTGCCAAGATAATGTAATAAAGAATGCATGGCACAAAGATTCTCATCCTTATAATGTAGTAGTTCCAACAGGAAATTTTTAACTTGAAGTTTTCAGTGAATCTAAAAAACTGCCATACAAGTCATGTTATGTAATTTCAATGATTTTAGAGTTTGTGCTCTCGGAGCTGTAGATAAAGCAGTAAGAGTATCCAGCTTCAATATTAATAATCTTAAAAATATTGTTTCCAAAGAAAAAAAAGAGTACACAGGTATTTTAAGACTTAGGTTTACATCCTAAGTGTCAATATATCTTGGTTTTGGTGGACTATTGTTAAACAATCCCTTTAAGTATTTATTAATCAAACATCCTCAGAGTAATAAGTAACATAGCCTTGTGAGTATTTATGACACTGTAAGACTTACCTTCAGTTACCAAAGAATCTAAATTTGAAATAACTGTTACCTCAGAAACACAAAATGGACAAAGATCTGACACTGATAAACATCATAATTTCTATGCCATATTATGTTATTTAGATGTTCTTTTTTCTCCATGAATTGAGAATGATGTCCACAGCTGTTGTTGGAAGTCCTTGGTTTTGGAGGAGTCTAATGATATAATCACTGCAACTAAAGATAGTGTCTTGACCCTAGATGATGAATTTGACCACTGTGTGGAAGAGTCAGTATATTTTTGTGCCTTGGAAGTCTAATTGGAAGATAAATTAAACAACACAAGAGTAAAGGAAACCAGGATTGTGATGTCCAATGTGGAATTCTTAAGAGAGCTTTACAAACTCTATCAGCAATAAATTTATTCAATATTTTCCCAGCAAGATGTAAAGGGGGAAAATTGTATGGCATTAAAACATGCTAGGAGAAAGAAAAGCATTAATTTTAAAAAGAACCAGGTTCTGGAAACCATGAGATAAACTTCTTTAACTGACAGTTTAATCAAGAAGCAAAATGATCTATGTCTGGAACAAAAGTCTGTGCACACAATCTTTGAAAAAATAAATTCTTTAGCATCCCTTCAGTAGAGTTAGAAAAATTCCTTGAAAATTCCTGGATATAAAATCTGCCTGTATATTATATTTGCCAGCAATATGGACTGCAAATACAAATATTTTCCTATTCAAGCACCAGTTCTAAATCTGTCTGGCTAGGTGATCCAAATGAATTGATGCCATTCCACCCATATTATTAATATATGAGATAGCACATATACTTTCAGACTGAATCTCAATGTGGACATTTCTGTGATCTGAATGAAAATCTTGCAAGGCAAAAGAAATAGCTAACAACTCTAAGTAATTGATGGAAAAAGTGGTCTTACTCTTTTCCCATCTACCAGAGATTGATCTATTTGAATCAAGTTCATAAGCTCCCAACCCTGAGAGTGATGCATTAGTTTGAATATTAAAAGCAATCTAGTCTTGTCTGATAGATTTCCTATTCTTGTCTGCAACATACAGATACCACCATCTAAGTTCCTGAATACTTTGCAGAGACTAATGAATTATACTATAAAATTTTTTGTTTTCATGAAGGTCTTTCAATTTATCATGTTCCAAATACCTGTAGTGCATTTGGAATTCCAGGATTGCATAAAATGCATTAATAATCATGCCAATAAATGATGCCAACTCTCGTACTAGATCTAACATACTTTTTATTGAGAAGCATCTTGGCAAAAACATGGATCTTTTCCACTTTCTCCTCAGTAAGAAAACCTTAAACTGTACAGAGTCTAACACAAAATCAAAAAGGTAATTCATTGAGATGGAATAAGCACTGATTTTTCAAGATTGATAGTGAAAGCAAGAGATTGCAATGTCTCAATCATAGTCTATGTATTTTGCATGCTGTTTAAATTAGATTAATTTTATCAATATAATAGGCACATCTAATGTACAGCTACCTTAACCATGCATAAATGAATTTGAGGATCTTAGTGAAAACTCTTAGAACAGAAGAAAGCCCAAAAGGTAAACATACAAACTGAAAATGGGACTATTCAAAAAACTTTAGAAAATTCTGATAATCTGCATGTTTTGCAATACTAAAATAAGTATCCTTTAGATTAAAAAAAGTAAATCATTTTTCGGGATGAGATCTAAAACAATTTGAAATGTTTCCTGCTTAAAATGTTCATAATGGACAAAACTATTAAAGTTTCAAGTTGATATCTGGCCAAAATTTTCCATTAGGTTTGGGAACAATAGAAATGTTAGAAAGAAATTGATTATTCTCACATATGGATGGAACTATAGCTCCTTTGTTTAGAAGTTCAGTGATTTCATTGCATAGAATGATATGCTGCTCATCTGAAAAGGGGATTTCTTTTGGAAAAAAGGCTTGGAATCAAACTATTATGTACCCCAAAATTGTTTGTAAAATCCATGGATCAAAAGGAAACTTACTCCATATAGTAATGCAGTGCTTAAGTTGTCCCACAGAACTTACCTCTAGAGATTTTAATTTGTGGGCTCGTTAGGGAGACTAGTATAAGCAGGTGTTGTTTATCTATTGGAATTTTGGTAATTATACCTGTACCTATTTTGAGTACTATAAGATTGGGATCACAGTCTTGCCCTCTGATTGAAATTAGAACCTCTTGTGGGTCCACTACCTCTAGCACAACAACCTCTATTGTAACTTCTGTGAATCTTGGATAAATTTTCCTTGGCAATCACAAACCCAGTATCACATTTTTTAACTTCTTTGGCCAAATCATCTCCAAAAAGCTTGGGCATTATTGGCGTATGCATATTACAAAGATTGGAATATTTCCTTTTCAAATGTGGTCAAATCATATACCTCCTTCTGAGGGAGACATGGTAATGCATCTGACCCTTAAGGGTAATAGCATCTGAAAGTAGGGTCATTTGTGGCAATCTGAGACTTTATTAATTCTGCTAACTGGACAACAGGCATAATGCCTTCGGCAACAAGATATTGTGTATCCCTAAAGACCTTGTCGTAAGGGTGAACTCGATTGCTAAGGTCATTCTAGATGTCTTGATTGACAAGTGGGGGACCCAACCTATCAGTTTTCTGGGATTTTGTTTTTCTGTACAATTTCATCTGTTGCACATAAGGAAGTGCATGCAGTATTATTGAGCTCTGCTAAGGATCTCCTTTTTGGGGAGTTTTAAGTTTAAGTAACTGCCACACATCATCAGCATTGCTAGTAAGAAGTACAGTTGTAATCGGACTGCAAAGCATCAAAATAATGCCCCATTTATTTTTCCACTCAAAGAAGTTTGCTTGAATAGTCTACTTGCATTGCCCTCTTCTTGGGTAACCTCAACATGACTCTATGGCCCTTCATTTTCAACTTCTACATGTAATTCAGGTACTCGTTCACTAAAACAGTCATTAATTTCATTGTCATCTGCCACAACAGGCTGGATATCATTTTGACCTAATTTTTTCTTCAAAAGCTAAGTGTCTGTTTTTGACTGGTTATGTATATGAGAATGGATGTCTTCGACTGTCCGACATCTTTCATCTTTCGTTTGTTTGTCCACCATAACAAGCTTGCATTTTGCCACTTTCAGAACTTTAGACACAACATGCTTCAATTTTTTTGTATTTGTTTTTCTGTTGTTGTGGCTACAGAACTCTTTCCTCTTTTGAGTAACTTGCCTCTATGTCACAAAATCTACAATATCCTCAGGTCCAAAACCAGGAATTTCCGAAATGCTAAGTTTTGAGGTCAGTAATTGAGAAGACTTTGTCCTCTTCAGTAGCCAATACAAATAAATGAAATGAATTTATAACAACTAACAGTTATAGCATGGATTACATCCTAAGCCTGACTACAACACCACCTAACTATGCACCTATTATTGAACTTACCACTACCTACCATTCACTACAAGGCCAGAATAACTATGAGATACCTCATGCATGTGGCTTGTTTATATAGGGTACTTCAGGTGATGTTTTGTGTGACTGGCAGGTTTCATTTTCTTTGATGAGCACCAGTTTCCACAAATGACAGAGTAATATGCTATTTATTCATATGAGGCTGAAGGCTTTATGAAAAATAATGGTGCCAATCTGACATCCAAAATGGCCATCATAGCTGCCATATTGAAAATGTTATTAATACTCTTTAATGGCAAATCAATAATCTTGAAAATATTCTTATCTCTAATTCTTCCAAATGTATAGTGGTATGAACATGGCTTTTCACCAATAGATTTTTATAATAATTATTTGATCCAAAATGAAAACCGTGTTGGTTTACATCTAATATAACTCGAAGCTGTTGTTTTCAAAATTCTTTTGTCACTACTCTTAAATTTTGATATTATGATATATGATTTTCACAGAATCATGACATGTTTAGTTGTCCTAAATGAAAATGGAATTTTCACAAAATCACTACTAATGATGTGTACTAATACATTAGTTAGAGACTACTATCAAAGTCGGAGTTGATATCCACAATTTGGACTAAAACATACATAATAGACACTATGCATTTCTTTTTACAACTGTCGTTCTTTAACAAGAAATATACAAAATGTAAGAACTTTGTGACATTTCTGATATTTGCTTCTTATAAGAATTCTTACAAGCTTCTCGATAGTGAGTTAGACTGCCTTTCCTCTGTACATGATGAGTTGTATTGATCAGGGGTATCACTGATGGAATCTTTTAAAGATATTCACATGGCAGACCTTTCGGAGATGTTGGGGGTACTATACCGTAGATCTCTTGCAAGTATTATACAAGTACAACAATTTGATGATCCCAGATTAATAGGTATTACTATCAATACAAGGGACTCGTCCCTGCTTTTTGTCAATATCTATTTACCATATGATCTAGCAGAAAATTTTGGGGAATTTGTAGATTATTTGGGCAAAATTAATTCTATTGTAGAAAATGCTAATACAATAAATGCTTATGTAGTTGGAGATTAGAATGCTAATACCCTCAAATCCACTCCCTTTGGAGATGAACTTGCCTATTCTGTGACAAATATGGTTATACCATATCTATCTATTGGACTTTAAACTAATACTTGACAACAAAAAATGTTTTACTTGCATCAGTGATTCACTCAATAAAGTGTCTTGGTTGGTTTATTGTGTCTACACAATCTGTTCATTCTGCTATAATTGATAAGAGAATAACACACACCTTAGTAGGGTCCGACCATCACCCCATTTTAATGACTATCAAGACTGATCTACTTTCTAGATTGGATTCTTACCACTATGAACTCTCAAACTTGAAATACAACATTAATTGGTCAGACCTTCTGATGAAAAACTGAATTATACTCAGACATCTGCATTTTTATTAAATAAGATTGAGATCCCATGTGGTGTTGCAATCTGTAATGACCATGGGGCACTAATCAGGTACATATGAAACAGATAAATGATCTATACCTGATGTAGTAAAAGCTCTATCAAAATCCAGTAATAGATTGACTAGAAAATCCAAACTGGCCACAGGGTTATACCATGCTGGAATGATTGTGTCAAAGTTTTTGCACAAAATGCTTACCTAATGTGGCTGAGTAATAACTGTAAACCTTATCATGGGCAATCAAGTAACAGAATGGCCAAACAAGAGAACAATTTAAGTATGCTCTTAGGTTATGCAAGAAAGACCAAGTAAAACATAGAGCAAACTCACTAGCACAAAAATTTGAAAATGTTGACCAGTGTGAATTCTGGAAGCAAGCTAAACAAAGTATTACAACTTCCAATAAACTACCAATCTGCATTGATGGGTACCATGGTCAAAATAATATATACAACATGTGTAAAAATTATTTTGAAGACTTACTCAGTAGTGTCAAAAATGAATCAAATAAGAAGGTGTTATTTCAGCATTGAATACCCTTTCTGCTCATATTGAGGTAATCACATTATCTGAGATCCAAAATGCAATAACAAGACAAAAAGGTGGTAAATGTCCAGGATCAGATTTTTTATATGTGGAACATTTTAAATATTCAGATACTAGACTTCATGGGTATTAATGGTTTTATTTAATTGTATGTTTGTGCATAACTTTGTACCAGATGATTTCACAAAAGTTACAATTATACAGCTACTAAAAAGCAAAATTGGTAATCTAGCGGACAAAAATAACTACAGATCTTACCACTATTATCTCAAAAATATAATAATGCATCATACTAAAAAGATGCAAAGTCATAATCTTCGATAATCAGTTTGGATTTAAAAAGCAGCATGCTACAGATTTATGTCTATATGCCTTAATGAAAAGTCAGCTATTATGTGGAACATGGCAGCCCAGTATTTGCATGCTTTTTAGATGCTAGTAAGGCATTTGATAGGGTCAATCATTGGACACTCTTTAAAAAGTTGCTGGAAATTAAAATACCTGTATATATTGTTCATACTTAGTCAACTGGTATGGCAAACACTTGTATTATGTGCATGGGGAAGTGTAATATCCAGCACTTTCCATGTAACCAATGGGGTGAGACAGGGAGGTATTCTTTCCCCCTATGTTATTTAATATTTACATAGACTAGTTAAATTGTATATTGGGTCCTTGTAAGTAACAATCAAATGGGCTGTTTCTTAACAATTTTAGCTTTGCTGATTATATATCACTCATTGATAAGTCCATCTGTCGCAGGTTTAAGAAAATTATTAAAGATAGGTGAACAATATGCATTAGAGAATATCATCTATATTACACAAAAATCAGTATGCATGGTCTTTCAGCCTACTTCTTTTAAATTACCATCACCTTCCTCTTTACATCTTAACGGCAAATATTGCTCTTACATATGTTGACAATTATATGTATTTGGGCCATATTTTGAAATCCAATCAGTCAGATTATGAAGCTATGATGAGACATTATGATATTTGTGTATTTGAACAAACATGCTTCTACCAAATTTAAGACTTGTTTATTGAGTATCAAAATTAGATTATTCAAATCTTATTGCTGCACTATGTATTGTGCTCCACTGTGGACAAACTTTAGTGAAAATGTAAAAAGAAACCTAGTAATTGCTTATAATAATAATCTTCACTTTCTATTAGGTCTTCCTTGATGGAACAGTGCCGCCAACATGTTTGTAAATTATAATGTATTCAGTTTTGAGGAAATAATGAGAAAGTATGTATTCTCAATGATAGCAATACTATCTAATAGTGAGAACTGTGTATTGAAATCACTTTGGAACTATGACATTCATTTAAATTCTCATATTATTAGTAGATGGAACAAATTACTATTTAAATGTGTCATTTAACTTCATTTTTTAACAATGCAGTGCACTATTAATTGTTGTAAATGTATCTTTATACTTGTACATATGATATATATGTTCTTTTTTGTTTACAATGTTTTACTCTATATCCGTATTTTAATTGAGATGTATGGACTATGCAGTCTGAAATAAAGAATTCTTGTCTTATCTAATGGTCCTAAATGAAAATGGAGTTTTTACAAATTCACTATTAATGATGTCTAATTGTCCTAAACGATAATAGGGTATTAACAGAATTACTAAATGATGTCTAATTGTCCTAAATGAAAATAGGGTTTTCACAGAATCACCACTAATGATGTCTAATTGTCCTAAATGAAAATGGTGACAAGCTGACATACAGAATGTGCACAAAAGCAACTAATTTTGAAAATCTTGTTATTGTTGAAAGATTTCAGAGATGGTTTCAAAACTAAGCAGTTGAAAGGAAGTAAAGGTCTTGCCTTGTTAATGGTGGTCAATGGAAATAATATGGAAAACAACAAAGTACTGCTGTATTTAAAGTAATTAAACCAACAGTTAAAAGACAATAAAGAAGCACCTGTGACTGTCTTGCAAATATAATTGGGGTTAATATAATTGGGGTTAATAAGCATTTCTGAATGTTGTGCCTGTAAACTTTTTATACACAATTTAATAAATAACATACTTTTAAAATAATTGAATTGATTGCAGAAGATTGACTCAGCATTTTACAAAAAAGCAAAGTCAAACTTGACCCATAAAAGCTGAAAATAAAAATCAGATTACTCTTATATACTCACATATAAGCCCATTTGCGTATAAGCCAATTGCCTAACTTGACTAGGTAAAAATAGGAAAAAATTGCATGACCTGCAGATAAACTGCCCTTTTCCCTTCAAGGCTTTATTTTGTTCCTAAATTCTTCTGCTTATTCATGAATATATATGACAACTGGAAAAAAAATGTTAGGAATAGGGATAGTCATCTGGGTGCAGGTAGCACAGTTGCATTAAATTTAGACCCTTGGATTTGGCCCTTAAAGGAGACTGGCCACAAAAATGTCACAAAATACTTAACTGCAAAAGAGTGCACATTGAAATTTCTTGTACCTTAATTTTTATGTATTCAACCTAATCCACATTGAAATTTCTTGTACCTTAATTTTTATGTATTCAACCTGATCTACATTGAAATTTCTTGTACCTTAATTTTTATGTATTCAACCTGATCTACATTGAAATTTCTTGTACCTTACATATTATGTATTCATCCACATTGAGATTGTTAACAAAGAAAAGATGAAACTTTAGACTCAAGTCATCAAATTATTATATTGGGTATTTGGAATACTTGGCTTGTGTCCTTGTGGTTCATATTTGCCATGACTTTTTATTCTTGTAGCTATCAACACTTTGTCATTGGGAATGAAATAAAAACATTTTTTCAGGTCTTTCAATAGCTTAGTTGGTTTGGGTGTGGTGAGTCTTACCTTAAGCAGGGTTTATTAATGGAAACATTTATTGGTGATAAATCAGACTAAAACATCTCTTGCTGAAAATGTGCAGTCTGCTACTAAGCTTGTAATTACTTTAGATTAGGTGCTATAGGACTCAGGGTAATACTTCATCTTCAGTAGTATATTTTTGGTAACAACATGATATTAAAAATTCAATGACTTAGCTTCTGAATGCTCATGACCAAACATATATTTATCTAATAGACATATTCTTGATGGCAGTTTATGTGTATAGAAAATTATGTCAGATACTGCATTTTGTTTGTTTGTTATCTACTGTAAATGTTTGAAAAGTTTTACTTTCTGCACCAAAGAGTCTAGTATTAATTAAGAGTTTTGCAAACTCAAGTCTGCAAAAGGATATCAAACCTTTCATTAAAACATTGCCTTCAGTTTTTATGCTAAAACTAGGATGAGCTCTAGAAAGATTTATTTGCTAAAAATCTTTTCATTATCAAGTGATTCGGGCCAACACAACCCATATTTACTATATTTTGTTTTCATCCATTTCTAGACTGGTTTCCATTCTTCCATATTATCAGTATTGTAAGTTCTTCAGGGTCCTAGTTCAAACAGAGATGGGGTAGGGTATATTATCAGATGGGTGTATGTATGCATGCATGCATGCTCCCCATATCAGAAGGCAATATGGAAATCACTTGTACTGTGATAATAATGGTCTTGTATTTTTTTTTTACTGATTTAGATCAAAGCTTTCTATGAGCACTTTATGAAATGATGTCTGTGACATCACAAGTTTACATTCGGGTCTCCGCCTGAGGTACAGTCTGGTCAGTCTCACTAGAAAAGATGCATTTAACCATTACAGTATATACAATGGTGCATCAATCCTGTGCAGTTTGAGCATGTCCACAATAAAAATACAAACATCAGAGGGTGTTCAGTTTCTAATATTAAGTATATCTCCGATGAAGGGTAAAAAAGAGTGGAACAGGAAGATCTTATCTATGAGCACATATGTCATGTCAATAGATGATTCACACAATGTTTTCATCAGCAGCAGACATTATAAAAAGGTGGATAAAATCAATTTGTGGTCAGTTGTTTGGAGATTAGCAATGAAATCAAATGGCAGCATGCCAGTTCAACTTGAAGGTTTATTTTTTTAGGAATGATAATGAATCTTCTTGACCTATTGCCTCCAACCAAATATTTGGATGGCTTGTAAACGAAACTGTCAAATTTTAATACAACTCTTTCATTGACATAATTGAGAAGTTGAAATGAATGACATTCTGTTTATATTGTTTTTATTTTTAATTTCCATATATTATTAACCTCCATAAAGGAATATGTTTACACTCTATTTTGTCCAGTAATGAGAGATAGGGACCGGCTGTTTGATGATCAAAAAAAGATATTGTGTTATTTCTTTATTTCCCCCAAAAAATTCAAACATGATATGATGGATTTAGTTTTTTCACAAATCATCCATATTATCCAAGTACCGAGAGAGAGAGAGAGAGAGAGAGAGAGAGAGAGAGAGAGAGAGAGAGAGAGAGAGAGAGAGAGAGTATTTAATGATCAGACAAAGATATTGTGTTATTTCTTTATCTCAAAATTCAAACATAATATAACAGATTTAGATATTTCACAAATCTGAGCAAGAGTACTTTTCACAAGTTATTGATGGGCACATTTTTGCCTCAAAACATAAAGCCCATGGAAAAGTAAATGATTGGTCCCTGACATTGCTGACTTTGGTTTAGCAACATCTTTGTAATGATGATGGATATGACAACAATAATAATGATGATGATAGCAAAATAAAATTGTAATTATCTTGCACTGATTACTCTGTCAACTTGCCCTTCAATACTTTTTGAGTATTATTGTGTGTTTACTCTTTGCTATATTGATTGTTGATTTCCACCTCTGGGGGATAACAAGTGTAATGTGACAATGTCACATCTTTCCGAAGGTGTTCTTACTCCAACAACACAATTGTAATCCTTGAACATTAATCATGAGGTACTTATGCCAGAGTATAGTCATGTAGGGTAGAAAACTTCAGCCTCCCACAAATTAATAAATTAACTGAAAGTTGTGCATCTAAGTAGTTTGTGATGTATACATGTACATATTTATTTAATTTAATTTAATTTGTCATGACCTTTAATTGTGCTGCTGGAAGAGATCTTGTAGTTCTTGTCGCAAAATATGTCTTTGTTCAGGTCAGCAACTGTTTATAGAACTGGGTATTTTGAATTGATATTAATGGTTTGTAAACTTAATTTGATTGGTACATTGGGCCCTGGAACAGACATACTGTCAGGGTTTAACTTAGAATTCATCACAAAAGTCTTACAAATGCATGTTTGAAGTGAAGGTTATCTAGAAAACTCAAGAGGCCGTCTACCAGCATTATGGTTCATATGGTTCATTTTCGGATGAATTTGATTGGCAAATATTGGCTGATAATACTGATGATGACTGTGATGAATTTTGAAGCAAATCAGATTATTGCTGCTGGAAAAGAATTATTAAACAAGTGGGCTTTAGCATTGATGGACTATGAACTCTAATAGGGCATTTTGGAACAGAAAGAAATCTGGCATAGTAGTCAACAAAGTGAAAGAAAGTGAAAGTGACCATTTTGGCAGAGCTCATGCTAGCAAAAATATGTTCGTTTTTAAACTTATTCAAGAGGGTGCAAATACCCCTTCGGATATGTCTGTGAAAGGGGTTCTTAGCATGGAACAATATTCATACACAAAGAATAGATTAACCTTAGAATTATCAACAGCTGGATCAAGTAAGGATACTCTTTTAAGTACAGCTTTAACAGAAACTGAGCAGGAGGTCAGAGACAACTATTTGAGTGTTAAAAAAATATTGAAATCTGTGTTTCCTTCTACCCCTCAGGTTTTTACTATTCCCATTTAGCCTTGTGATAAAGATGTAATGGAGCAAATTTTTCTGCCATCTCTGTAGAACATATTTAGTTTGACACGTGTATGATTAATTAGATTTATGTGAAACCTCTGCATGTGTTTACATCACCATAATGCATGGATTGGTACTGTCTGTGTCATGAGTTTATCCATTTTTAATTAAGGTGTTTGTTTAAACTATACTGTTGGGGGTGAACTTCTGATCTGTAGTGGAGTTGTCAGATTTGAAATATTGCACAGTATTGAATGATCTAAGTTATCAGACAAAATCTATTGTTTTGAGCCTAGTTCAGGTGGGAAATATATTTCATTTGGTTTGGTCACTCTGTAAAGGGGTGTAGTCCCTCATGAAAACTCAGTTTAAATGTGCTAATTACAAAATTCTAAATCAGTCTAAGCTTTTTTCTGAAAGAGAAAACTAATGTAAGGGGACTTCAAGTGAATTTAAGAATTTATTCACTCATATTATCCAGGGGAATCAGTTATCTGCAAAATTGACAGACACAATTCTGGAAGAGTTTGGAAGCACAAGGTATTTGCACCAATCTTATGTAATTCACTGATACTATTGTTGTTGTTGTTGGGCTTAACACCATTTTTCAGCACACGATAGGCTATTCATGGCGGCCAGTATTAATGGTGGAGGAAGAAATCGGGAAATCCGTGGAAAGAACCACCGACCCACGAGAAGCTACTGGCAAGCTTTCTCACATAGCCACATTCTGTTTGATTTATTTGCTTGTATTTGCATGGATTTCTTTAAATTCATAGATTAATTTTTTTATATGAGTATAATTGTGTTGAGTTCCTTTGTTTGAATTCATACAAAGATATTTTTTATATACATTTGAATGTATAGTCTCGATTATTATAGGAAATTATGTATCAAGAATTTTGTGCCCTATTTTAGTTGAGATGACATAAAAGAATCAGTGTGAATTTTCCAACCTTCTGTGAGGTCATATATGATAATGAATTCATTGTATTAGTTATGAATATCATAGTGTAAGGAATTTCATTCATTCATTTGTGTAATTAAGATGAGACTGGAACTAATGTCTTGGTGGGGTGTTAAAACAGCCATTAGCAGGATGTTAATCATGTGAAACTAGGTTTGTGTATGGTATGTCATGGTCAATTAGACTAGATAGCCATTGGTATCTGTTTGAATGCTGATAGAACTATATCTGACATATCAAGGATTGGGGGTATTGATCTATTCTCCCAGTATAATATGACAGAAGATTTAGGTTGCATCATATTTATTTTTGGAAGGTGGCATATCACATATTTACAAAACCAAAGTGACCACACAAAGTTGAAAGGGCTGAAAGAGGTAAGATACCTGAGAATTTGGAAAAAAAGGGGAAAACATGAACAGGACCCAGACTTACACAAGAAAGTCAAAGTTGCTGTGAATTTGGACTACACCAGAACCATCAGGTTATGAATCTGTACAAGACAGTGTTTTTGATCTTTCACTCAATTTAATGATGAATTCTAGCGCTTAACAGATCGGCTATTGGTATAAGCATAGTTGTATTTGTTGTTTTCCCAAGTTCTTCTTCCATGAAGTATAGCCTAGTTATGCATTAAACCCATAAAAACAACTACAACAACAATGAAGAAAATATTGATTGACATAATGGGGGCACTCACCAATAATTATATACTTTTGAGAGAATGATGTATGTAAGGTCAAGTTGTTTGTATTTACAACACAGTTGATATAATGTTGGCATAACTCTATGCTACCTTGATGTAATATGGTTACCATTTCTTTGGATATTGTACTTTTGGAAATTGTACATAGTTCTAGCTCTCTGTAACTAAAATGACTGCTTCCTTGTGCTAAAAATATCAGCCTGAATTAATCTAAATTACACATTCTTTAGAGCTATTAGAATTGGGAAAATAAATTTTGCCAGACTAAATAATACCAGATTCTGAAAGTGCAATGAATGAATTTCCAAATATATAAAATGTAAAAACAGTTACCAGCTATTTTTTTATACAATTTATGTCTGCAGTACAGAAAAGTGAAAATGACCAAGTGGAGCAAGCACTTTTTTTTAAAATGTGCACATCTGGAGTAAGACCAGATGTATACTCTATAACCATATTACACCCATCAAGCTACACCAAAATAAAGGGAATTAAAGGTTCTTTGAACAATACTTAAGATACACAAGGTCTTTTTTAAATAGACTGTATAACTAGTGTGGAAACTTGGGGAAATTTTTTTTCTTTAAAATTCGAACCCTATACAGAATAGGAAGCTGTAGATTGCCACCAAAAGTATTGCATAAAATAAAAGTACTATATACTGTCAAATATCCATTATAGTTGGAAATGTGTTGCCAAGGAAAAAATCCTATAACACTGAGAAAAGAATTGATTAGATTGTCACAGATGTCTATTACAAAGTGATGAATGCTTAGACAAAATATATTAGCATTATCAAATTGTCCACTTGGAAGTTGTTTATTGCTTGTCCTATAATTGGAACAAAGTGGCATGAACAGTAATCAGGGTAGACTAATTGCTCAAAGGGAAAACAAAGCAACTAGTAATCCTGGCTTGAAGATGCTTAATTGCCTAGAGAAAATATTACAACTACAATGAATATTATATAAAAATGATACATTATCTGATCCTATCTAAGTGAAAGAGTACTAATAAATAAAATTATAAATTATCCAATCCAGTTGAACAATATTCAAAGCATGATAAAGGGAAACAACTAACACAGTTCAGGTCAGATGAGTTGACCCTCCCATCCCCAAGTGCCTGTGCACAGTAAGTCTAGGAAAATCCCTGTCATGTCAGAGTTAACATTATTAGCTTTACAACATTACACAGTGTTATGGAGAAATGAAAGTCTTTGTGGTTGTTTTATGGCATCTTAAGTCATCTTATGAAGATCATGGTCTACCAAGGCAAGTAATATGCCTTGTTGAAGGACACATCATTGGAAAGTCTTTTAGAGTTCTTGCCATGTAAAAGAATGTAAAATTTTTACACATCAACTATGAATTAAATGAACTTGTCACCTCATTTGACATTCATTTTAAAACCTGGAAAGACATCTATCTGTTGTGTATTTCAGTTTTTCAGCTCAAAGTCTGACAGGCTTATTTGAATCGAGTGTAAATGACTTCAGACCATTTTAAACTATATTATCTATTTTATTCAAGTCATAAACAAAAACTTTTTATTCCTTCACCCACAGCCCTTGCCATATCTCAGAGGCATATTGTGTGACTCAGCGGTGCTTAATTTGACATGCAATTATAGCATAATTTAATTGCCACTCAAAAAGTGTTAAAGGATGTAATGGATTCAGACCAAATTTGGATTGAGACTTAATTTGAGGAAGGCATTGCTCATAATTGATATTCATTTGCCAATAGTTATTTGGTTGGTTGGAATAAAATTCCAATGTTTGGCTTTGATCTCTGCCCTTATAGTGCATTAAAAGTTTGCTTCCATTCAGTAACATTTAAAAGGACTTCATGGATTCAATTTGTTATGAAGTTTTATGTTAAGATGACCTTGGTCAAGTTTGAATTTCATCATTTTATGGATTCAACAAAGATATAATAAGCTATGGACCCCTGTTTGGCTTTAAACATAGCTGTTCGTGTGCCTCAAAGGACTGAATAGAATGAAACCAAATTAGTTCATGGTTATACATGAGGAAAATGTATTCCAAGTTTGATTCTTGATTATTCCAGAGAAGATTTTACAGGGTTATGCCCCTATTAACTTAAAACTTGCTGTTCACTTTATTAATAATGGTGTGTCATCATTCTCCTACTGACACATTGTAGTGATTGCTGAAATAATTTAGAATATTGTCAGAGAATCTGAGATTGACATTTTACTATTGTCATTAAATCTTTTTAGTATTGCTTGTGGAAGTGTATGAAATAATGATTTCACTGTAATATTATTGGTTTGATTATGCTGAGAAAGATCTGATATGAGAGTACTTTATTTAATATAATAACCATATTATTGAAACATTATTATTTGACATAATGCCTACACTGGATGCTTCAGAAACGATACATTAATTTCATGTGGTTAAATCTTAAAATGATAAGGATGCTTCTACAGTGTCATAAATAGTGTTCCCATCAAGTGCATTTGTATACTGATGAGTTAGCTATTTTTTGTATTTGGAATACACTTGAAAAGTTCATGTACTCTTCCAATATGGAAATACCCAGTGAAATACATGCAGTTTGGGACTGATGTGAACTGGCAAAGGGGTATGAGACAAATAGCATGCATGGTGGTAGGTTCCTAATAAATTTTAGCAGTTGGATTCTCAGGGATATACACATCTTTGATTATTATTGAGCATTTTTATATGGTTATAACATAAACATTTGCATGCTTTTTCGGGCATAGACCTGTATTGTTGAATTCATTAAGTTTGATGCTTGATCTTTTCATGAAAAGTGGGAGGTACTTACCTTTAAATTTTAATGCCTTTTTTTCACCAACAAATTATGTTTCTCACTCAATAACTCATGTGCAATGAAATCCAAAAACATAAATGATACTGGCAACAAGAGCAAGAGTTACCAAGGGACCTCACTGGTGCTGTTTAATAGCTTTATACTACTTTCAAAATCACATTGGAAGAAGGCAATAAAAAGGCTTTTTGGTATAAATTACCTTTATTTTCATTATCCAAATTCCCTGAAGAATCATTAACATTAACCAGTAGGTTTCAACAAACATCACTGTACTCAAAAAACATTGTGCATTTTGTCACTGATTCACAACAAAACATGATTTTATTATTTTTAAAAACCTAGCAACATTTGTTTTGTGTAACAGTTGTCAATATTGAAATATATGAACATCTATTCATACGTTTCATCTGCATCCATGAAAGTGGCTACACATGGCTTGGATGATTTCATACTTGTTTGCAAGTTAATTAACAGTTCTATACTATTTCATTTAGTATGACATTTTAATGAATATTGGCATGCAAAATAACACCTGTATTCATTGATAAATGCCAGTAAAAAAAGTTAAATCAATACAGTGAAAAAGCACTGTTATCTTGAGCTGTCTTGCACCATTCCACAAGAACAAAAAGCCTTGTGTACAATTACATCCAGTAAAGTTTTGATAAACTTTATGTAATTAGAGCAGATTGGATAGAATATTTAATCAACCTTATAGCATAAGCACATCATCAAACTGTTTATGTGGTATGATTAGGGATATTTTTCAATGTTATCCAAGTAATTGGGGTTAGGTCAATGGACAAATTGTGTATGTGTGATTTGGGTTTTTAACATAGCTTTAACAATTTTTCAGTCATATCTTATGATATCTGCAGTGTGGCAGTGTATAGTGAAGTCAAGCACTAGGGCATCATGCCATTGTTGTGTAGCATGGTGACTCATCTATTCACACTATTGTGACACCAGGTTGACTAGTCATAATACTAACCACATAATGCTGAGTGCCTAGTGAGGTAGCTAGTTAGTGCCATTTTTATAAGTCTTTCATATAAGTCAGCTGGGGTTTGAACCTGCAGCCTCACACATCTGAGGCAGATGCTCTATCCACCTGGCCACAGGAGCAGTCTTTGACAAGTATGGAGCTGTCTGCTTCTATAATCAAGAAGTACAGTGTCTGGGTCTTATATAACTTACAGACTGACTTCCATGTTGTTAGTGACTGTTATAGAGTCTCCAGCATACTTAGCTAAGTTACCATTAATCAAGTTGGATATTTACTTAATTGTTTTGCTATGGATAGGTATGGAAGAAAATACAAAGCCATGCATTGTGTATAATTTCCCTTATGATAGACAGTGGCATTGAAATATGGTACTCATAATGAGATGCACCTAAAATAAATGCCATTTTTAAGAACAGTCCTACCCATTTATGTTGACATCATCGGGTTGGAGGACATAGGCAGGCGGATGTGGAGATAAGTGTTGGGGGGTATGAAAAAAGATACAAGTTAAATTCGTCAGCATGGGGTGACCTGTTGTCAGCAAGTAGCATTTACATTTTGAGAAACAAACAATGGAAATTTTGAGTATATGAAGACAAAACCAGTGTTAAATACATTTGTATATTGACAGATTACATTTTGGTTACCTTTGTATAATAAATTCCACAATAAAATATTTTATTGGTCACATCCTGATATGAAAAACTGTTAGCACATGGTTGCATAGTTGTTATTTATTTGCTTCATGTACATGTACTTAAATTGGTCTAGATTTTGGTTAGTCTGTTCCATCTTATTGAGGTTGCCAAGGGGATGGGGCTATTCACAGATTCACAGGGAAATGAAAACCTGTCAACAAGTTGGTTTAAACAGTATAATTATTTAGTTACAGAAGTCATCTGAAAAGTACATAAAAGTGAGTGAGAGATATGCAGCTGATATGATTAATGAAGGCATAATATTGTATACATTGACACATGTCAATGAGGTATTAAAAAAAATGATTCTTACAATACAATATTGTAATGGCCGTTATGGATCACTGCCATCTCACCTCTGTCTGGTGTTCAGTCTAGGATTCAGCTAATGTAGATATGTGAGAAAGCTTGCCAGTAGCTTCTCGTGGGGTCGGTGGTTCTTTCTGGTGATTTCGCCATGAATAGCCTATAGTGTGCTGAAAAATGGCGTTAAGCCCAACAACAACAACAACAACAATATTGTAACAATATTAGCTCAGGTGGTATACATTTAAAATAATTTGATCAGATTTCATTCCTTTTATTTAAGTTGGAGCAAAAGTTTAACTTTATAAAACCAAACAAAAGCCTAGTTTTTTTTTTTATCTGACCAGGACATTAAAGCCTGGTGGCAGCATCAACTTATAGTTGAATAAAGTACAGGTCAGAACTGGCTGCTAACAGACCTAAATAATTAAGCAGGGAAAATTAAATGCCTGGTGGCAAGATCAACTATAATTGTCCAACAAAGTATAGGTCAGAACTGACAGCTTGTCAACATAAATGATTAGAAAACAAATGATTTATTCAAGACTGGACCAAGGGTTTCTTTTGATGTGTACCTTTATTTTTTGTCTGACATGTTGACATAAGTATGACAATTTTGGTAGTAATAGTAGACCACTTGGTCTAAAGCCTGTCCTTTACATCACTGCCATCTCACCTCTGTCTGGGTGGGTTCATGGGCAAATGTGTATATGTGAGAAAGCTTGCCAGTAGCTTCTTCTCATGGTTCTTTGTGATTTTCGGTGGTTCTTTCCGTGATTGTGATTTCTGGTTTCTTCCTCCACCCATTAATACTGGCCCACCATGAATAGCCTATTGTGTGCTGAAAAATGGCGTTAAGCCCAACAACAACAACAGTAATAGTAGACCAAGGGACTGGGACTTTGCTTTTTTGTCAAATAGGTGGCTTATCAACATAGTAGTGATGTTGATATAAGTGGGTAAAAGACTGTATTTTAAATTTATCTAATTTACTTGGTACCACACATAAAAATGTGCTGCTGAATGACACTTGCTGTGGTTAGACTTTATAATTGGTTTTCATTTGTCTGTCCATCTGTCCATCACACTTGTTTCTCCATCAGTCCATCACACTGTTGTTTCTGGAATACATCTAAGTGCATTCAAGATGTCTCATTGACACTTGGCACATATATTAGACTATTGGTGTAGATGTTCCTCTAACTTTTCATTCATTTGTTGTCCATATTTTCAATGTTTTATCTATACATGTTTGTTCATTACACTTTGTGATAAAGACTTGAGGATTTGAGCCTGTACATTTCCTTTGCTCAAATTAACCACTGAACCATCTCATTTTCATTCATTGCATGTTATAACAAGCAGTAGAAGTTGAGTCCATTCAACATCCTTCATCCTGCATGGTGTATGAAATTTGGAATGGATGTTTGTATGCATAAATAGATTACCATTTTTACAACTTTTCTATGAATCTTTTTGGTCTTAGGTATAAAACACAAATCTAGTTCAATATAAAATTCAGCAGTTATATGTACATGACATTGACCTCCAATCTGACAAAGTTCACTTTGCCAAGCTACATTAAAGGTAGAAATGATGTTAAAACATTTCATATGTGTGCAGTAATACATCTCATTAATTGAGGATTCAAATGGGTATTGGTTTATAGTGAATTTATGAATTGAGCTTAACAGTTTCCAGTTTTTGTGACCTCTGGTGAGCAAGAACAGGAAATTATCCAACATATTTTAAAAATTCAGTATTAAATCATTACTTATTTGACTATTTGAGATTATTTTTAATACTCACTTTATTTTAGTAGAAAGAATCTTAAGATGGACAAACAAATGATTTTCATTATTTTCATTAATTCTGGCTCAGATGCTGCTACTTTTAATTCCTGCAAATTTAATAATAGTCCCAAATACAAGTTCAAGCAATATTTTACAGTTCAGTTAGAAGTTACATTAGAAGTAGATGTGATTTACAAACTATCATTTAAAGAGCAACTGTCTTTCCAAATCTATAGAACATTTGACACAGACATCATATTTCAACATAGATCTCTTTTGTGAGTTTGCGTGAGAAGTTGCATGTAGTTCACTTTGGTCAGGTCAGATGAAGCAATGGACACATCATATAAATGGATTTCAATGACTGTTCATGAGGTTTCTACTTAAAAGAGTTGATTCCACTATTTGATATTAGAGAATGCAGTTGTAGGATCACTTTTTGTCATTTGAGAGACATGCATTTGTCAACGTTCTTGTTTAAGCTGGCAGGCTGGCATTGAATGTATGTTCACATTGGATAGTTTGAAGGATTTTTCTTGGTTTAACATTTTCAGCTTCATTATGCCAATGTTTACACATCTTCCAGTTATTGTTTGGCATTTGGAAAATTCTGTGTAGTGGGTCGTGTTACTATGCAGTTTTAGAACAGAATAATTAATTAGATGGTCTGTTGTATATTATTGATCTTTCATCTGTCTGTACATCCATTAATTTGAATATTTTTATTGCTGCTGCTCTTAAACTTTTCGGAAGACTGTCATGAAATTTTACAACACACTCATCTAATGGTCTAGTTGGCCCTGAATGAAAATGGTATTGATTTGGACATACAATATGGCTTCCTCATGGTCATCTTGCAAGTCTAGTTACTGCTGCTTTTATAGAATCCATGGTAAGTTATATAAACATTAAGGTTTTCACTGAAAGACTTATTATGATTTCTGGTTGGTCCTAAATGAAAACAGGGATGGTCTGATGTTCACTATGACCACAACAGTGGCCATATCGAAAATCTTGTTATTGGTTCTTCTCCTGGATGGAATTAGGCCATATTGACATGGACTTTTTACCAGAAGACTTTCCAGTATGCATAGTTAGTCCTAACTGAAAAAATTATGCTGATCTGATGACCAGCTAGTTTTAAAACCTTGTTATTGCATCTCCTCTTAAATAGATGGTCATATCAGCATGGAATTTTCACTAAAAGACTGACAATGATGTCTAGTTGATATTAAATTAAAAATGTGGCCAATCTAATGACAACAATGGCCACCATAGTGATTATCTTTAAGTTTTTGTTATTGCTAATCCTTCTGAATGAAAAGTAATGCTGCTATTTAATTTTCACCAAAAGACTTCTTACGATGCATAGATAGTCCAAAAAGAAATGGTTTTGATTTGATGTCCACTGTGGTCACCACAACAGCCATATTGAAAATTGTATCACTACTCCTGAATGCATGGTTATATCAACATAGGGTTGTTATGAAACTACTCCTTATCATGTTTAGTTGGTCCAAATCATGCCATTCTGACATTCATTATACCTACTATAGTGTTGGGCTTGAAAATCTTGTTTCTCCTGACTTAATGATCATATCAGTATGGGGTTGTTACTTCTTTTGATGTCGGGTTGGTTGTAAATGAAAATTGTGCTGATTTTACTACCAATATGACTTATGCAATGATTATATTGAAAATTAAGTTATTGTTACTTCTCCTAGATGGCTGGTCAGATCAGCATTTTGTTTTCACCAAAAAACTTCTTATGATATGTTGGTACTAAAAAAAATCGTGCCAATCTGATTTGGAATATGGCCACCATGGCAGGCTGCTTGAAAATCTTGTGTTTGTTATTCGTTCAAAATGAAAATTCTTATCAACATTGGATTTCCACCAAAAGACTTCTTATGATGCATTGTTGGTCCTAAATGAATATGGATCCAAGTTCATATCAGTTATGTTACAGCAGTTCATTTCTGAAGCTTATTGCAGAAGAAGTCAAAGATGGTTTCAGCACTATGCAGTTCAACGGAAGAAATTGTCTTATCTTGAATTCCTCAAAATTCTTTTCAGTCATTACAGCATCAGTCCCTTGAAGAGACCCTCGAAAAGACTCTTGTTTGTGATAGGTGACTGTCCCCTGAAGAGACTCTTGTTTGTCATAGGTGACTGTCCCCTGAAGAGACCCTTGTTTGTGATAGGTGACTGTCCCCTGAAGAGACTCTTGTTTGTGATAGGTGACTCTCCCCTGAAGAGACCCTTGTTTGTGATAGGTGACTGTCCCCTTGAAGAGACCCTTGTTTGTGATAGGTGACTCTCCCCTGAAGAGACCCTTGTTTGTGATAGGTGACTGTCCCCTTGAAGAGACCCTTGTTTGTGATATGTGACTGTCCCTTGAAGAGACCCTTGTTTGTGATAGGTGACTATTTTTTGAAGAGACTTTTGTCAGTGATAGGTGACTTTTTCCCCCAATTTCCATTTGACTTCAAGTTGGAAAGATGACCCCCATTTTGTTGATATCAGTAGTCAGGGGGACAAAACTTCCCAGCCAATCAGTAATGAGAATGACGCTCAGGAATTTCATAGGCATAACTTGATCAGTCAGGTTCACAGAAAGTGATATGTTAATGTGTTGATATAAGAAAAGAATATACAACTCTAAAATGTACCAATTATGTGACAATACATCATTTGTAATGCAGTGATGATAAATGAACACAATGAGATCAGGTTGTGTATGTATACTTGATTGAGCAGGGATAACCTATTTATTCAGTTTATACTTACATTTTTTTAATATTTTTTTGGGAGGTGCAAAAAAAATATTTTCTGCTGCAACTTAAATTTGCTGTGAAGGATTTATCATGTTTAATAAAACCATGTCAAGTTGAATTGGTTTTTTTAACTTTATTCAATACATGTTGACATGCTTATATGAACTTCCTACATGAAGTTTGTTTCTTTAATTTAAAGTAGACTTGAGTTATTCTACTTAAACTAGATGATTTATGACTATTGACTAAATTATTTTCCGGTTTATTTGCAGAACTCATCCCTCATCACTGTCCAAGACAGATTTTACAGAAGATAATGAACCCAGTCTGTCAAAAGTGGATGTTGTCTTGCCATTTACATTAGAGGTAGGATTTATTCCCTTAGGGAACAACCTGTATGTGTATTATTGTTGTGTTCATGTTTTACATAAGTGACTATTTACTATACATGTAGGTCACCTATAGGTGACATATTCTGGTAATTAAATTATGCATTTCACTTCAAAATAAAGCCTGCCTGACTTTTAAGTGAAATACAAGTCATTCTCTTACTACACTTGTATTAAAAAAAAACCGTGAATTCCCATAGAAGTTAATGAATTTGGACATTAACACATTGCACCTTCCGGGGCCACCCCAAATAAGAAATTGTGTCCATATAAATACGAGTCATTGGTTTTACAGAATGTATTCATGTAAATGGGTAGCAATAAATCATGATGTTATAAAATCTAATATATTTTTATTTACTGTAAATAACAATCACTGAAATGATTCCAGTACATTAACTTGCTACTTTGAGCCACCATATTTGAAATAGTTTGTTCTGTATCAAATGTTTGGCACAAATAAAACAAAAGTGATCATTATTTATTCCCCTACTAATAAATAACACTTTTTCTTTGCAAAATTCATTTTAGGCTGTATTATACTTCATCATGTAGGCCTCAACAAAAGAATCTGAAAACAGGTTTCAGTTAACAGGCAGCAGTGTAGTTTTCTTTCAGAATTCAGCCATTCTACTTTATCTATTAAACGAAGGATGTCCCAGATTCAGTTGTCAGTATGCTTCATGGTTTAAATTCCATCAGTGATCAAGGAAGTATGGCTAATATTTCAGACCTTTGATTTATTGCCTTTGAAACAATAAATTATTTTCTGTGATTTTGTTCACACACACACACACACACACACACACAATGTTTTAATCTAGCTTTGATATGTAAGATACTTCCAAAAAATATTTTGTATCAATATTTTTCTGAGTTTTTAAATCTTTAAATACTTTAAATAAAAACATGATGACTGTCTTTTGTTGTTGATAAAACTCATTAAAATTGATAAATCTGATGGGAAGTCATCCTTTGCTGATCATGGATTGTATTATTTTGCAGTAAACCTTGGATTGAGACAATGTCCATAAACTTAGTTTGTTTATACTCAATGCATAAAGGTTTATACTACCCATAAATGGGTGTGTGTCCCAGTTAGCCATATATAATGGTAACCATGTATATCCTAGAATATGCCCTAAAATGATGTTAGACACATACAGCCAACTAACTGCCTACAAATAACTTGTATGTCACTTAGAACTGAAATACTGATGAAGCATTGTTCAGTATTGTTAATTTACTGATCATAGACCATAAGATCTCTTGGAATGGTCTGTTTTCAGGCATTCATCTATATGTTAGTTAATACTAATCTTCCTAAACTAGTTCAAGGATTGCCTTGAATCTTGACATGCACATTCATCCCTTGGTCTAGTGCTGCTTGGATATCCAGCATAGCAGCCAGAATGGCTATCTTGAGAATCTTGTTACTGCTATTCCTCCTAATTGGGTTTTTACTAAAAGACTTCCTACAATGTCTGGTAAGTTTTAAATGAAAATGGTTATGCTTTGATGTCCAATATGGCTATCTTGGCAGCCATCTTAAAGATCTTATTATTGCATTTAGTCCTGAATGGATGGTCACATCACATTGGGTTTTTACTTAAAGGCTTCAAAAATTATGTCTAGTAGTTCCTGTTTGACAGTGGCTCCAATCTGTTGCCCTATATGTCCTCTACAGCAACAATTTTGAAGCTCTTTGTCTTTGTTGATCTTCTTGAGCAGATGGACTGTATATCAACATGGGGTTTTTCAGTGAAATACTTTTTATGATGTACAGTTTGGTCCTTGATAAAAAAGGTGCTAATCTGAAGGCCAATATAGCCACAGTGTCAGTCAACTTGAAAATCATGTTATTGCTACAACTCCAAAATGAATGGTCTCATCAGCATTTGGTTTTTGATTTTTCTTATGGCATCTACCATGTCAAATAGAAAAATGGTCTGAAGTTCGAATTGGCCACCATGTCATACATCTTAAAAATTTTGCTTTCACAGCTCTGTATGAATAGAAAGTTTTATTGACTGCACTTGAAGACTAATATATTCTAATTGGTGGTAAAATAGAAATTGGTGACTATTTAGTGTTGACTAGGGCTGTTAATGCAGCCAGTTTGAAAATCTTGTATTGCTACTCCTTTTGAAAGGAAATTCATATCTTGAAAATACTATCATTACTTCCAGAAACAGATGGCTATATCAACATCTTTTTTTTCCCACTATTTTATGATACCTAACTAGTTCTCAGTGAAAATGGTGCTATTGATAGATTCAGTATTGAGTACCATTATAACTGTCCTAAAACTTTTGTTCTCACTTCTCCTTTTCAACGGATGATCAGTATGACATGGGAACCAAAAGACAAGAATCATGATGTTGTCAAAATGGCATTATCTAAAATTCCTTTGAAACATTTGCAGTAATTCCAGAGTAATATTTTAATCTGAAAATATGCATGCCTTCTGTTTCCATTGAGCAGTCCAAACAAATGTTTTTCCTGTCAAATAATATCTAAGTACAACTTAAAACATATCAGCAGACTTTAAATTTCAGCAAGAACACAACATATAAAATGACTCAGAATTAGGAATAAATCTGATTGCTCATTTCTCTCCTTATATACACCTTCTATTGTGACTGTATTGCACAACTTTTTCCAAAGTGACAGATCATACTACTCAATAAATATTTTGAAATACTTACATATGTGACCTAGCCTATCCAATATGCAATCACTTAATTTGACCTCACCAGCCAATGAGAAGTTATTTCAGTCATCCATAATTTGACTTGTTTAGACTTTTACTTCGCTTATGCCTATACACACTAACATTTCCCTTTCTTTATTACATATGCAAAGTAAAAGTAACATACAAGCAGCTTACAAGTATAGCTTATATGTCTTACAAGTCAGTACGTTGCTTCTATGCTTACCCAATGAGAATAAGTACCTCAGTGCAACAGGCATAGAACCAATCATGACATTGTAAATGGCTTATTAGCTTAACTAAAATCACATTTCTCATTGACAATAGGATATATCAATGCTAACTATCACAAGTCATAAATTAGTTAAACATAAATTAATTCCAATTCATTATTTACTCATTGACAGTAGGATATATCAGCAGTGCCTCATTAGTTTTCAATAGTCGGATCAAATCAGTACAGTGCTATTTAAAATTGCTAAGAAATGGAACATTATGTCATTTTGATTTTATACTCTTTATATGATTGGAAAAACTATATTTAATTTCTTTCAGAGATTAATAAAATTCTGATCAAAGAAATAATTATTTTTTGTAATAATTATTGTTGATTTTGTTTGTCATAGCTGATGAAAGCAAAAAGGTTACCTCATGTTTTTGGTAGAGTATCATCTTGGCTCATTAAAGCTTTACATTGAGATGTGGGAGCCCATAGTAATCTCCCTTTTTTGTTTTGCCATTGGTCAATCCATTCAGATTTGCTGAAACCATGAAAGCTTTGGAAATTTATATTCAACAAATTTTTTATTTTTACCTTTAACTTTGTTTTATAGTTAACAGACTTTTAACATCTTTACCTTTTATTCTTTTATTTTTGATGTTATCATTTCTCATGCTTTTGTTGGTGTGAAACATTTTATCTTCCATTGCATCATTTTGCAGTTCCACATGCACACACACACACACACTTTGTCAAGATACTTCTTGTTATGTCTGATATCAATCTGATTTTGAATATTGCCAACATGGCATCCATCTTTCAAACCTTATTGTTGTTGCTCCTCTAGAATGGGAAGTTGTATAGACTTGGGTTTCCACTAGAAGACTCAATCTTATTATTCCTTGTTGGTCCTAAATTAAATTTGTATGAAGTTGACATTGAATATGGTAACTACAGCATCTATTTTGAAAATCTTGTTCTAGATGAAGGGTATCAAAGATGGTTTAACATTATGCTTTTAAAAAGATGGTAATATTTTGAATTCCTCAACATTCTTTTAAGCCAGTGGAGTATCAGTCATTGTTGTTGTTCTGGGGCTTAACACCATTTTTCAGCACACAATAGGCTATACATGGCGGCCAGTGTTAATGGTGGGGGAAGAAACCGGGAAATCCACAGAAAGAACCATCAACTCATGAGAAGCTACTGGCAAGCTTTTTTACATATCCACATTAGCCGAATCTTAGACTCAAACCCATGCAGAGGTGAGATGGCAGTGATCCATAACAGAGAGCACTTTAGACCACTTGGCAACTCAGGTCTTCCCTTGAAGGGACTCGTGATTCTGTTGTAAAATATCTGGTCCCATAAAATGGTCCTACTCTTCCAATACTGGTGTTCTCTTGACTTTATGAACTAAACTTCTGGTTTAAACATTGTATCTAAGTGAAACAAAAACAGCATCATTTTTAGAAGTATAATTAATTATTTTCTTGCAACATGTCTTTGTCAGATGTAAATTAAAATTCACTACCCAATTTAAAAATCATTGATTCATTTTCTCTACAAATAATTTGGAGAAAGTGGGAAAATATGGAGATTTTGCAATATTTCTTTAGAAATGTAATAAATTCTTTTGCTTTCTTTCCTTGACAGGTTCATGTGATTGAAGTGAAGGGTTTAAAGTCATTAGCCCCCAACAAGATAGTTTATTGTACAATGGAGGTGGAAGGAGGAGAGAAGCTACAAACTGATCAGGCAGAAGCTTCAAAACCATGGTACTGACATAAAGGTGTTACAGTAGAACCTTTCTTGAGGGACTACCTTTTCTGCCAAAAAATAATGGCTTCTCAAGACAGGTGGTCTCTTATAACAAGGTATAACACTATATAATCAATAAATCTCTGCATGGAGATTCTGGTCTCTCAAAACAGGTGGTCTCATAGCATTGGTCTTTCAAGACAGGTTTTTCTGTAACACAGTGTGCCCTCACTGTAATGCCTATCTGTATGTTACTGTCCCATTTAAAATATGGTCAGGAATTCAATTTTAAACTGCTGAATTTTGTTTTATCATTGCTGCTTCTGTCATTTCAGTTTAGTTTTACTTATGAGAACCAGTTGTAACATTATTTCACATGATCTGATCTTTATTTGTATTTGCTTTTATTACACATACTTTTTTAGAATGAATCGATATGTGATTCCTCACTTTCATTGCAATTCACTTTATGACTGATGTGAACACCATTATAAAAAAGGAACTGGGTAAATTTTTCATTGAAGGTATATTCTTATAAATGTTAATGACTTGGATCCTTAGCATCACTAAGATTGCTCAGCATGTTCCATCTCACAAGTGTTGAGCATTTTTACTGGCTGAAAATGAACTCTTCCTCAGCTAGCTATTATAGAAATATAAGATTAGAACAGTGTTTGCTACCAAATTCAATTGTGTGAAAGGTTGTTTTCAAGGACTTTTTTGTGACCCTACCAGCACTGGTTGTAAATACAAATTTCTACCAGATTGCTCTCTCAGGTAATTGGTTATTAACATTGAAGAAAAAAAGACAAAGCTTTTGTATTAACTTGATCACAACAAATGGTAAAAGAAAACTTGTGATAGATCATATAGACATTCAGTGACCAAAACTGGCAATATTCTTAAAAGAACATCTTTTTCCTTCATGAGAAATTTTAGTCATCCAGGATGAATAACATGATAATAATAATACAGTTGAGATGCCATTGCAGGTTTGTAAAAAGCCATTACCAGTTTGTTGTTTTATGAACTTTATTTAAATTCATACTCATTTAATTATTATACTGTATTAATTAAAATGATCATAAAGATGATATTGAGAAAAAAATTTGTTTGTTGCTAACATTGGACCATTAGAATGCAACATTCAGTTTTGTTAAAATGATTAAGTTTATTAATCTTGTGTTTTTTTTTTTCTTTCATGTTGACAACAAAAGTAAATTGACTTTTTAAAATGGCAAAAGACCATCCCTCTGTACTCAACCTGGCTTCAGAATTTTAGTATGAATTTTAATATACACTAATTAAATAAAGGTTTTGTTGGTTGTAAATCAGACTTCTTTATATTTGTTAATACAGTAAAGCCATTTATTCTCCATTACTATTTCTCTAGAACAGTTGCTACATAAATTTAACAAGATAACTCCTGTTATATTTGTGGATCTAATGAAAGTGTATAAAGATGTGTAATTATGTGTTAGAATTGAAATCAGTCTCTACAAAGTGGAATATATGCAGGCACCATAATTAAATGAGGAAAGACATGTATCAACAGTTTTACAGCAGATGCCAATTTTATAAATGTATTTTTCTCCATACCAGCTGGGACACACAAGGTGACTTCACAACAACCCACCCCCTCCCAGTGGTTAAGGTCAAGCTGTACACAGAAAGTTCTGGGATGCTGAGTCTGGAAGACAAGGAGCTAGGCAAGGTATGCAAGGATTGGGGTGATTAGCATCTGACATTAATATACAAGAGCCCTATGGCAATGTCCGTCTTTTTTTGTCAATCCAGTTTCTGTAAGCACCATATCTCTGCAACTTCTGCACATAAGTGGATGTCATTTAGTGGGTGAATTGCATGTTACATGTAAATTTGTCTTTTAGATCCAGCTGTCGTCAAGTTATTGCCCTTTTTAATTTACCACTACCACAAATCCTTTCAATCATCATAGATCAGGAACGGTTACAGTCAGCAAAGTTTATTGCAATTTGTTTTTCACATTGGCTTAGAGACCTAGGTGTTCCATTTGAGTTTTGTCTTGTCAGCTCCATTTTAGAAAGAGTTATTGCCCTTGATATGAAATTTGCATCTTCAGGATTCATGGTACTAATCATATTGGGAACCAGCATAGAAATGTGTGAACTTTAAATAGAGTATATATGGGTTTCGCTGACCAGGATTGGCTAATAATGTAAGTTATGTTGTAGGAAAAAGAATCCTTTGAGACCTTATCCTAACTGAAAGAGAAAAAATAGAGACATTGTTTTATTGATGGAATTATAGTTCTTTAATAGTCTTGAGTATGGAACACTCATTACTAAAATTAGCACCTGACTTTTTGGTGCAGAATTGAAAGCACATGTTTTAAACATATATAGCTCCAGAAAATGCTGCAGATCATATCCTTTTCTCTGCACAGAAGCTGACTTCCAGGTTTCATCTATGATGATAAATATAAGTTTGGTCATGAGCACTCCAAAATTTTAAGTTATTTAATTTTTAATATCATGGTGTTTGCATAGGTTTACTATGGGAACTGAATTAGTACCATGATTCCTCAAGACAGCTCCAGCCATACAGTAACTTCATATACGCAAGTGCAACTGACTATACTATAAATGCAATCATATGTTTTTTTGTGGATATCAAGCAAAATTAATACTTTTTGTAAAACCAAAGAGTGACTTTTAGTGGGATATTAAACACATATTCAGAATACTAGCTGTTGCCAAGAGGGGGTGAGGAGGAACATGGGGCAGATTTGACTATGTTGGGTGGAGTGTTTTTGCTCTTTGGTTCATATTTAAGTAATACATACAGTATATAAAATTTATACAATTAAATATTTATAGAGTAATTATAGTAAGCAGTATGATATTTCCAAGTTGTATTTTGAAACATAAAGCATCAGATATGATCACTTAGGTCTCTTCCACCATGCTTAATGGAGATGACCTCTCATGACTTTGCAGCCCACTAATTTCTTTCAGTGAATGTTCTGAAACTTTATATTTTGCATTTTAAATATCTTTTTTTTTGTAATAATACATGTACATCTTGGCATTTTACTCATTAGTTACATAATATGACAAGGCTGGTAATATATTTCAGTATTAAATTAGAGAGAGAGAGATAAATGGTGGTATTAAAGAAGATGTCTCATATTATTTATCTTAATATTTTTTTCTGATGTTCTCAAAAAAAGCTCAAATATTTCAAATAATGCCTGAAATCAACCATTGCTTTTAGATGAAAATGAAATTGCAATATAATTTAATATTCACTAATGTAATCTATGACAAGCTGAACTATGCACATTGCTTCCTTATGTATTGAACTGCTATTCCTAGGGCTGTCAAGAAAATCAAGGGTAAATATATGACATGGTACTAATGGTACAGATAAATGGAAACCAGCCTGGATATGGGTAAACATTTAATAGAATAAATACAGTAGTCCCCCTCTTATACGGCCACTCCTTCTGCACCGGGAAAGTGGCCTTATAAGGCGGGTGGCCCTTCCAGAGGGGGACTAAATTTTTTGTGAGAAGTATATGTACGTAGTAAGAAAGCTTCATTTTTCAAAGCATTTAATATCTTCATTTAAAAGCAACATTAAATATTGAACAGTTCTTGTGCTATAATAGTTTACTTATTTCAACTGAATATGCATTAATAGTTCTTATTTTTGGCGTAAGCGTGATATGCGAGCGGGAGTTGTCATGCACATTGCAGAACCATTCGAAAAACGTCATTTGAATCTTGGTATATACGCAATTCTCTTTCCATTTGTTCCATTTTCCCACTGCTGCTAAATAACTTATCGGTTACAATGTTATTTTTTTCGAGTCTTTTCAACATAAAATTGTTTTATTCGAGTCTTTTCTACCTAAATTTGTTTGACCAGTTCCCCTCCCCACCTCACCGGATATCGTAGACTATAATAACCGACGTTTTCTGACATAATCATCTTTGTTTACGTGATGACATGTTAATGTTTGGTAATGAGTTATTCCGATGTTGCTAACTATATGCGATTTAATTATGCAGACGACACATTTGTTGAGCGGACGAAATTCTTTCTTCGTAAAGAAGCGACAAGTTGTGTTGTCATGTGATTTTCGGTCTTTGTCTAGTACTCTGTTTCTCTTTTTAGCCAATTTAGACCGTGTGATCTTGACATTACTTCCAGTTATAGTCATCAAAGTGGCAACTACAAGACTGATAAAACAATTTTTTCTGCATTTAAACAAGATGCGGTATATTTTTAAAAGCAGCGATTGTCACGTGATTCATTAGTCGGTCTGGTACCCTATTGTTTTTAAACTTTTTTTTTACTTTTTAAGTGTGAAAAGCGGCTTGGATATGTACGCCGATTTGATCTGAACAATAGCACATCATGGCCGTTAAACTTTACAATTGTTGAGTAATAGCCATTAATTTTGTAAGTTCAACATCTGGCAAAGGGAAGCTATAAAGGCTATCAAACCATTTTCCGCGCAGACTTTTGTCTTGTACATCAATATTGCCACTTCTTCGATGTTACTACTATTAATAAGTGTAATCTTAACAATTATCAGTGGATAAACCAAACATCTTATGATAACTCGCAGTAAAGATATACGGATTACCTTTATGTAAGGAATAAAATTTGAGTCTTTCTTGGCTTTACTGAATAAATGTGGCTTCTCGTGAAGTGTAAAGGATATAATATTAACCTTAGTGGTACATGTAGAACACTTTTTTGAAGAACGAAAACCCAGACATCGGGAAACAAATCGGATTACTTAACACAATTAGAAAAAAAATTGTTCTAGATACATATTACAAAATAAAATGCGGCCGCTTGTGAAGGGTAAATTGTGTTTTTGCAAAAATATGCTAGCCGCTGGTCACGTTAGCTGGGTGGCCTTTCGTGAGGGGTAATTTTGAACACAAATTCGTCGGTGCTATCAGATTCTGGCCGTAAGGAGCGGGTGGCCGCTGGTGAGGGGGGGACGTTCAAGAGGGGGACTACTGTATATATATATATATATATATATATATATATATATATATATATATATATATATATATATATATATATATATATATATGAGTTTGGCAGGCCAGGATAGGTTAATAATAGTTTAGGAAAAAGAATCTTTTGAGAGCTTATCCTAGTTGTAAGTGAAAAAAAAAATAGACATTATTTTTTTGATGGAATTCCAGTCCTTTAACAGTCTTCAGCTTGGAACACTCATTTTTAAAATTAATACCTGATGCTTTGGTGCAGAAATAAAAGCACATTTCAAACACATTAAGGTCCAGACGGCTCATATCCTTTCCTTAACACAGAAGCGGACATAAAGGTTTCATTTATACTGACAAATATAGGTTTGATCATGGGCACTCGGATATTTTAAGTTATTGAATTTTTCATATGATGGTGTTTGCATAGATTTACTATGGGAACTGAATTAGTACTGTGATTCCTTAATGTATCAGACAGTGTAAATGGGAGTTATGTGTGCCTTTTTTAAGCATATGCTGAGAAGGCTGACTTAGGAAAGTTTGTCTTGGTATTAAACTCACAATCTTTGGTTTATCAATCAATTGCTCTATCAACTGAACTCCATGGCTCCCCAAAGTTAGTGATAGCTTACACTTTGGATAAGAAAGAAATCTATGGCAATAATTAAAAGTCAAGGTTGCTGTGTTGGTGACAGCCAGGGACAATTTACAGCAAAACAGAAACAAAATATGTTACCTAAATTTGCATTTTAATATATTCTTAGCCTATTTTTGATTTTTCTGTATTTGTTATTACTACGAGATAGTTAAAAGTTTATGGAATGATGAAAAACAAAACAGACATGTCTTGAGTTGGTTCCTAATTGTTACAAGATGTTACTTTTTTGGCAACATATTTGAATAATGAATCAAATGGATTATGTGACAGTTGCCCATTAGAAACTGCAGGCAGTTTATACCCCAAGGTTTTGGTCAGTTAGATCCTCCACCATTCATCCTGCCAGTATGTTTTCATTGTTATCTTTCACTGGGATTTCATCAGTTTGGAGATAGGATATATCATGGGTTGAACATTTCATACACCCAGGTCAAAATGGTGAGTGAAAATTTCTGGTAGTTGAGAGAATTTTCGAATCATTCAGCCATCAGGCAAGTACTAAGTCAGGACTGACCAGCATTTCTCTTTAATGAAAAGGATGTTCTGTTAAGACAGTGCTGACTTTGTTGCTGTAATGTCCATACTTTTTGTATATCTTGAATCATTTTGTTGAATACTTTATTAAGTAGTGTTGACTTTTTAAAGTCTGTTCCAGTAACATCAAGCTGAATAAAATGAACTAGAAAATGGTGTTTGTAAAACACACTTCCCTTTACCTTATATAAGCGCCTTTTGGCTCTCTGCCAACATACCATACAGGTGCCTTTTGGCAATTTACCCAATGTCAATATAAGCGCCTTTTTACAACTCCGTAAACAGCAGCCATTTTAAGCAGGTGTTCGTAGGGCCACCTTCAGGGAAAACCCCTTATTAAATATTACATTTGTTGGTGAGAATGATTATTGCATCAGGTCATGTGGTCACTGTTGATGGTCTGGTTGCAATCTGCTATTTAAAGTAAATATGTCATAATTGGGTCGTATTCTCATTTTGACAAAATGGCGGTCTCTGATATCGTTCATTATTATATGCTCCACTTTTTTCTCCGTTTACTTTACGTTGTCAAAATCATGCAATATTCACTGATATTTAACATCTTCATACTTCATCCCGCGTGCAAAGGAACTATTTTCTAACATGAAGAATTTTTTATGAATGAACTAAAGCAGATATTTCACGGATGGCCACATACCAGCAAATGTTTTATAGACTGACAAATACAAACTGCTTTGGCAAATTCTGTGTTTACTCTTTTGATACAATATTTCAGATTTAACTATATATAGACGCTATATAGAATCCTCACAATAAAACTCAAATTATACACATAAACTGTCTTCTTTAGCTGTTAATAAAAATGGCCTAAAATATGCTTATAATTTTACATCCTGAATTTCCTCAAAAAATATATTTTCGTAGGTCTGTAAATTGGAATTACAAGAGCTATGTCATGGGTTCTCAAGGTCGATTGCACATTTTGAAATTGTGCTGTAATTTCGAGTATATTCCAAGTGCAGTACAGTTACATCCTCCTTAATGCACTCAAAATGAAATAAACATTAAATTCCACAGCATCTTTTCGATAAATGCAATGGAAAGGCTTCATAATTTTCCCACATTGTGATCTAAATCATTCAATGACAGAAAGAAAACACGCATGCCGATGTCAATACAATTCAAAACATTAAATTTGCAGATGCTGCTGGAATCCAATGCAAATCACTTTATGTAGATAAATCCAGACCATAATCAAAAGATTGCATTGAATCAACAAAAATACCAAAACATCCAGATCAAATAGAAAAGTTTCAATTTTAAGTAGGGCAAGCGCCATTTTCTTTTGAAACTTACGTCTAGCGCGCAACCACCTTCATATTTATATGGGTGGATTTATGCGCTCATTAATATAGTTGTGTAATGATCCTTCAACGCTTATGTATTTTGGAATATGGCATACATTTAGTTACTTTGTTTCTTTCAGTGTATTTTTGTTTATATATTTAAGCCTTGGGAAGAATAAGAAATGAGCAGAAGTATATACTTCACTCCCAAGGTTGTGCAGTATATCCATCCGAAAATCTCTTTCATATTTTCCCATACAAATGCAGTAACCTATTAGTACTTGAACCAGTAGAATCACAACTATGAAAGCTTCAATAACTTAGGTAAAGGCTCCGAGACTAATGTAGGAAGCCCTTAGTTTTTATAAATTAACAAATTCAACAATTTAGTGATGTAGACACAAAGAACTTGTAAATTTTGAGTATGAAAAATTGCCGCTACAGTTGATCACTTGGCTTCACTGATTTGATAGTGAACAAGTTCTCTCAAGAATTTAAAGCACATACAAAATTCTTTTGTTAAAACTAATTATACAGCTATAACGACCATAGTTTACACTTAAATATACATAATATATATGTACCATATACGTAAAATGGTTAAAATATTGCTGTTAAACGTAACATACACTTAACTGCTTAACAGGCCTATGCGTAGTGGACTGCACTGTGTAACTTTGCTACATGTGTATTGAAGGGCAGAAAAGCCGTACACTCTATGAGGGAAAGGGTTAAATGCATTCTTAGGTTTGAATCTATTATATAGGTCACTGAGCATGGACTACCCAATGTTGAAAGTTTGCTGGGTATTTAGTTTAGTGTATTGATACCTAGTGAGGATTAGTTAATGGATAGAAAATCTTAATTACTCTGTGACTGAAAGGACTAAATCCCTATGGATGTTAAGCATGGGCTTTTGTGCCAGTGTTTGATATTGATATTTATTCATAAGTGGATATTGATCAGGAATCTCAATAGTTTGCACCTTATATAAAAGAGATTTAGTCTGTTGGGGAGATGAGAGCAGAGGTACCCTGGGGTCAATGTATGTTTTTTGTATATAAATTTGTTTCATCTTGATAACCACTGAAGTGCACATATTTTATTACCCACTGTACACACTGTTGTGAATGTTTCTATGCAGTCATTTCTGTAAATAGGTTGTGCTCCATCCCACTGTGAACAGTAGTCGCTCACCCGAGTGGCACAAATTGAAGACCTCAAAAAACTGTACAGACAATCTCACTATAAAGATAGCTATCAGAATGGACAAACCACAGAACATGAAGCACTGTGGGTAAGCATACTTTTTATATAACATTTACACCGGATGCAATAACAGAACATTTTTATATTTCTGACTGTCAAATTGATTCATAAATGCCTTGTTAGACACAGCATATAAATAATCAAACCTACTATGTCTGACACAAAAGTATTGTCAAACCTGCTTTATCAGATACAAGTATATTGGTTTACTGCAATATTTTTATCTGGTGGTACATACCACAGTACGGATACAATGTTAGTTTCTGATGGTAAGGAATGTACAGAAATTCATGAGTAATCTTATTACAAATTTATTGATATCAACAGCATGTTTTTATTATTCCTGACAAAATAGTTATTATTTTCTTTTTACAAAATAATTGTATGTTACAAAGTAATGATGAAAAAATATAATTTTAATTACGATCCTTTAATCATATTTTTAACATCTATCATATTTACCAGCATGTCTGCTACATGAATTGTGAAAAAGATTCAGGAAAAATCCAAGTTTCAGAAAAATTTAAGATTAAAACCCCAAACAGGAAAACCAAACAGAAACTATTGCCATGTTTTAGTGATTTACCAGCATATTTGATTGTGTTAAATTTATAGCTGTGAATCATTCTTTGATTTTCAGGAGCTCACTTGTTTTCTATCTGAACTCCATGTAATTTCTCCACAAAATATTTTCTCATTTGTTAAGTAAGTGTTTAATGTTTACTGGCCCTCTCCAACAAATATCCTGCTTGGTTGTTGGCATCCCACTCAAAGTTTTCCAGCCTATTATCTCAATAATGTAGCTAGAAAATTGTAGGCTCAAAACTTTCTATTTTTGTCAATAGGTTCTCTACTGTCTGCACTATGTCATTCACATTATCATATAGGTAGTGTAAGCTTTATCATCACACTTTAGATAATTTTGTTTGTAACTTGTACAACACCTATACCTAGTAAATTCATCTACTGCTAGGAACTTACTGTGTAATTATGTGGGTGGGGTGCTGCAATATTTTTTTGAGCTGAGATATTCTCTTCTCTTGCACATCAGGATAATATTTATTCCTATTCATGGATATAATGTATTATTTTGCAATAGACATTTTCCCAGTTCTGACAGTTGCAATTTAAGAAAAAGTGTCACACTTATGCCCCATAATATTACATTTCTGGTCCCCAATATATTTTTGGTACACTGTGGAATGTATCATGGCATATTTAAAACTGCATGGTACAAATATTTTATTGGTACTCATCTTTGTTAGACACAGCATATAGTCTAATCAACTTTATGAGAAACCACCATACAAATAGTCAAACCTGCCTTGCCAGACGCCACCATACAGTCAAACCCGTCTTATCAGACATCACCATACAAATAATTAAACCTGTCTTATCAGACACCACCATACAGTCATACGTGCCTTAATAAGTACAGCCATTGTCAAACCTACCTTGTCTGACGCCACCTTATAAAGGCACCTGATCAAAACACTTTCCGAACCTCTTTTTAAAATTTCACTTGCATATTTAAATTCTGAACAAGTGATAGCTTACAACAGATGAGAAACTTTTGTGGTTCCTTTGATATCCTTTGCCAAGAAGTTTTCACTGCCATAGATGAAAAGAGAAACTCATGTTACCCATTTGGCCAAATTTGGTATTGTTTAATTTAATCTAAAATAGGGAGCCCAGAATGGCTGAGTGGTCAAAAGTGCTCTCTGTTACGGATCACTGCCATCTCACCTCTGTCTGCATGAGTTCGAGTCTAAGATTCAGTTTATGTGAGGAAGCTTGCCAGTAGCTTGTGGGTCGGTGGTTCTTTCCACAGATTTCCCGATTTCTTCCTCCATCATTAATACTGGCCGCCATGTATAGCCTATCGTGTGCTGAAAATTGGCATTAAGCCCCAGAACAACAACAATAACAATCTTAAATACATATTTGTCTGTGTGTCATAGTATATTTTATATATCAAATACAAAAGTTTCCAAAACCAGCTCTCAATCAAGGAAGGAATTAAGTAGAAGACTATTAGAACTTAATAAATCTTGAAATAGTACATTCCCATAAACTGGGATAGTCATGAAAAACTGAGCCCCATTGTACTGGAATCTATAAAGACTGAATATTTTTAAAAGTACCAAATTTTTCCTTCATTAATGTCATAGTTATTCTTCTCACAGTAATCCAGAACACCTTGACTCAAATACAACAAATTTCAAACCTACATTTCAATTTTATGCTCTAACTCCCCAACCATTAAACTGAAAATTGATTAAAACTTGAAAATATATTTTAGCTGATAAATTCCTCACACATGCAGAAATAGATTAATTATGTTAGCAAGTACTGTCATGGGGCAATCTGTGACACAAAGATCCAGGTAAGGTGGCACTCTACAGTTTCGTATTTTGCATAGGGTTAGATTTTTAAAAAAAAAAAGTTTCCCCGGGTTTCCTCACTAGTTATATTGGCTATTTAAAAGAGACTTTGTATATTTTTGGTATTATTTAAAAAACCTTTAATTCTCTTTATTTTGATGTATGATTGATGGGTGTAATATGGGTTAGAGAGTATACAGCTTGGCCTTACTCCAGATGTGCACCTTTCAAAAAAGTGATAGCTCTATTTGCTTATTTTCACTTCTCGAACTTCAGAGGTAATTTTAAAAAACAGCCGATAACTTTTTTACATTTTATGTATTTGTTAATTCATTCATTACACTTTTAGAAGCTGGTATTGTCTAGTTTGGCAAAATTCATTTTCCATATTTTAATAGCTGCCATGAATATTGTACTTTAGATAAATTCAAGATGATTTTTGGAACACAAGGGAGCAGTCATTTTAGTTAGCAGTGTGCTAAGATCATTTAAAATTTCCAAAAGTACAATATCCAAAGAAATTTCAGCCACATTACATGAAAGTAGCATATAGGTATGCCAACATTCTCTCCACTATGCATGTTTAAAATGCAAACAACTTCACCTTACATACATCACTCTCTCAAAAGTACATACTAACTGGTGAGCACCACCTAATGTCTCAAAGGACAGGAGGTTAAAGCAAGACTTGACACATATATGCCAACCATTACACTTTTGGTGTAATCATTACACCTTTTTTCACTAAATTATGACGTAAGCGTAAACATATCCGGATTACTCATTTTCATTTTTTTTTCAATTTTTAGCATCTACCCAAGTTTCAAGAATGTTTGAGCTAGGTTTCTATTTATAGCAGTGATATGGTTTGGTTAGGAAAGAATAGACTCGTTTTCTAATTTGTATTTTGTATGTGATTTTCAGCTGATAAAGCATCATTGATGACTGGAATTCATATATGTCTCCATCAGTGTGCATATCAGATTGTCCCTGTAATTTGCTGCACCTTGCTGCAGGAAAGGCTTTTGATAAATTAGGAGTACTTCTGAAGTATCAAGTTGGCATTCTATCTGACAATGTACTTCCTGTGGACAGAGTTGATCTGCAATGGCACCTTATTTCCCAGCTCAAAGACCTAATAACTGGAAGATATAAATTTTCTTTTGTTTGTCAGGTTATGAAAGGAAAAATGGTTCTTTATCATTTTGATGCCGACTATGAGAGATTGTTCAGCATTGTTAACAAAAATAAAACTGAATTCACATCCAGACTCAGTAACCCAGTACTTATTGCTCAAACTTTGTGCAAAATATTCATAGTCTTAACTTGTACAAAGTGTTTTCAAATGGTGTTTGAGAGTCTGTTGCTTTTTAAAGCTAAAAGTGCTACATGTGATAACATGAAGCAGTTATTGATGTTAAAAGACTGAATAAATAATTTGGACACTCATTGAATTTTATCATGCTATATGTGGATTACCCTTTTTTTGCTCAGATTACTCTTGTTGTCCACTTGGATTACCCTTTTTCATCACCAGGATGTTGGTATGTATACTAAAATGGTGACAATAGGCTGATCTGAAGTCTTTGTACCATATAAAAGGCCAAGCTTATGAATGCATGTAGATAAACAATTTAATAAGGATTATCTGCTTATTATCTAATTGCAATTGGTTCTATTTATTTGTATAAAAGTTCAGTTGTGCATTGTTTGCTTGTTTCTTTAATTAAGCATTAGTGTTTTTTTAAACCTGAAATAAGGCCTAAGAATTGGATTTGTCAATGTCATGCTGAAGTTTTACATCTTATACAGAGTTTAAACAATTGCTAAGGTGAAGCATTATTTGGCTAAAGAACAAGAAATGAAGCCATTACCACAAGTCATATTAATTAGAGCAATGTAAAACAGCCCAACAGTGCTCCACCTTCTTAAAGCCAGGGTCTTTCTTGAACTGTGAACATTATGAATTATTGGAGTATTATTCATTATTCTAATTGATTTTTAGTAATGAAACAAAAGTATCTCATTCCTTGGATCTTTCTTGAGATGATGACAGTATTTCTGTAGAACAACTGTATTTATGTGACAGGATGTGACTTTTGGAAGGAATGAAGGAATATTATTCAGCTAATTCCTCATGAAATAAATAAAAAGGAAACAAGAGCTTTCTTAGTTTGATGCACTCTTACACACATGGATTCTGATAATTATATCTACTCCCTGTCTCATGTAAGTGCTTATAAAAGGATTTTTTTCACATTTGAAAAAAAAAACTAAGTTAACTGAAAACTTTTCAAAACTAAACATGTTTTTGGACCCAATAGTTTTTGGTTTTGAGATTGTTTCAGTGTATATTGAAGAGTTGATAGTATAAATGTCGTGATATTGGAAGGAAAGCCAAACTAGTTTTCTCAGCAAATATAGTAGTTAAATGATTTTCAGTTGGAATTTACAATGGATGAAGTAAGATTTTACATGGATGAGATATTTTTACCTTGGATGAATTGGGATTTTACCTGGATTAGACATTTTTACATTGGATGAAGTGAGATTTTACCTAGATGAGAATATTTTCTTAATTTTATCACCTACTCAAGACCTAATGTGTTGTTTGATGTGAAAATTAATGTTTAGTAACCACAATTAAAACTTGCCTGAATCAGATTGTAAAATGACTTGCAAGTCATGTTGACCTGAGACCATTTTACAATTCACCATAAAAAATTGTTTTAAGTATTTACATAAATTTTACATCCATTACAACTTGAACATGCCATAAACTGGTCATGAATTCAAGACTTTTTTTTACCTTAATTGGTGTGGCCATGTGTCAGATGCTCTTTCTTTCATTTCTTTCAAATGTAATATTTTGCCCATTGAATAATTGAAATGCATCCATAATAACTATTTTCTCATGTGAACAGATACATGTATTTGTACATGTCAGATGTTTGTAATAAATTCCATAAGTTTTAGCTTACCTGGCCGCAAAGCCAAGTGATGTATGTTACTTTACATGCATTGTCACCCATCAACAATTTTTATTTTCAACTGATGAAAAACTATCAGAATAGTTTCAGATTTATTTTGCAGAGAGCATTATGGTAAAAAGTTCTTTTAATTTTCTGTAAAAAAAAGGTTTGATCCACAAAATCAAATATGGCCACAGTTACTGAAAGACAAACATAGAACAGAATCCTGCCAAATGTTATGAGAAACATTCTGGCATGAAAGCTTTTCAAGTTACAAATGATGCAAAGCCATCAGAAAATAATGCTGCCATTTCAACTTCCAGGAATAACTTTTAGGCTGGAGACCAGAATTTGACTGTATTGGACAGAAAATAAAAATGGCTGCAACTAAAACTGAAAACTAAAACTGAGTTATATTTTAGAAGGTTTCACTCAAACAATTCTGGCATAAAAGCCTTTGAAGTTTAACTTTTGCATATCTACTATTAAAAATGGTCATTGTTATTAATAATAGAATCAATGGAACTACCTCTGAATGACATCTTTAAAACTGCAGAACAGAATTCGACTCATTATGATGGAAAGAATTCTGGCCTTAATGCCTCTGGATTTTATGCACATCACTATTATATACAGCTACTGAAGCTAAGGCAATTCATACTGCACCATATGCTCACCCCCTCACCATTTGCTTTTGGGGCTGAGATTACACATTTTACAGCAATGCTTTGATTTTGAATATGATATGCAGGCCTTGTCAAAGCTTCTGAGTTAATTTGAATGTTCATTGGAACTTCCTTATAGCATAAAGTGCTATTGTGCTATGTACTGTATCATGTTATTGTCAGTTAACCGAAGAAAATTCTTATTCCATAGACAAAACAAAAATGGGGGTGGAGGTTGATAATAGGAGTGGACTCAAAACTATATGCCTCATTGGAATGGTAACCATTTTAAATCAAGGCATATTAAATGAGAAATATTAAAAATCGATTGCATAACTACTTAGTATCTTATTTATACCTACCTACCAGACAATGTAACTTCTGTTAACATACCAAAAGTTGGTCTTAGTGACCACTATCCTACTTTTTTGAAAAGGAAGGTTAAATGCAAGAGAAATAAGAAAAATACACACAAAACTATCACTTACAGATCATTCAAAAATTTTAATGAAGAACAATTTCTCAAAGACCTATATAAAACTCCATGGAAGATGATCCAAAATAAGGATGACATAGATGAAGCTCTGAGGGTGTGGACTGACTTATTTATGGATGTAGTCTCTAAGCATGCACCACTGAAAGTACATCAAGTAAAGAATGAAATCCAACCTAATTGGCTTACAACTGAAATCCTTGATGCTTTGAAAACAAGAGACCAATTTAAGGCTATGGGAAACCATGCACAAATATAAAGTATGGAGAAATAAAATAACAAATATGATCAAAAAAGCTAAACAAAATTATCAATCATTGCTTGAAAACAAAAAGAGTGACAAAAACTGCATTTGGAAAGTCTTCAATGAACTCACTGGAGGAACACACAAAGATCAAATAAATAAAATCCACTCACTTATGGTAAATGACACCATAGTCACTGATGACAATGACATAGCAAATGTTTTCAATGATTTTTTCACCAACATTATCACAAAGTTAAAAGAACCAGTGATTGAAAACAACTTTATTGAACTGAAAAAGTTCTGCAGCAGCAAAATCTCTAAGGAGGTATGTTTCTCCATCCCACCAGTCTCAAAAATTTTTGTTAAGAAATATCTCAGTGAACTTGATACTAAGAAAGCTACAGGACTTGATCAGATTGGTCCACGACTCATTAAATCTTCTGCCTCTGCTATTGTAGATAGCTTAACATTCATAAACAATTTAAGTATTGCAACATCATCTGTCCCCAAAATATGGAAAACTGCAAAAGTAACTCCTATTCACAAATCTGGTCCTAAAGATAATGCTGATAACTAACCAGCCAATCTCAATACTACCAAACTTGTCAAAATTGATTAAAAAGCATTTCCATGATTCATTCATATCATATTTAACCAAACACTTTCTGTTATACCCTAATCAATCAGGCTTTAGACAGAAACACTCATGTGAGACTGCCTTGATCTCCCAACTGATAAATGGCTTCAAGCACTTGATCAAGGTAGAATAATAGGTTCTGTATTTGTAGATTTCAGGAAAGCTTTTGACATGGTAGATCATGAAATCCTTTTGAAGAAACTGAAAATCTACCAATGTGATGAAAGCACAGTTAGATGGTTTACTTCATACTTAAGTGAGAGAACACAACATGTTTATATTAATAATGTTCTGTCTGAACCTGAAACAATTAGATGTATAGTACCACAAGGCTCAATTCTGGGTCCATTACTGTTTATTTTATTTATTAATGACCTACCACTTGTATTAAAGGACTCACTATCATCTACAGATCTCTATGCAGATGACACAACATTGTCAGACATCCAAAACACAAAACAAGAACTTGAAATTTCTTTACAGAAAGCCCTAAACAAACTAGAATACTGGTACACATGCAATGGCATGGTGGTTAATACTGGTAAAACTAAAATATTACTTATCTCAACACGTAAAAAAAAAGCACAAAACTTGATAGCGGTGAACTGTGTCTGACATGGAAGGATAAAAGGTTGCAAATGGTCTGTCATGATAGACTACTTGGTGTTTTGGTAGACAATAACCTATCATGGACTGAACATATCAAACATATCAGTAAAAAAGTCAATTCAAGTTTATGGCTTCTCAGTAAGATAAGACACTTTCTCTCGGAAAAGCACAGAAAACTATTTTATAACAGTTACATACAACCCTATTTAGACTACTGTAATACAGTATGGGGTAATTCAAATGATAAAAACTTAGCAAAGCTGGCACATCTTCAAAAAAGAGCTTTTTAGTTAATATCAATCCAGAAAGAAAGCAAGGAAAATTTAGCTGGTAAATTAAAAATGTTACCTATTAAAGACCAAATCTGTTTAAGAAAAGCCAAATTAATGTACAGGATAGCCAATAATAGTGCTCCTGAATATTTACAATCACTATTCAAGTATAGGCTACCTGGAAATACTCCCCACCTGTGATCAATGTCTACCAAACATTACAAAATTCACAAACCAAATAAGGAATTATTTAAAAAAAGTTTCCAATACTCTGGAACTTAGCTATGGAATAATATTCCAGTTGAGATTAGAAATGCCCACTCTATTTCCTCTTTCCAAACCCAGTATATACAATGGCTTCAGAGATGCAGCAAAAATAAATAAATTCCTTTGAATGAGGGCCTCAAGGTAGATTAGTTCTTAGCTAATTGAGTTACTCTCTTTAAATAAAGTCATAATAACCATGTATCGGTACATGTTTATACATTTAGCTTGAATAGTTAAAGTATCAATACATGTACTCACCAACCAATTTCATTTGCATCCATCACAGTGAATCCATAATAAAGCACACATATAATGTTTAGTCATTTTGTCATTGAGTATTGTGTGATGGTTCTATGTTATAAGCAGGTTCACATGTTTTCTGGCACACAGAATGGGAATGGCCTATCTATTAATTGACCCATCCATCCGACGGTTAATCCATTCATCTATGCACACACTTGCATATGTGAACAAATGACTTCATAAATTTTTTTCTTAATTATTGCTGATGATTTGCTACATGTTTCTCTTCTAGAATTTTACAAGACACCAGAATTGTAGTTTGAGGGTATGCTAAATCTTTCTTTACTAGAATCTTAAAAGACACCAGAATTGTGGTTTGAGGGTTTTATGTTAAACCTTGCTTCTTTTTTTATTGATCACATAGGACACTGTATCTTACTCATAACTGTGTTATACCATGTATCAGTTATTGGGAAAAGTGAATTGCAATCACTGCCTGAAGGGAAGGACTTTCCATTTGTCCCATTGAAAGTGTTTGTTTGATATCTGATTGTTTAACAGATCTAATGAGATGAGTGTTTTATATAATCTAGAATATTTTGTGGAACAAAAGCAACCAGACATTTCCATTTCTAATTTCAGATACCTCTATGCACATGGGAAAACTGTCTGGAAGAAATGGAAAAGAAGATACTTTGTTCTTGTACAGGTACTCAATTCTGATCAATTTATTTGTTGGTTTTTATACTGCTGATGTTTAGGTAGGAATGATTAATTCCAATGTAATCAACCATAATATAACAACATACGATACAATTTGAGGATCAGGATGAGGGTCAAAATTTAATTTCTAGAACATTGTAAGTTGTACTCTGTCATCTTAATGAAAAATTATTCCAAACTGTAAAATTATATTCATTTTCTCGAACATTCTAAGGGCAGAATCAAGACTTTATGTGTAACTCAAAATGAACTAAACATGTTACAATTGCTAATTATTTTAATACATAACTTAATGATATACAGAAATCAGCTATGTAATATTTTGTTTACAAAATAAATATCATTAGTCAGTTAGGCCCTTACAATCAATAATCATGAACAAAAAAAAAATTCAACTCACCATGCAAATTAAATATATATAACAGTATTACAACTTTTAATATTTCAATAAAAGTGCCTTATTATCTCAGATTGCATGGCCAACTGCCCTTGTATTTTGCTTTAGGTGGATGTCAGACAGATGAACAATGGCAGCACACTTGGGCCACTTGATATATCAGATGTGTAAAAATGATATTGGCAGTTCTTTAAAGAGTGAAAACCATGTCTCCACCTTCAAGTCATTCTTAATAAAACATTCAGAATTGTTTCCATTGTCACTTGGAGTTTCAAAGAAATTTAAAGTGTAAACTAAAATTATATATCAGTGTACTATTTCAGGTAAAATTTATAATAATAACAATAATAACAAGACCGTCACTTAATGCAGTAGCAGATCAGAGTAACACAAAATCAGATGGTGTGTCTGATATACAGTTTTTTCTCTTTAGGATGTGCAATTGCTGGAATACCCACTAAATTTATTTGGTCTCCATTAAAATAATTAAGTGTGGGAAATTTTTTTACATAACTGTAAAAGATCAAAAACTTTCAAAATGAAATATTGCAGTTGAGCAATGAAAATTTAATTGTCAATCAAGTTATTACAAATTTGATTGCACAGTGTCAGATACTAGTTTTGGGTTTTGGTGTCTTTGCTGTTATCTTTCATTTTAAAGCATTTTAAATTGCACTTTGTTATAATGTAAGATCACTGTTGCCATTTGGATAATAATGATAACTATATTTTTGTTTTGAAAAGTTACAACTTGGAAATATTTATTGAAACATTGTTATGGATAGTCTGTTCATAGATATTGTTCTTATTAAAACAAATTTGTTCCCCTTAAAATATGAAAATTCCAAAGTATAATGTTGTCCCTCTTGGTAAAGAGGGATGGTTAATTAGATTGGGCTGTTGTTATCTAGAGGATGACCTCCCTCAAATTTGAATGTGAGTGGATAAATAGAAGATCAACAGAGAAGAAATATATAATAAAGCCCCCTTTAGACAAGAAAATAACAATTTTAATCAACATATAAATTATTAGTGGCAGCTTTAATTAAATTTTTTTTACATTAACAGAATTTAATAGTAGTGTTCTGTTTTGGATTTATTTTGTCATGACAATGAGTGGTGAAAAGAGCACAATTTCCACACCTGATTTGCATCACCTAGTGTTGCTTCCAGTCTTGTATCCATGTATCATACATCTCCCCACCTCCATGTGTGTATGTTGATCTTTCTTTGATCTTCTATTCTGACGCTTCATGTCTTTTCGGACTTCATCTTTAAACTGTCCTCATCTGTTCCTTTGAGCTGTTTCCTTAATCTGTTCTCTTCAGAAATTGTACATCCTCTTATTAAAGCCTGTCTTTTCTTACAAGACAGCGATCTGGTACCTTTGCTTGTTTAACAAGGAAAGCACTATTCTTGAGGTTTCCTCAGAGCCAATTATGTCCATCTTGAAGGAAATCTAAAGAAATTCGACCAAGGTTGTCATTTTAAATTCATATCACTTCCATGTTTTATGCCTTAATTTAAACTGACCAGTCATAATAAGTGGTTTCTAAATTTTCCCCCAAGATAATTATTTCTTTCATCAGAATTTGACAGCCTAGAATCTGAGAAATACAATGCATATCAACTTCCCCTTGAAAATGACTATATGACATGGGTTTCTATCAAGTTGTTATGGTTGGTAGCTCAAATGTTTAATTTCTTAGGACGGCATTACAATGCTTTGGTCATTTCTAAATGATCTGTAGATGCTGGCCTTTCAAGTTTAACACTGACATAAAGAAAAAGTAGAAGTGACCCTTCAAGGACCTTGCTGGCTTGACTGTAATAAAATTTTAATGCACAATGAATTCAATTTTAGGTTTCCATACTTATTCGAAATTCAACACATATTACAAATAATTTTCTGACTGAAAATTATGGAATGGTGGCTGGATCTGTGCTATTCAGTGCTCTTTGTTTGCAGGAGATGAGCAATTTTCACTTAGTTATCCTGGTACATTAACTAGAAAGTTCTGAAAGTGCACAAATGTAGAACTCATTTTGTTATATTGTTGCCTTTTCTTCAAGGTTTCCCAATATACATTTGCTATGTGCAGTTACCGAGAGAGAAAAACAGATCCCACTGAGATGATGCAGTTAGATGGCTTTACAGTTGATTATTGTGAGGCACTCCCAGGTGAGTCACTTATCATAAGTAGCATCATGCTGTCACAATATAACCTTCTTATGAGGATGACTAGTTTGTCCTAATGGATTTATCCAGACATTTTTTGCATGACACATGGCCATCATGAAAATATTTTTATCACTGTTTCTTGTGAATGAATGGTCATGTCAGTATGGCGTTTTCACTCGTGATGTTTAGTTGGTCATAAATGAAAATGATGCCTATTTCAGTTTTAATATGACTGCCACAATGTCCATCATGTAAATCTTGTGTCACTACTTCTCCCAAGACATTGTGCTTTCACTGAAATGCTTTACATAATGTATAGTTGGTACTAACAGAAATGACAACAATCTGAGATCAAGTATAGTCACCAAGCCATTTATTTTGAAAATATTTTCATATCAGCATGTGGTTTCCACCAGAGGATTTCTTATGATGCCTCATTTTTCCAAAATGGAGATGGGGCCAAATGACCTCCAATATGTCCATCACAGAAGTTGATTTGAATTTTTTTTATCACTAAAATATCAACGCTGGTTTCACACTCAGAAGTTAAATGGAAGAAATGGTCTTATCTTGAATTCATGGAATATGTTTACAGCCAATAGAGTGTCAAGATACTCTTTTTAAAAAAGGCAACAGGGAATGTGACATTCTAAACACACATATGTTTTTGTATATATATAAACTATATTGTGGATGTGTTTGAAGTATGTAAAGGCCATGTGTGGCATTGCTGAGAATGGATGTAGTTGATAACACATTAAATAATAGCAAAAGCAGATGCTGAAATCCCCAGTGATGAAATGACAGTAGAAGAAACTTAATACCAACAGTATCAGAGCCTTGATTCATATAGGTTGGATATGTTGAAGACTTCACCAATAGAAAAGGTACAGCTACTAATATAAGCTGAGAGTGAATATGAAAGACCATGTTGAGTGAACTGACAACATAGATCAGGCTCAGAATACTGTTAAATATGGGGTAGAATATGATATGCATGGTTGGAATCTTCATTTTATTATTGTTGCCTGAATGATTGATCTGAAAAATTGCATTCTTAATACTTTCTTTGTCTCACCTTGTATTCCCAAATTCAGTAGACATCATTCTTTTTCTATTGAAATTAAAGTCAACAGTAAATATTAATTAGCATATAAACATACATGCCAACCATTACACTTTTGGTGTAATCAGTACCCTTTTTTTTCACTAAATTAGACCTTACCCACAAACATATATGGATTACATGTTTTTGATATATACCTCTACAAAATAATAAATAATTTGTTTTCTCATTTTTATTAACATCCCATTAATTCTACAGATTCTACAAAAGACAGCTTCTGTGTAACTAAGACATAAGAGCACACTTGTCCATAGACACACTTGTCCATAGACTTGCATACACTTTCCTAACAGTATTAATATGTTCTATGTATAGCAGCTGTCCTATTTTCAAGAAATGTGCTGGTTTCCACTTTCAGACCTTTGACCCTGGATTCATTGTTTTGATTCATGTTTATTAGAGAACCAATCTATAAAGCACTTATAGGTCATATATGTTGGCTTTGTTACAAGAGTACAATAGACCTTCATATACTTTCCTTACACTTTCATTTTATTCTATTTATAGCAGCTGTATGGTTTTGTTGGAGAAAATAGACTGGTTACCTAATTTTTAATCTCTGCTCTCATTATTTACATTACTTACAGAACCAATTTGTAGGTATTTGTACTTAAAAGTCAAGTCATTATTCTAATCGATGTGTGTGTTGCAACAAATTTTTTTTCAAATGATTTCACAGATGGATTAGAAAAAAGACAAAAAACAGTATCCTCCATAGATAAATGCCATTCGATTCTAGAGCAGCATTGTGCCCATTGCAGGCTGTGTGGAAAGAATTTTAATATCTGGCACTAAAAGTTGTCAGATGGATTCTGGTTGATGTGTTTGTTAGCGCAAAAATGTTTTTCAAATGGTTTCATAGATGGATTATGAAAAAGACAAAGAACAGTATCCTCCAAAGATGAATACATGAATGACATAATACAGCATTCCATTCTAGAACAGCATTGTGCTAATTGCAGGCTGTGTGGAAAGAATTTTAATATCTAGTGCTAAAAGTCATCAAATGGATTCTGGTAGATGTTTTTCAATGTTTTTCAAATCATTTCACAGATGGATCAGAGAAAGACAGCAGAAGCAGACAAATGATTCCTCCAGAGATTCAAAGATGAATGCATGAATGATATAATACAGCATTCCATTGTAGGGCAGCTTTATGCTCATTGCAGGCTGTTAGAAAAGGATTTTAATATTGATAATGGTGGTTAATTTGATGTGGAAAAACATGAGTAAATAAACACCTTGAATCAGCTCATATTACTAACTTCAATACTAAGGTAACTTCTTTTTACAGCAGAACTCGATAGCGCACATGAATGTTATTAATGAAGAGGTATTATTTACCGAGTTCTTAATAGAACACAGACTGCCCTAGTGGTAACAGACCACATTGGTCCCTTGTTTACAATGGATGCTTCCTAATCCCAAAATTGCATAAAGTATACATGTGCAACAACAAAATCATAATATTGTTCGGTGTTTAGCTGAAAATAATTAATTTAAAATAGCTGGAGCCATGACAATTTGGAAGTTTAGTATTGCCACAGATGGGAGTAGTGATTATAATGACAAAAAGATGCTCTCAGTCTGTGTCAGATACTTTGATGATGAAAAGAGTCTGTGTTTTTTTTTATTACCAGAATTAACAGTAGATTCCACTAGAGAAAACATTTTGATTTGCTTGATGATGCTCTGAAGAAACATGATATTGGAAAAATGATTTTGGATTTCAGCTGATAGTGCATCAGTGATTGGACTTTATAAAGGAAAATGTCTCCATCAGTGTATGTAACCAATTGTCCCTATCATTTGTTGCGCCTTGCTGTAGAAAGGTTGCTGATAAATTAGAACAAGAATTCCAGAAGTATCAAGTTGGCATTCTACCTGACAATGTACTTCATACTGACAGAGTTGATGTGCAGTGGCATCTAATTTCCCTGCAAACAGACCCAGTCACTGGAAGATACAATTTTCCTCATCTTTGTCAGGTTATGAAAGGAATATTGGTTCTTTATCATTCTAATGCTGACTGAGAGAGATTGTTAGGTATTGTTGACAAAAATAAAACTGAATTCAGATACAGGCTCAATAATCCAGTACTTAGTCCTCTATTTGTGTGCAAAGCTTTCATGGTATCATGAGTTGGTATAATGTGTATTGAAATGCAACATGATAGTCTGTTGCTTTTAAAAGCAAAAGTACTACATATGGAACTTTCAAGCACTAATTGATGCTACAAGACCAGAGGGGTAATTAATTTACTTTGTACATATGCTCATTGAATTTTTGTCATATATGTGGATTACTGTTTTTCTGCTTGGACACTTTTTTTTTCCCCACTGGGATTACACTTTTTCCTTGCCAGGGGTTGGCATGTATATATTTGGGATTTGGCAACCAATGATTTGAACATGGATACAAACGGCCATGCAGTCATATGATTTGTGTCACAACTTGATATAGTCTGTTTGAAATTTTATACTTATTTGCATCGTTATATAAGAGGCTGCTTTTAATAGTTTTGATTTGCAATTTCATGTATTTATTTAATCATAAATCAAATTGTATGAAGGAAATAAAAATTTTCAGTTTGTACAGAGGTATTCATTACCATAATAGTTGCCATGCAGACCCCCCCCCCAATTTAGTCATCAGACCAGTCCTGTCTGTCTTCAAAATATCATAATAGTTGCCATGCAGACCCCCCCCCCAATTTAGTCATCAGACCAGTCCTGTCTGTCTTCAAAATATCATAATAGTTGCCATGCAGACACCCCCCCAATTTAGTCATCAGACCAGTCCTGTCTGTCTTCAAAATATCATAATAGTTGCCATGCAGACACCCCCTCCAATTTAGTCATCAGACCAGTCCTGTCTGTCTTCAAAATATCATAATAGTTGCCATGCAGACACCCCCCCAATTTAGTCATCAGACCAGTCCTGTCTGTCTTCAAAATATCATAATAGTTGCCATGCAGACCCCCCCCAATTTAGTCATCAGACCAGTCCTGTCTGTCTTCAAAATATCATAATAGTTGCCATGCAGACACCCCCCCCAATTTAGTCATCAGACCAGTCCTGTCTGTCTTCAAAATATCATAATAGTTGCCATGCAGACACCCCCTCCAATTTAGTCATCAGACCAGTCCTGTCTGTTGTCAAAATATCATAATAGTTGCCATGCAGACACCCCCCCAATTTAGTCATCAGACCAGTCCTGTCTGTCTTCAAAATATCATAATAGTTGCCATGCAGACACCCCCCCCAATTTAGTCATCAGACCAGTCCTGTCTGTCTTCAAAATATCATAATAGTTGCCATGCAGACCCCCCTCCAATTTAGTCATCAGACCAGTCCTGTCTGTTTTCAAAATATCATAATAGTTGCCATGCAGACACCCCCCCCAATTTAGTCATCAGACCAGTCCTGTCTGTCTTCAAAATATCATAATAGTTGCCATGCAGACACCCCCTCCAATTTAGTCATCAGACCAGTCCTGTCTGTCTTCAAAATATCATAATAGTTGCCATGCAGACACCCCCCCAATTTAGTCATCAGACCAGTCCTGTCTGTCTTCAAAATATCATAATAGTTGCCATGCAGACCCCCCCCAATTTAGTCATCAGACCAGTCCTGTCTGTCTTCAAAATATCATAATAGTTGCCATGCAGACACCCCCCCCCAATTTAGTCATCAGACCAGTCCTGTCTGTCTTCAAAATATCATAATAGTTGCCATGCAGACACCCCCTCCAATTTAGTCATCAGACCAGTCCTGTCTGTCGTCAAAATATCATAATAGTTGCCATGCAGACACCCCCCCCAATTTAGTCATCAGACCAGTCCTGTCTGTCTTCAAAATATCATAATAGTTGCCATGCAGACACCCCCCCCCAATTTAGTCATCAGACCAGTCCTGTCTGTCTTCAAAATATCATAATAGTTGCCATGCAGACCCCCCCTCCAATTTAGTCATCAGACCAGTCCTGTCTGTCTTCAAAATATCATAATAGTTGCCATGCAGACACCCCCCCCAATTTAGTCATCAGACCAGTCCTGTCTGTCTTCAAAATATCATAATAGTTGCCATGCAGACACCCCCTCCAATTTAGTCATCAGACCAGTCCTGTCTGTCTTCAAAATATCATAATAGTTGCCATGCAGACACCCCCCCAATTTAGTCATCAGACCAGTCCTGTCTGTCTTCAAAATATCATAATAGTTGCCATGCAGACCCCCCCCAATTTAGTCATCAGACCAGTCCTGTCTGTCTTCAAAATATCATAATAGTTGCCATGCAAACACCCCCTCCAATTTAGTCATCAGACCAGTCCTGTCTGTCTTCAAAATATCATAATAGTTGCCATGCAGACCCCCCCAATTTAGTCATCAAACCAGTCCTGTCTGTCTTCAAAATATCATAATAGTTGCCATGCAGACACCCCCCCCAATTTAGTCATCAGACCAGTCCTGTCTGTCTTCAAAATATCATAATAGTTGCCATGCAGACACCCCCTCCAATTTAGTCATCAGACCAGTCCTGTCTGTCGTCAAAATATCATAATAGTTGCCATGCAGACACCCCCCTCCAATTTAGTCATCAGACCAGTCCTGTCTGTCTTCAAAATATCATAATAGTTGCCATGCAGACACCCCCTCCAATTTAGTCATCAGACCAGTCCTGTCTGTCGTCAAAATATCATAATAGTTGCCATGCAGACACCCCCCTCCAATTTAGTCATCAGACCAGTCCTGTCTGTCGTCAAAATATCATAATAGTTGCCATGCAGACACCCCCCCCAATTTAGTCATCAGACCAGTCCTGTCTGTCTTCAAAATATCATAATAGTTGCCATGCAGACACCCCCTCCAATTTAGTCATCAGACCAGTCCTGTCTGTCGTCAAAATATAATAGTTGCCATGCAGACCCCCCCAATTTAGTCATCAAACCAGTTCTGTCTGTCTTCAAAATATCATAATAGTTGCCATGCAGACACCCCCCTCCAATTTAGTCATCAAACCAGTCCTGTCTGTCTTCAAAATATCATAATAGTTGCCATGCAGACACCCCCCCCAATTTAGTCATCAGACCAGTCCTGTCTGTCTTCAAAATATCAAAATAGTTGCCATGCAGACACCCCCCCAATTTAGTCATCAGACCAGTCCTGTCTGTCGTCAAAATATCATAATAGTTGCCATGCAGACCCCCCCAATTTAGTCATTAGACCAGTCCTGTCTGTCTTCAAAATATCATAATAGTTGCCATGCAGACACCCCCTCCAATTAAGTCATCAAACCAGTCCTGTCTGTCTTCAAAATATCATAATAGTTGCCATGCAGACACCCCCCTCCAATTTAGTCATCAGACCAGTCCTGTCTGTCTTCAAAATATCAGCAGTTCAGGTAGATTTCACAATAATGCTATTTCAGTTTGCAATCTAGCCATCAGCAACTTTGATGACTGAGAGAATTTGAGAAAAATGTATGCTCATTAGATATCTTTAAGTTTTCTGATGGATCACTTTGTACAGATTTTTAAATTATTGCAACTGTTAACAAGCTGAAGTGTTAGCCAGCTCATCAATCAACAAGCGCAACTGTTAGCTAAAATGCAAATGATTCTGTTGAATATCATTTTACAGCCTGCAAACATATTCTGAGAAGTGTGAACAATTATAATCTAATTCGAATATAATCTCAAGTCTCAACAATATTTTGAAGTGATGTTGATGATGAAACATTATGGAAGAATATCACTTTGGATAATTGTAAGACATATTAAGTTTTGGGGTCTAAAAGTTGAAAGTCATAAGTTGTATGAGAAAATAATGGTTTATGTACAGTAAATTTCGTTCTGGACTACATATGTTCATCACAAATCCAGGTCATTGAGAATCATTGTGCTTTTGTTCGCTTTTATTCTTGTTTTCAAAACCTTTGGGAGTTGAGGGTGGGGTACTTAAACATAGTCATCAACTATATTGCCAGGATTGTGAAGACATTCATTTTAATTCTTTATATATACATATCCTCTTCGTCTACCTTGAACAAAGGCATTATTTTATGGGACTGTTGTGACATATTTCTTATCTAAAATTTTGTTTTGATGAATGGAGTTGATGTTCTTTGATGAAGATGCTTATGTGCATTTCACATGTATCATAAGCAGACAGATAATATAAAACTTTGAAGATAACAGATAAGCACACAAATAATAAAAACTTTGAAGATAACATCTGCTAAATTATGTACTAGATATGTCATTAAGCTATGCAGTATACGAAATGCTTTTGTTATTATTGAATTCATTTAATTCATCAGTGAGATGGTAAAATGGAGTCCACAGAGTGACTGCAGAGTAGTGAGTCAAATATACATTTAATAGAATATCATATATCATACTGAATCATAAATGCCTCCTTGCTCCCATAGGTAAATTTCAGTCCCATGGGAGTTCCACTACTGGAAAGCATTTTTTCCATCTTACATTAGCATTGATGGAAGCAACAGTAATAGCTAATAGCTAACAATATTTTAATTTGTCTCATCTAATCCATAAATGCCAAGATTTCTGTGTTTTGCAAGTGGTCATTTAGGGCAGTGAAAAACCTAATTGAAATCTTCATTATAGCTTGGGAATTAGGCTGGTATTAATGGTTATGCATGAAAAGGGATGTTGGTATTTTTTTGTCAAAATCTTCACATATGCCAAGTATTCACAATGCAAAAAATAATCCATTGGGATAATGGCCTTTTTGCTCAGAAAGCTTGGAAGTGAAGTTTAATATGAACTTTTATGGAAATAATTGCTTACTGTCTTATTAATTATGTCTTTTGATGACAAACCCATGAATGGGATTTTTTAAACCAAACTATGACATTGATATTTACAAATTGAAAGTATTTCACAGTATTAAAATCATCTTTAACATATTTCATTCTTATTGATGAAACATGTTACGGAGCTCATAACTTTATACATGTTAGCTGTCAGATAATGTCAAATATTTATGTAATTGTGAATTCTTGTCCTTTGAATTTTTTTTATTTTCAGAATTTGAAGGAGGGAAGTTTTTTTTCAACACTGTGAAGGAAGGAGATAATATCACTTTTGCCACTGAAGACGAAAATGAAAGGACATTATGGGTTCAGGCAATTTACAGGGCAACAGGGCAAACTCACAAGCCAGTACCACCTGTCATACAAACCAATAAAATCAGCAATACACAGATATCACGTATGCAGGGAGGTAAATAGTTCAGCTAAATGAGTAATACATTTTTCAGTACTCACTAAACAAGTTTGTAGTTAACCTGGCACATGGTCATGTGATATATTAAATAAAATATTAAGTTAAAATGTGTGAATTTAATTTGCAGTTGCTCTTTTGAAAGTTTCAGTACCAGACCAAACAGATTTTTATTGGTCAATTGGTTCTATTTTATATATTTTGAATATAAAATAAACTATTGTTTTAACTACACAAATACACCACTCACTCTGTAACTTGTGGGGGCACCGAGTGGCTGAGTGGTCTAAAGCATGAGTCTCGGATTCGGCTCATGTGGATATGTGAGCGAGCTTGCCAGTAGCTTCTCATGGGTCAATGGTTCTTTCTGGGAGTTTCCTGGGTTCATCCTCCACCACTTATACTGGCCGCCATGTATAGCCCATCTTGTGCTGAAAAATAGCATTAAACCCTACAACAACAAAAACAACAACAACTGTAACTTGTGAACCCAATTATAATTTTGGATCAGGCATTGATCCCATTCATTTTCTAAAAAAAGCCAAAATATAGACTGTTATTCAATGTGATGAAAATTGTGATCAAAATTGGTCAATAAAACCCTGATATATTGCTCATTTTATTGTCAGAAATGGTGGTTAATGTCCATAAACTTGAATCATCATGAAATTCTCATCTTGTAATAGGAATCCAATATTTTGTGAAATTTTCCTTTTAAGAAAAATTATAATAATACTGCATATAACAATCTTTGATATATTTCATGAAACAAATGTCTACATTTAGAATGAAAGGAATCTTGTTTTGTTGCATTAAAGCAGTTAAATACACATCTTTCATAAACAAACTAGGCACACACATATGTGATGTGTTGAAACCTCATGGAGTTTAATAGAATCTCTGCTGGGTTTTGGACTGAGAAAAGTAAATCCCCATCAGGGGGTTATATTATTTGCATCCCAATGAGGCTAAGCCTAGTGGGGAGACAAATAATGTAATCTCACAACTGGGATTTTCTTGTCTTGGTACAAACACCTACCATTTTTCTCATGCAGTTTTTTCCAGCTTAATTAAAAAAACCCAGCACCATTGTAGTTGAGTTAGCAAATTCAAAGCACAGTACAGTGTGACCCTGCTAGAACACGCTCCATTATAACACAAATTCCGATATAACATGGCTGTAGTGTTGCTCCTGAAATTTTATATAGATGTATTTTTCTCATACACAAAAAATTAAAAATTTCTTAAAAGTACGAAGAAAACGTAAAACATTATTAACATTTTGGGGAGGAGATTAATAATACATGACAATAATGGCATGGCTCCTGATGTTTTATATGTATTTTCTCATACACAAAAAAATTTTCTTCTTAAATGTATGGGATTATTTTAGACTTTGCCAATGTCGCAAACTGCAATTTTTTTGCTTATTACCACCAAAATATACCATATGCCGAGTTTTGTTACTGAAATTGTTGGCTGTTTAAACTTGTATATATATATATATATATATATATATATATATATATATATATATATATATATATATATATATATATATATATATATATATATATATATATATATATTAGTTTGGAGTGGAGAAATTCAGAGGAAAAAATGCACTGCAATTTATCTATTGTTGCATAAATAAATTCTGTGTCTATTTTGACTAACCATCTTAACAGTGCATAGTAATATCATAATCTGCTTATGTTGGCATCTAGCATGAGTACTGTATGTTGAGTTATCCACTTGTTTTTGTTGTTGACATTTCTGGTAGCGTATACTTGTTTTTGTTGTTGACATTTCTGGTATCGTACACTTGTTTTTGTTGTTGACATTTCTGGTAGCGTACACTTGTTTTTGTTGTTGACATTTCTGGTAGCGTACATCAACCAGATGAAGCATTATCACGTAATCAATCTTTCGTTGGATTTTTGCTGCTTGTTAGTAATTAATATATTACATAGACTAACATTTGTATTTGGGTGGTAAGTAAAATTCCTCCTTTCACTCAGAATTAAATCCTTCGGAATCCCTGATCAGGGAACACCTGGTCTTTTATTGTCGGTTAATCCTTTGTTAATTTTCTGATGCATGCATGGAAGGCAGCACCACAAATGTGAAACACCCCCTCCCCCCAAAAACCAACATCTTGTTGGTCTATTCAGTAGGCAGGGATGAACAGTAACTACAATCGACCAAATGATGGCAAATTCCTTTTTATAAAAATGTATCCAGATAAAATAGTTTGCTGAACATTTAAAGAAGATAGATTATCTTTGAAGCACTGATTGTTATGAAAATGTACTGTTACGTATATGTGATTAAATTGCTTGTGTGTAAGGTTTTAAATTCTTTTTATTTCATTTTTGTTTTATTGTATTTAATTGCAATGAATATTTTTCTCTGAGTCTGGATTCTCTTTCAGTAATGAAATTTTATTTATTACAACATAGTTTGTTTATTCAAGACGAAGATGTATTACATGAGAATTATCATTTAGTTCATCTTACCATGGTGACAGTGTCAACAGGAAGTTAAAATGATTGGTCACTATCAGAGGCATACTTCTTTGCATGATCACTGTGAGTAAACAACCTTGTTTTATGATTGGTTCTTAAGTGGGACAAATTGGTCAACATGATCCAAATGGTGTAGTAAGAGACCACATAACCAATCTCATGAGACTTGAAATGAGGCATTGGGGTTTTAAATATGCAATCCTAATATTTTTCTGGCACAATCCTTCTAACACATTGAAGGAACAAGGTGTATTATTTTATTTGTTGTCAGATTGTTTGTTTATGTGTGATTTTTGGATTTAATAATTTTTTCCCCTGGAAACTCAACAGGTTTACTTTGTTTAAATAAAATTTCTGACAGATATTCAAGGAAATTTATTCTGGAATTATTCAGAAACAAAGATTGTGATTCAAATGAGGAGTTGTTATTTGTATACTGGACCACATCTGATGTCAACGTCTTCCATATTTGTACATCCTCAGGACATGAACCTGGAGACTTATCAGACTATTTAGTTACAGGACTTGTGTTTTCATTCTTAGGATCAAATTTTGGATTATATTCACAGACTGTAAGTCCTATACCAATTTTTACATTGTTGTCTAGGAAAATAAATTGTTTTTCTAAAATATACAAAGCTTATTTGCTTTCACTCTTTTCTTTGTTACTGAGTACGAGCCCTTGTCATTTAACAGTACTAAGCAAATGGAAAGAACATCAATTTCAATCATGCAATACAATTATTTGATGTTGTCGCTACAATAAAAAAATGGGCATTTGTTTGGTTTTCCAAAGCTGTCTTGTGGCGGTGACTTCAATAATGCATAGACCCTTCATTAAAGAAAGCAGACTACAATCTTGAGCAAAAACAAAAAAAACCTTACTTCTTGGATGTCAGTACCAAATTTAAATAAAAGCAATGGAATCTGATTGATTTTTTTCCATTTTCCACATCTACTCTACCATGAAAACCTTTTTGATTATGCTTACGAACTCTTTCAATGGCAGCTTAAAATGCAACTAACTTTTACCGCCTTAGGAATGTACTGAAAAGCAAAAGTACTTCATCCTCCATTACATGATTGTGCTAAGTTTTGTTACAAATCATGGCTTGTTCAAAGTAACAAATAAAAGAGTGAAGCCAACAAGCTTTGTAAATTTTAACAAAAATAATTTATTTCCCTAGAAAACCATGTAAAAATTGAAAGTAGGTCTTAACAATTTGTGAATATAATCCAAAAATTAATCCAAGAAATGAAAATATAAGTCGTATGACTAAAATGTCCTAAATAAATCCCGGTTCAAAGATGGCGACAATGACATCAGATGAATGCAGTATTGATGTGTCAAAAGTTGCACATTAAATGTTATGTATCAAGAAAGATTGTTAAAAGTTCCACTACAATGAGTTTTATGAATCACGAAAGAATATTCCGGCTTTAGAACTCTAAATAATTTCAAAAAAATATTTTTGACAAAAAAATTTAATGAAGAGCAGCATTTGTAATCTTTTCCCAGAGAATTAATTATTAATTCTGAAGAAAAGAAAAACTCAAAAACAAATTGATATACCTAAAATGTCTTTGAACTGTCAAGTCGGTAAAAGTTAGTTGCATTTTATGACTCACTAGAAAACAGTGATATTGAGTAATAAACCTCACTAAAACATCTTTGCAACACTTGTGATAGGTTACACGATCACTTATTACAAGCTGTTTTGACAAGTATACCAGAATAGTCTTATTTAAGGACCAATAATAAAAAATGTTGATAACACATGCTTATCATGCTAGTGAGGTATGACCTTGATACTGACCAATCATTTTAACTCTGTGTTTATGTGTCCAAACTAAGGTCAGCTGAAAATAATGCCATTGTAATACTTTATTTTATACACAAACAAATTTATGTTTTAAATAAAAAATTGAATCCCGTGAAAATAGTTATTACAATAAAATGTAATGAAACAAAAATAAGATTAAAAAGATTTTAAAAACTAACAAACAAGCAATTTAATTACATATTCATAACAGTTTATCCACTAAATTCAAACTTTTATGACAAAATTATTGAATGTTTTAAATCAGTGTGTGTATGCATATTTTTCATGGAATTACTTGTATTGTGGATTCAGTGTATGTTATGAGATTCACAGTGAGTACATGTTGTTGATACTCTGTTCATGCTATACATTAAACATGTATATATAAACAGTATACACATATATGTACCAATTCTTGCTTCTCTAACTAAAGTAAAATATTAATAATGCCTTCTTTATTTTAACTACAAGTATTTCTCATTTAATATGCATCAGTTTAAGATGTTAACTGTGTCAATGAAGCACATATTTTACCACCCAGATTTATTATCTACCCCATCCATACACACCTGCAAACATTTTGGGTACATGCATAATCTTCTTCTAGCTGAACAGGTTGCTTATAACATGGTTCACTCTATAACATGGTCATGTTCTATGACTCCCAACTACCATGTTCCAGCAGGTTCACTTTATCAGGTACTATTATTGCTTCTCACAGTATATAAAAGTCACTAGGTTGTGTACTTTTATGAAACTGAATAATCATTTAAGTAGAATCTAGTTGTATATGCCGCTCTTAAAAAAGAAAGAAAAATCAGGAAAAGTTATAATTGTTTTATTTTGGAAGTATTGTGCAATGAGAGTCTCAAGCCATGTGCTTTTATTTTTCCAAATGCTGCACATTAAGACAAATATGTTAATGAGGGCAATGAGGTGACCTGTTGACCCTAAGTACACAAGTTATTTCTTGAAAAAATAGAAACAAAAAATATTTGATATTATTACTGCATTATCACTTTTAATTGATTGATGTCACATGAAAATAACAATAAATGATATCATTTATAAGGTTAAATTTTAACTTTCATCAGTTCTAATTTGGAGAATGTTCTGTGGTAGGCAATGATATGATAATACATAGAAATCTTTTTTTGTGGAATTGCATGTGGACTTACTAAATGAATCACTCTGGTTGGTAAGTGCAGGAGTTTTTACTTGCAATCATATTATTATGTTTTGTTCAACTGGGATGGATTGTGGGTATTTGACAAAGCTGGAAGAAATTAGTTTGAGATAATACATTTTTTACTTTTAACCAGCTTTGCAATAACACTTGAGGAAATTTGGATTTGTGTGGCTATGTGTATTGCCATTGTGTCTGGAGCACTGTCAAATAGCTCAACTTGTGTGTGTGCATGCATGTGTGTGTGTGTGTATGTGTATGTATGTGTGTCAGAATGTTTTGTATGGTGTTGTCAAAAATGGAGAGATTTTAAGTTGCTTTATGAGTAAATTTCTTTGTGTTATATATCTGTTGTTGCTGTTTGATTTTATAACAAGTCTGTATGGCTCTGTAAGGCAAAGCAGCAGACAGTAGGGGTTCTTATATGTGTATCTAGTGCATGGACACCATGAGTGAGATGATAGGACTGAGATAACAAGATTGGATTAGGAAATGTAAGGTTAGCAAAACATTTAGATTGCTCCATAAAATGGGTAAGAATTAATTTTCACAATCTTTCAAACCTTGATGATCTTGAAAACAAAGGTACAATGTAATTTATACAGAAAAGTGAACAATTTCATAATAAAAATCCCATTTATAGACAATTATTCCCAAATGTAAACCATGTATTCATCCATTAAACAGCTCTGCTAAATCCTTGCCCCCGACACCCTCCCCCCAAAAAAGATGTGCTGATCTGACATACATTCTGGCCACCACAGTAGATATCTTATAATCAATTTTTTTGCTACTTCTTCTGAAGGGATGGTCATATTTCTATGGGGTTGTTACTAAAGGACATCTTTTGATGTGTAGTTGGTTCAGAATGAAAATAATGCAGATGCAACATTCAGTATGGACACCATGTTATCCATCTTCAAAATCTTATCGCTACACTGCTCAGTTGATGTTCTTATTGCTACACTGCTCAGTTGATATACTTATTGCTACACTGCTCAGTTGATGTTTTTATTGCTACACTGCTCAGTTGATGGTCTTATTGCTACACTGCTCAGTTGATGGTTTTATTGCTACACTGCTCAGTTGATGTTCTTATTGCTACACTGCTCAGTTGATATACTTATTGCTACACTACTCAGTTGATGGTCTTATTGCTACATCACTCAGTTGATGGTCTTATTGCTACACTTTTCTGATGGTTTTATTGCTACACTGTTCAGTTGATGGTCATATTGCTACACTGCTCAGTTGATGTTCTTATTGCTACACTACTCAGTTGATGTTCTTATTGCTACATTGCTCAGTTGATGTTCTTATTGCTACACTACTCAGTTGATGGTCTTATTGCTACACTGCTCAGTTGATGTTCTTATTGCTACACTACTCAGTTGATGGTCTTATTGCTACACTGCTCAGTTGATGGTCTTACTGCTACACTGCTCAATTGATGGTCTTATTGCTACACTGCTCAGTTGATGTTCTTATTGTTACACTACTCAGTTGATGGTCTTATTGCTACACTGCTCAGTTGATGTTCTTATTGCTACACTACTCAGTTGATGGTCTTATTGCTACACTGCTCAGTTGATGGTCTTACTGCTACACTGCTCAATTGATGGTCTTATTGCTACACTGCTCAGTTGATGGTCTTATTGCTACACTACTCAGTTGATGATCTTATTGCTACACTGCTCAGTTGATGGTCTTATTGCTACCCTGCACAGTTGATGGTCTTATTGCTATACTGCACTGCTCAGTTGATGTTCTTATTGCTGCTCTGCTCAGTTGATGGTCTTTTTGCTACACTGTTCAGTTGATGATCTTTTTGCTACACTGCTCAGTTGATGGTTTTATTATTACACTGTTCAGTTGATGTTCTTTTTGCTGCACTGCTCAGTTGATGGTTTTATTGCTACACTGCTTAGTTGATGTTCTTATTGCTACACTGCTTAATTGATGGTCTTATTGCTACACTGCTCAGTTGATGGTCTTATTGCTACACTACTCAGTTGATGGTCTTACTGCTACACTGCTCAATTAATGGTCTTATTGCTACACTGCTCAGTTGATGTTCTTATTGCTACACTACTCAGTTGATGGTCTTATTGCTACACTGTTCAGTTGATGTTCTTATTGCTGCACTGCTCAGTTGATGGTTTTATTGCTACACTGCTTAGTTGATGGTCTTACTGCTACACTGCTCAGTTGATGGTTTTATTGCTACACTGCTTAGTTGATGTTCTTATTGCTGCACTGCTCAGTTGATGGTTTTATTGCTACACTGCTTAGTTGATGTTCTTATTGCTGCACTGCTTAATTGATGGTCTTATTGTTACACTGCTCAGTTGATGGTCTAATTGCTACACTGCTCAATTGATGGTTTTATTGTTACACTGCTTAGTTGATGGTCTTATTGCCACATTGCTCAGTTAATGGTCTTATTGATATGAGACTGATGTGAGACTATCATTAAAAGACTTACAATAATGTCCAGTTGGTATAAATCAAAATGGGTGTTATTCCAATTTCCAGCATGGTGGCCATCTTGACATTTTAGTTTTCTTCAGAATTTAAAAAATAAATGCTTATTAGATTCATTATAATTTATTGGTAAAGAGATTATGTATAAATTAGAATATAACATATTTGTGGCATGGCTTCCAAAATTTTACAGTAATTTCACCAATTTCTTGAAGTTTTGTGCCAAAGTAAAAGTGTTCGACTTCAAACTCACATCAAGCAACAAAAAATGATGGTGTTGCTAATAGATTCTCAACCAAATTTACAAAGCCATTAATATAAATAATTGCTAAATACAAATGTGAATCTCACAGCTAAATGTTCAGATTCTGGGGCAGTGATTTATAAAAAGCCCAACAAAAACCACCCAACACATGCATATGGAATGGTGGCGTTGTTTGACGCTTGCCACTCAATCAGTTGACCAGTGAATAATACTGTTATCCATTTCCTATTTTAAAAAAATGACCCCATTGTTGTTTAACAGTTATTCTTATTTTCTCCTTCAAACAAATAGATATCAGTGTTAATTAATGGGTATTTAGAATGGATAAAGGTACAGGGAAGTATAATTCTTTTACTGTTAAAACTGGATTAAAACAAATACGGTTGACCATCCAAAGTTGGAAGAACACCTAAAAATCAATCAGGTTTTCAAAAAAAAATTCTTTTGATTCATAGCAGAAACATTATAGCTGTGAAATTTATTCAGACACTGTTTATTGACTTTGCGTTGTACACACACTTACATACTGAACTGTACAAGTCATGTGCTTCAGCTTTCCTTTCATAATTTTGCATTCTTTTTTGCATTGAATTCAGACAGTAACGGATCTGTGCCAAAAATGTTTAAATATTCTACTTCTGTTGGCATATTTTCGATGGAATTATTGTGGATTCTTCTCATGCATGCCATGAGCTCAGAGAGTTCAACTATTTATGCTATAATTTTGGACATGTTATATATGTACCAATGTGTGGTTCTCTGAATAAAGTGAAATATTATATATTCAATCTCTTTTTGCTGCATTTCTGATTCTCATTTGATATGCATTGATTTAAAATGGTATCTGTGCCAATAAAGCACTTAGTTTTGTGCCTACTTTATTACACCCACCCTGCTACTTGTTTGGTGCATTTTCTTTAGCTAATCGACTTGGTTGGTTACAGCATGATTTGGAAAATAGGATGATGACATTTTCTGGACACTGACGATAGTGCTGCAGTGGGGTTACACTAGTTGTTTGTAAATGAAAATGGTGCAGATCAAACCTTAAATATGTTTGCTATGTTATCCATGATGAAAATCTAATTATTGCTTCTTCTCATGAACAGATGGTTATATAGAACAGGGTTTTCAACTACATTACTCATGATGATAGATACCTAGTTGGTCCTAAAAAATTAGGCAATCAGAACTCCAACTTGATGGTCATGGTAGCCATTTGAAAATCAAGTTGAAGGAATTGTTGTAGTCACATGATGTTTTAAGTGAAATGTTTCCCACTCAGCACAGTTCAATGATTTTAGCATGTCAGGATGACTTGAGAAGCAACTCATAATAGAGAGTTAGGCATGGACCACATGTTTCTGATAGAAATAGTTAAAAGATGGGTTTCTATTTTCTCCAACAACTGTGTTTGATACTGGAAAATAAAACCTCAATATATAGCTCAGTACATAGCCAGCTAGTATGTGGAAATTTTGGGTAATCATAATGAACATGATGAATTTTAATGAATCATATTTTGTAAGATTTTCATTAGTAAAAGTATTTTCTCAATGAATAACACAATATACAGTGAAATAATTATCAGTGAATATGTTGGTAAATGCCTGGTCTAGTTGGTCCTAAGTTGAAAATGGTGCTGCTTGTACATCCAATATGATAACCGATGTGGCTCTCTTTAAAAATCTTATTGCTACACCCCCAGAATGGATTGTCATATTAAATGGTTTTTCAATAAAAGACTATGATGTCAAGTTGGTCTGAAATGAAAATGGAGCTGATCTGATGACTAATATAGCTACTGCTGAAGCCATCATGTACAACCATCTCAATATGGTACTTTCACTACAATACTTTTTATGATGTCCAGTTATCCTAAATGATAAAGATGCTGATCTGGTGTCTTCATATAAAAACCACAGTGGTCAGTTTGAAAAGTCTGTTGTTACTACTCCTCCTGCAATGATGGTCATCTCAGCTGCTGTGTTTCCACAGAATGATTTCTTATGATGTATATATTTTTCCTATAAAAAAAAGTTAGATCAGTATTGTCAGTATTCATGAGTAAATTAAAACATTTTATCTCAATGGAGACGTCCAGGAAAAGGAAAGCTTATTTTATAAATAGGATTGTGATATTGAGGGGTTCACAGTGGAGGATGTTGAAGAAAACTGTGCTACATGGATATTTTAACTTGTTTGACAATGTTCAGCACTGGATAAAAATTGATTAATAGTCTCATTATTGAATGCAAGACTGATGCTAAAATCATCCAGTTCTTTTAAGGTGCCGAAAGAGAAAGCTAAATCCTAATCAACAGGAAGTAGGGTCTCTGATTGATAGTGGCCAGGAGAGCCGTCTGGAAATACCCCATGATGTTTCCGACCCATGATGTTTCCGACCCATGATGTTTCCAAAGCCATATTTGCATTAGAGAAAGGACTGATGTGACAAAAAATTAAGGGCATTGAGCCCTTGAAAATAATGCAGCTGAGAAATATCATAGAACTCTGCTAAAAAAATCAATAAAGATAAGGTTTCAAAGAACAAAATATCACAAAATACTTCCATGCAAGTGAACAGTGCTTTTTATGTTGGGATTAATACTTGTGTAAACATGTGTTTATTTTGGACATCATTGAATTTTTTTGGATTACTTACATGTAATTCTCTTCTGTTATTCTGTGTTTTGGAATATTTAAAATTGTACTGCACATAATGTGATATGCTAATCTTTATATGTAGCTGATATTTTGAACTGCTCATGAGATATTTTATTGACAGAAATGACTTATTACAAATGTTTATTTAATTGCAAAATGTGTGTAGTAATGATAAATATGTTTTTGTGAGTTCGAATTGAAAAAAAAATGAAGATTTTAAAGTTAGGATACAATAGCCTCAAGAGCAACTTAAATTGAATCTTTCTTTCACAGTTGATATTTTTTTCATCAGCTTGAATCACTTTAAATATGATACTGCTGTACATAAAAGTTGTTATTGTAATATTGCCAAGTATATTTAATGAAATGAGTGGTTTACCCCATTGTTGTAATGTTACTCATGATTTCTGTTTTATTGTTACTCTTGATTAGGGCTATCATAATAATATGTGTTGAAAGAAAACAGTCCAGAGTTTGGCATTATATTTTTATTTCCTTTTCAAAACATTATTGGACAACTGTTTTGAAGCATTTGCAAAATAAAACCACACTTTATCAATTGCAGTTAGTGCAATTGAAGTGGATTCTTAGCCTTGGCAATCTGGCTTTTTTTTGTGGTGACATACAAGGCATTCTTAACAGACATGTTGAGCTGATCTGTATAAATTCAGTACTATTTGAAAGAAAAACAAATGAAAACATGGAATAAGAAGAAATTGTGCTTACATGGAGATAAAACTAAGTGTACAAAAAAGTAGAGGCTTTTATTATACAGTAAATAGAATCATATCTTTCTCAAATACTCACTACAGATTTTGTATTCAGGCTTAGTGTTGGCATTTGGCACATATTGGTACAGGGAAACCCTTGTAACAAAGGTTTTTTTGTGACTAATGTTAAATGTCACTAGAATTAACACAAAAATGTTTTTTTTTTGTTCAGTTTGTGTTACAATGTAGCAAATGTCTCAATGTTTTCTTTCTCTGGTAGATGCTGATCGAGCTCGCAAGCATGGTCTGGACGAGTTTGTACAAGCTAACCCCTGTAATTATGACCATCATGACTTCTTCAAATTGCTTCAAACACTAACCCTTGACTATCGGCTGAATGATGCCTATACTTGTCTGGTAAGCATGCAGCATGTTGTGTCCTTACCTGTATGATAATATTTATGCATGTTAGATGCAGAGGGGCAGAAAGCATCATTTTCCACATAAATTTGATATTCTGGCTCCATATTCTTCAATGTTGGAGCATAAAAACCAAGGTCAGGCTTAAGGTTGGAAACTTAGTTTAAATTTTGAACCATATAAGCACGTTTTTCTGAAGTTTGGTTTCTTTAATAGTAGGCTTTATTTTAGTGATAGCCTATATACTTCACTTTGACTTTTTGAGTTTTGAGCTCGAAACAATTTTAGGAATACAAGGTTTGTATTTGCAAATCTTGTTTGTGTACAACTAACCAAAGGAATACTGTTAAGAGTGACTTCCCATTGTACCATTCTAGTGGTATTGAAGCATAAACTTGAAAAGGCTCTTCAGCTCTGAAAATAAAAAAATCTTTGACTTCCTTTGAACTCATTTTTATTCTTGCTTATTTTGTCTCAGAAAGTGAAAGATTTATCATTCTATATAGACTTGTAGATAATAGAGGCAAGAGCGTTATGGCACTGGTTAGTGTGCTGACTTGAGACCAAAGAAGTGCTGGTACAAATTGGATTGAATGTCATGCACTGCTATATTTGAGTGAAAGCAGCATGTCTTTTAAACAGATGTGTACTACCCTGTTTTCTGTTACACTAGGTCCAACATTCTCGTTTATTGACTAAGTTTTGTACTTTGTGACTATTGTAGAAGTCCATAGCAGTGAATATTTTTCATATGGAAATATTTTTGATGACCTTTAAGATGCATTATTCAACAATCAGGCTTGAATATAAGCTGTTTGAACTAATGGAGTTTTACATTTTAGAACAGTGATTAATATTTTTTTGGAATAATGTGCATTCATGACCACAGTGACACTTTAGTATCCACAATGAAGACTGTTTAACATGGGATAGGTCATAATGTGCTCTTGTTATGTCCACCATAATTGTACAACCTGGACAAGAGCGGTTTGTAAAATGTTTCTAATAACTTGGTAATCAATGAAAGTATCTAAATGTTTGGTTGCAGAAAGTCACTTAATATGCACATGATGACAACAGTTGATCAGTATGCCAGTCCAGTCCAGTCCAGTCCAAGTAGTTTGCTCTTAATGACAAAAGTTGATCAGTATGCCAGTCCAGTCCAAGTAGTTTGCACTTAATGACAAAAGTTGATCAATATGCCAGTTCAGTCCAAGTAGTTTCTTTACTGGTGTATCAGTCTGCCCAAGTTATTTAATTTATGTTGTCATAATTTATTAAAACCTTTATTAGATGTATCATCATGTATAAAAATTAATTTAATATATGATGTCAGACACATTGTGTTTGTATTGTGATTTGATGTTGTAAAGATCAATTGGCATCACCTTCAAAACTATGATAGCCTTTTTCATGCCGATATGATAGAATTTGTAAGTTTCTGGAAAAGCAGAACTTGGTAAAAAAAGTTGAAAATCAATGGGATTCCTAATAGTTGTCTCATCATCAGTGATCTAACTGCATTTTTCTTGGAGCACCTGCTAATTTAATAAATATGCATGCCTCTTTCAAGCTAAAGCATGCTCATTTTTCGTGAATGATGTAATATTTGCACAGCATGTTCCTTATTCCATTTTTATACCCTCTATTTCTAAGGACAGAGTAAATATTGTTGCCCATGTCCTTCTATCAAGTTGCATCACATCATATCTATCCGAAATTTTGTTTCCACTCAGTAATGTTTTAAGGACTTGATGGATTTAATCAAATTTATCTAAGAAGCTTTGCATTTACATGTATTAGACCTACATTAAGTTGGATTTTCACCATATTTTGGTTAGCTTAGTGGTTAAGGCATTGGAATTAAGACCAGAATGAAATGGGTTTTGATTTCCACTTTCAGTCCATCAAGATTAGCTAACAACATAGTATGGCCTTTGGCAAGGTACTTTGCTTGCCCAGGTATGCCGTAAACTCAGTGTTGTAAAATACTAACCTATTATCTGGCAGAATTGTACTACTCCAGTCTGACTTGGAACTTTACCTTTATTTAATTTCATTAAGGAATTAATGGATTGAAATAAATTATAGCTTCAGGTTTTACATTTAGAAGACCTTGGTCATGTTTGATTTTCATTATTTGGTGGCAAATGCTTTTGGAGTTGAGGTACTATTTTCACTTAGAACTTTGCCCTTCAGTTTCTGCTTAGTTACTTTTGAAGGACTTGAATGGATTGAATCGAAGTTGGGCACTAGGCGTATGCAGAAAACTTAACCTTTGTGATTTCATTGTATCAAAGTGGGAATTGTTGCATCCATGGTTTATGGCATATTTGTTAATATTAAAATGTTGCTCAGTATTGAATCATTGTTCAAGTTAACAAGAAAACTACTAAGTGAAACATGCAATAGAAAATATCACATAAGATATGGTTCTGTTACCACTACCTACACCATCTTGAAAATCAACCATTTAATTATACAGGGTCATTCTTACTATGAGAGGTTTTGCTTTTATTGGTACAAGAGTATACCCAGTTGTAACTGATCAGTGTTTGAAATTATTATTATTTTAAGCAAAAGCAAATAAGCATTTGATTGAGCTATTTATGCAGTTCAGAATGTATATTTTCACTGTAACATAAACTGTCTGTATCTTTGAATCCATTTTACTTATCTGTATAATGTTTCAAATACACCACTCCCTTGATAACTTGTGCCCTGATAATTTGCAAACCCACTTATAAAGCGGGGTCAAGCTTGAATCCCATTTTTAAAACCAGAAAAAAAAACATAAAAACTGATCCCTATTCATTGAATTTGAAGAAAATCACGTTCAACATTGGTAACAGAAACTTTTGATATTTTGTTCGTTTTATAATTGAAAACAGTAGATAGGATGTGGAAATTTTAATCAACAATATGCAATATCAACTTTTAATAAAAGTCATAATCTGTTGCATTTTCTTTTCAAACGACATTCTTAGTAAACTGTATTTAAAAACATTTCGATCAATGAAAATGTCACTTATGCCAAATGAGGCAGTACTTTAAAAAATAAACACCAATTGAATAACTTTTTTATTAATTAAAATTTGTGTTCTAGTTCAATCTCTTAGTTCCTTTTAAGTTTAAAGATCATAAATACAATGTGTCCTCTTGTAATTAAACGTAAAATGTATCAATCTAGCATAACAGTAATGTCCCAGAGCATTTCTTTGAGAACCTTATTAAGTGCCTACTGTGTTTTGATGTCAGACTAGCTGGAGCATTTGTTGTATTGTTGCACTTAATAAAAAGTGTGCCTATGTTTCTATTATCATGGTAATTACATCTTTTATATCAAATAAAGTAGGTGGAATTTTAAAAAAAAAATGTTTATAAGGCATACAAATCCTACATGTTTAAGAACAAGCAGCACCAGTTGTATGTTGGGTAACTCATTTTAATTGATTAATCCAACTCTGATTAATTTTATTGTGTATATATGTAATTAAGCTGCCTTAAAATAACTAACTCAATCATAAATGTGATGAAAGGCACCTAGGCATCCAAGTGAAATGAGTTCTTCATAAAATAAAGACATTTGTTTTACAGATACAGGCCATTGTGGGAAAAACAAGTTTCAGAGAATTCCTGAATTTGCATGTAGCGATATCTTCAAGGATGATTAGAAGTTTCACTATTACTTTGCAATGAAATTACAGCATAATTATTTTTCTAATTGACAAATAAAAAACTTTTGATGTAGACAATTGTCTCACGAAATAAATGTGTGTTTTGATTAAAAGGAATCTTGTTCGGTAGTGTATCAACAGTCAGTCTGGTTCCTTGCTTTGAAGACTCCTAGTGTTGTAAACCACTATTACACTTCATTCCGGGTACCAGTCTAATGAACAAAACAAAAAGCCATGATGTAATACATTAATGTTTTCACATGTTGTGTTTGGTATTTGAAACCAGTTGCAATCATGGTATTGATCTTTCACATGTTGGACAGTTTGAATATGAATGTGATATATATAGATAATAATGAACAACTTCATCAGAAAAAGTGCTGTATTGAAAATTTTTCTCTACTCTTATAAAACAAGGATTATATCATTAAACAGCTAGTTCCTCCACCCCACCCTATCTAGCAGTTTTCTGGATGTCTAGCAGTTTTTTTTAGGTCTCTTGGTAACTTGCGCCCTCACATATAATACAGTCTGTTTTTGGACACCGATATGCATGAATTATTGAGGAAGAGGTGTAACTGTTTACTTACCTTTATAATGTTTGAAACAAACAATTTTTGGTTTATTTGCTTTAATGGAAATTTACCACATTATTTGCATGGAAAATGAAGTTTATTGACATTCCCAAGGTTACACTGAGGCAGTGACTGACTTCAAACTGATGATATAATTTCTCTATGTGTTATTTTGCCCCAAACCACAATGCTATGTAGAGTTGCTACACATTAATTTAAAATGCCTTGAGTTTGGGTTATTCCCAAAATTGATTGTCCAGGTAATTCCAGGCAAGGCCAGAATGGGTTGCAGGAGGAACACAGATGAGAACAAAATTAGCAAGATCCTCACTAACGAATTGAAGCTGTGAGCAGGGAAATTGAAAGAATAAAGAGGATACATTAACTGTTGGTTAGATAATGTAGTGTGTGCCATTGATAATAAATAAAAATGACAAATATGCCTAATATATATATATATATATATATATATATATCTATATATATATATATATATATATATATACACACACACACACACACACACACATACACACACATTGTATATCCAAACAATGAGGACAAATCACATACCTAATTTTTTAAGTACATATTATATTTATACACAAAATATATTAAAACGTGTGCAGATGTTATCCACCATCCTTGTTTTGACAAAATATAACATCATCTTATCTCCTTACCCATGTTTTCAGATAAGTAAACCGTGACAAATATATTCATATAAAGATTGAAAACATTGATTTGTCTGACTGGTCTGAAGCGGCTGTTTATTGTAAATTTCACTGTTCCAATCAAACTCAAGTTTTGAAGGAAGTAAATGATTGGTTAAAAAAGCTATCAGACATAAATCATTCTTTGAAATAATCATGATGTTAAGTTTAAACAATGTTCAAATTTTCAGTTTTGAATTAAGAGGTGCTACCTTTTAATTCAATCTTTGAAGTTACTTATAACTTATAATTCGTATCTTTTCCCAGAATGCTTCTAAAGTATTGAAGCGATACATTTGACAAATTCCATTAATGACTAATTTAATAGCAACATTTGCATGTGGCATTAATCTAATAACAACATTTGCATGTGGCATTAATCTAATAACATTTGCATGTGGCATTAATCTAATAACATTTGCATGTGGCATTAATCTAATAACATTTGCATGTGGCATTAATCTAATAACATTTGCATGTGGCATTAATCTAATAACATTTGCATGTGGCATTAATCTAATAACATTTGCATGTGGCATTAATCTAATAACATTTGCATGTGGCATTAATCTAATAACATTTGCATGTGGCATTAATCTAATAACATTTGCATGTGGCATTAATCTAATAACATTTGCATGTGGCATTAATCTAATAACATTTGCATGTGGCATTAATCTAATAACATTTGCATGTGGCATTAATCTAATAACATTTGCATGTGGCATACAAATTGGTTTGAGAGGGAATGAAGAGAGGCATGCTCAAATTTTAAAGTGGATTTGAGGAAAAAAGCATGTATTAGATTAAAATAAAACTGTTAAATATTGGTCAATATTGGTGCTGGAATATGCATTGAAGGGTAAACTTGGGCTGAAGACAGTCTGACATAGCATTCATGCATGGTGCTAGCTTCTTTTGTATACAATAGTGATATCATAAAATTGGATTCATTCATACACATGAAAAATGGCCAGATCTCTAAGTTTGAGGAAGAAATTACATGGCTTATACAGTTATGAAATGTCAATATTATATGGTTTTAATGAAAACTAATGATGTTTAGGACCAATATCTTTCCAGTCAGTATTATTTAGATGATTAGGCATATTTCTCCATGTATTGGTAGCATTGGGGTTTTAAGATGTGTAGTCCTTGGCTCCCTTAAAATTTGTCAGTTGCTGGATTTGTCATGACTTGCACAAAATCTACATGTAAGCTGCATTGATTGTACATGTATATTCAAGTGAAATTTAATAATTAGAAGTTGCCACAACACAATAAATATTATTAAATATTTATTTTGTAGAAAACAGAATGTTAAAATTGAATTATAATATTCCACCTGTATGTCAGAAATTTTTATCATCAAGAGTGATAGACTTTCCTAAATGGGTACCCCCTTAAAATTATTGCAAATCCTCGATAAAATAGAACTAAAAAGCACACCTAAATTGGACTAATTATGGTTCCTTTCTTTCAGGCTGACTAATTTCAATAGTCTAAACCCATTTTGCATGATCGTCTAGAATCAGGTTCTTCACACTTTATGTAGACAGACAATTTTTGACAACTTACAATCTGATATACTGTTTTAATAGGCACTGATATGATGACACCATTGTTGATACTTGTATCTACAATTTTTACTGAAATGAAACAGACTAAAAATTTCAAATATATTTTCACATTTAGTTTTGTTGTGGTCATATTTTTCTTTACTATAAAGTCAAATCTGTATTTAAGATTCTATGCTTTCTTTTAATTAAAGCACACTTTTAATGATTCACAACCAATAGTTCTTTCCATTTATTACTATAAGAAACAGAAATCCTGACTTTAATAAATGCATTGCAGATGAACAAAAGTAAAAGGGAGTGAAATGAAAGGAGTGATAAAATTAGAATGCATTTCTGAGGCCATTAAAAAAAAACAAACAATTAAGGACATGATAGCTAAAATGCAAATATAAATGGAATGCATATAGAACACATAAAATGCAGATTTGATAAATTAGCACTTTAAGTGTCTGTACCTATAATTGTTGATCTAGCTTGTTAAAAAAATTAACCCACATGAAGGACAGGGTTTCCTCAGAATGTGATTGGAGCTAGTCTATAATTATTATCAGCTTGTGCAGCTCAAGGACTTTCTTACTTAGATTTGTGCACAGATTTTCCCACAAGTTTATTTCACTGGGATTTCTTGTCTATTACAAACATCAGACAGAATGCAAGTACTATTGAATGCTACTGTTACTTGCAGGGTTGGTTCAGCCCTGGGCAGGTATTTGTTCTGGATGAATACTGTGCAAGGTATGGTGTCCGGGGCTGCCATCGACATTTGTGCTACCTGAATGACCTTCTAGAGAGGGCAGAAAATGGCATCATGATTGACCCAACTCTCATTCACTACAGCTTTGCCTTTTGTGCATCACATGTCCACGGCAACAGGTTTGTTATGAGAAATAAAATAACTTTTGTATAGTAATGGCTCTAAAGTTAATTAGGGTCGGTAGAAAGGAGTTTTGATATTTTATGGTTCAGTAAAGATTCTATATGAATATTTTGTTCACAGTATAATAACAAGGAATGTCACATTGTCACCTGAATGTTTGCTTATCTACCTTGTAATGTATTTTTTCACATATTGTTTTTTTTTATTGTTGCACTTAAACTGGAAAGTACCAGTTTAATTTCAGGCAGGCTGTGTGTGTGTGTGTGTGTGTGTGTGTGTGTGTGTGTGTGTGTGTGTGTGCACATGAGTATTTATAATTTACCTTTCTAAAAGAGAAAAGTTTTCACAAGTGTTACATATTGGCTTGTTCAAAGTAACACAAAGAAACAGTGACAACAACAGCTTTGTAAATTTTAACACAAATATTTTATTTTCCTAGAAAACTTGAAATAATGGAAATATGTTAAACAAGACTTATGGTTTACAGAAATGATCCAAATTGTTTGTAAAGATAAACACAAATCCTGTAAAAAGTTCTAAACACAGTCTGAAGTTCAGTTCCAGTCCAAAATGGCGGATGATGACATCAGATGAAGGCTAACAGAAAAATCCAGAATTTACACAGTAAAGCACAGTTTGTATTGTTCTGTTCCAATTTAGAATATTTTTGGAAACTGTCTTTGTCCAGATCAGTAATGTAGTTCTCCAGGAAAACAATTATTCAGAAAAATGAAAAAAAATTAACTTCACTAACAAAACATGTTCAACGTAGGCATACGAACAGACAACTTCTTCTAGCACAAAAATGCCTTTTTTTTAAGGTAATAAAAGTTGTGTACCTCTAAGAAGTTAACAATAAACTTTAACTCTGACTTTATGACTCTATGACTGTGATGACTCTGAACGTCTTACAAAATACCTCAGCATATCAACGAAGCTAATACACCACTCCCTCGATAACTTGCGGACATCAGGGTCCAAAAACATCGACCGCGATATAAGCGAGGGCACGAGTTATCAAGAGACCTATAACTAACAACAAAACTAACAAAGGAATCGACGTATAAGCTAAAGGGGGTGGGGTTGGCTAGGCATGTTACAGTGTTGAATACTCAATTAATAAACGTGCTAAGATTAACAGTGAATAAATATCTCTTCATATCGGTATATATTATTTTTTTCCCTCAGAGTAACAATAATTTCAGAATAACTTGCAGTATATTGATCATCAAAACATTATTCTACCTGGTTTATCATTCGCTTAGCAAATGTACGACTTCACGTTGTGTACTACAACACTAATTTTTGCTGTGAATGGTATACATTCTAGTTTTATTGATTGATCCAAAATAGATGTTTTTTTTAAATACAAAAGATCAACACATTTCAAAAATACAATGTTGATCAAACGATGTGTAGATTTTAATTGCGGTAGAAGTAAAATGGAAGAAAAAGATTAATTCACAAGGGTTAACCATTACCAACATGAATTTAATTGGTCTAAAAAATTAAAACGACATAAATTAGAACATGATAACTCTTGCGTTTTGTGACATGTTGCTGTGTGAACCATGCGTAAACAGCATCATCTAATTCGTTATTGCTTGCAGTCCATTCTCATTTTCGTTTCATCCCTTCATCTGAATCAACACCATGTAAGTAATTTCGAAGTTTCGGCTCATCCTTAAGCCAACCTCTAAATGTCGACTCAGCAATTTTTAGTGTAATGAAAATTTTTGATCTCGCTTCGTCATTATGAACACTAATCATGATGCAGAGCTTTTCAGTCACGGAGTACGAATTTCGCTTAATTCCTTTGCTATCCATAGTCACATTTACAAATAATTAGGATACATTTAGGGCTGTCAAAAATCACGATAAAACCAACCCGGGTACCCGTTGCAAATTTTAACGGGTACCCGTTAGCACATGAATTACATGTACAACCATAGACCAACTAATTGATATCTTCATTTCTTTAGTATTTTTTTTTTATGGCAATAGAGGCTAACCGTATTTTACTTGGTCTGATTCATCCACACTGACGTAGCTGCGAATTGTCTGACTGCACGCTGTTAATTAATAAATTTATATAGAATGACCTTTGTACACAGATGGTAGGTATAATCCAACTTTTAATGATCACTGTGATCAGCCACATTAAAAGCTTTAGAACACTCGCATTTTTTAAAGTATAAATCCTTGTTAGAACAGACCACGTTTATTCATCTGCTTTTGACCACAGATTTGAATTACCCACGCATGCATGCCCCAGTTATACCACATGACCACGAAGTCGTATAAATGTTATTATTTTGGAATTATAATTGTTAAGATAGTTATGGTAAAAATGTAGTAGTATTGCAAATAGAAATATATGTATGATGGCTAACTTTCAAAATTCACATAGCTAGTCGACTAGAAAAAAAAACCCCAGCAAAGATTACTTTGAGGCATTACAAAGATTTCAAGGTATCTAGGTGATGATTGTTCATATTATACATTGTGGGATTTCTTTGACATCAAAAGAAACCCTCTTGATTTCATTAAAAGAGCACGAAATGTACCGATCATTTAGCACCCACATTCAATCATTATCGTCTACAAAGAGGTTTATTACCTGTAGAACATTTGTTTTAATCTTGGTATATAATGCCTCGGGGATAATGGGGATAACTTGGTTACATGACGACAATGAATTTTATTAATCAAAACAGATGGTCTGACATATTGTTTATTTATATTAAGCAGAGATCTGGTTTCTAATTATAGCCATAGCTGTCACACCTGTTTGATGTGGTTGTCGAGTGTGGCGATTTTTTTTTTTTTTATGGGTACCTGCATTTATGTTTCAATACCCAGGTTTTTCTATATGGTTGGGTAACCGGGTACCCGAAGACAGCCCTAGATACAATACTGATATTATATACTTTAATGATCTTAATACATAAAAGGTGAAAACATTTTTGATTGGTGAAGTAAAATTAAATTTGATAATGATAATGAATACAAGAAGGTATGCTCCTATTGGCATGCCTTTGAACTTTCTTTTATTGTACTTACCTTGTTTGATTTGATACAAAATACATATTCAAAGTGATAAAACAACACATGTCTCTTTTAATTGATTCTTTTATTGTAACAAACACTTCTCCACCCTGTTGATAAAAACAAAGCTGGCAAGTAATTAGGTTCTCACAGAAGTACTCACAGGTTTCGATGTGACTGTTGACTGACTGTTTTCATGTTTTCATATAAGAGAATATGTATATTTCGATTATAGGGTTGAGACAAAATTAAAGGATTATAATGTGAATTTCACCTAGCAAGACATTTAATTAGTGTCTATTTCATTCTCTGTTGCCACATGTTAGCATTTACCAGAATTTTTCATTGAGCGCTGTTTATTTACAATTTACAGTGTATGAACAACTATTTCTCTATTAAAAAAGCATGTGATATCTTTTTAGAAATTGCAAATTTCACAATATGGATTCTATCTTTATGGGCAATAATCACCATTTTTGATGATAAAAACGAGTTATATATCAAGGTTTAATTTACCAATTTACCATTTCTTATCATGACTTTTCACGTTCAACACATTTAAAATATATTTTCTTTGAAAAAAATCGACGGCCATGCCGGACACCGCATTATAAGCGGCTTCGTGAGTTATCCGGGCGCGAGCTATCGAGGGAGTGGTGTACGTATTTCAAATTACACAAGCACAGAGGATTCATGCAATTTCGCAATGCATCTGGACATTAAGAAAGCCTGACCAAGTATCAGCCAATCATTTTCATAGCTATTCCTAAATGTTTAATTGTAATAAATTTTATTCTTTAAAAACTTTTAAGCAGATTTTGGCAAGATTTAAATATAATAAATTTTTATAAATAATGTCAATGATTTTAAAATGACTGTCATTGCTAAAACTGAAAGAACTTTAGATTACCCCATGTAAGTAGGGTGGGTAGATTACCCCATGTAAGTAGGGTGGGTAGATTACCCAATGTAAGTAGGGTGGGTAGATTATTCCATGTAAGTATGGTGGGTAGATTATCCAATGTAAGTAGGGGGGGTAGATTGCCCAATGTATGTTGGGTGGGTAGAAAGGATTATCACTTCTTAAGTTGGTAGAGGTACAGTAAGGATGGTGTGTAACAGAAATGTTGATCAGAGTTTGAAAACTGGACAGAGCAAAGCCTTACAGTTTTTAGCATGCTTGCATCAAGTGCAAGAGAGCTTATGTTTTGTCCCACCCACCCCACCCCACCCCACCCCACCTCACCCTCCAGTTGTTGTAATTATGTTGGCAGTTGTAAAAGCATTGGCAATAGCAAATCTTCACTTTTTTATGTTGGGTCAATTTATCAGACACTGTTGCTTGTACAGTCAAAATTCAATGTAAATTCAACTTGCGACCTGCTTTTATTCTCCAGTGATCATGCAGTTTTTACATTTAGGTCACTTTTTTGGACACCATTGTTTTATTCATTAAAATTTGATGTACTTACATTCTGAGGAAAAATATGCAGAAATTGCCCTTTGGACAATGATGCTGATACGCAATCAAATATGGTGACCATTTAAAAAAATATAAAATATCCAGTTCCTTTAACAATTTCTGGTGAGAAACCTCTCAAGAGAATTTAACCAAATTTGATGGCATCTTGACATAAAGGGCTTTCAACTTCATACACATGAAACTTATCAGCTATCAAATCTAATCACCATTGCTATAATTATAAAAAAGGCAACTTTATTTGAAGAAACACTAAACTAAATGTGACCAACTCTGACAGAAAGCATAAATGCCTTTGAAGTTTACACCTTTGATGCTGATGTAACTTCAGGTATAGATGGCAATAATAATAATAGGGAAACCTTAACAAAAACATACAATCAATAGCATTGGAGGAGTTTTCTTCACAAGCATTCTAGTGACCTAGATTTCTTGGGCAGCTGCTCTTTTTTATTTGGGAATATACTAGATTTCCATGGCCAGAATTTTTTTACACAAAAAAAACATTTCCAAATTCATTCTTTTTTATTCTTTATTTCTGATATCAACAATCATCATTGTGCAGTTGATTTGAAATGTGTTTAGTTGTCCCCTTGATTGGTTTCTTATGATGGATAAATTTTTAAATAAAAAATATAATTTGGACAATGAACAATTGCCTAATAAAATTTAAACAAATTACACTACAGAATAGAATAAAAAGAGGAAATTCCATTAATTTGGTCCAGTTTGTAAGATGACACAATATTATTCTCCATCTGGAAAGCATCCCATGAAACTGAGTCCTGAATGAAGTTTTCATTTAGTTGGCAGGTCTGATTTATGTATTAGGCAGCTGTTAGATGAGGTCCACTTGTGAATCTTGTGGTATGACCTTTCAAATATTGAAGAACCTTTTAATGATTTTTAAAAAAAACCCTGGTTATACTGAATTTCATAGAAAGTATTTTGCTTGAAGGTCTTTTTTTTTACTGATGATCTACCATTCAATAAGGCAACCATTGCTAAAAATATAAACTGTTAATAAAATAAAACCTTTCAGCAGAAATAGACCATATTTGACAAGAAGCGTTCTTGTGTAAAGTCCTTTAAAATATTTTATTCCCCCTCTCCCAATACCCCCCTCTTTGGAGGTATATAGCGCTCCTTCTGTCCTTCCATCTGGCAATGATCTCATTAATCTCCTTAATGCCCCAGAGTCCAGCAGTTTTTGATGAATTATCTTGAAGTGTGGTAAATATTATGGTGATCACAAGAACATTTGCTTACTCCAGGCAAGTCACTTTGTATCTGTAGTGGTTGTTTATGTTATTGTCCTTTTTATCTTAGAGCTTATTGCAGTGAACGACACAATCTTGTTAATGCAAATACTCCTATAATTTGTTATGTTGCCATGAAACATTAAACTTGAAATTATTATGGTTATCACCTGAAGATGTACATATTGACAAGTTGCTCAGTTGTGTTGCTGTAATTTTTGTTAAATTTATTGTCCTTTTGTCTTGTAGCTTAATACAACATATAATTCAATCTCATTGTTCCAAATGGTCCAACAGTTTTGGATGGGTTGCCATGAATGTTGGTAAATGTTATGGTACATACCAATGAAACAACTTCCTGATTAACCCACACAGTAGGACCTGGCAACTTTGTGTTGGATATAAACCAAAAGAGCTTATGGGTTGGTGTGTTGTTCATCCATCATTCTGTTAGCACACATTTCTTACGGGTACTCCTTAAACTACAGAGGATTACCTTGAAACTTCACACAAACATTCATCCTGTGGGTAGTTGGTCCTAAATGAAAATGGGTAACCCTAACCCAGTTGACTATGTTCCTCTTCAGATGAATGGCTATATCAATATGGAATTTTCATCAATAGACTTAATGTGATGCCTAGTTGGACCTAAATGAAAATGGAACCAGTCATATATCAAGTATGGCCGTGATGATGGCTGTCTGAAATCCTTGTGGTCACTAATCCCATGAATGGAGATCATTATGGCAAGATTTTCACCAAATAATTTTAATGATACCACTTTGTCTTTAAAAAAATTATGGTCAAGCTCACATCCAATATCATAATCACAGCAGCTAATTTGAAAATTTTGTTATTGCTGCAGAATTTCAAAGATGATTTCAATACTCAGTAGTTAACACAAACAAATAAACTTATCTTGAATTCCTGGAAAGTCTTTTCACACAGTGGAGCATCAGTCTCTTCAAAGGGCTGATGTTGTTAGAGTTGTCTCTCTTTGTATCCTGTCGGTCATGTTAGTATAACTGAAGTTTTTGGTGGATTGCTGTGAAAAGTTGTATATATTATGGTCAATACCTGAAGATGCATATATTATTGTCCAGCAGCTGCATGAACCGAGTCCTATGATTGCAGCTTATCCTGGAATTGTTTTGATTGTAGTGAAACTGGCACATATTATGGTCATCATTTAAAGATACACATATTGACAGATCTTTGTATTTCCTTTATATTTTTAAGAGCTTCCAGTCTTTTTGACTATAAGCTGGATTGCATGAATTGAAAGAATTTTATTGTTGCATCTACTCTTGCAGTTCTTAATGGTTTTCTTTGAAACCTTGTATGTATCAAGATTTGGTATCTGTCAAGATTTAGTTTCTGTCAAGATTTAGTATCTGTCAAGATTTGGTATGTATCACCTGAAGATTAGCATGTTTACCAATCATTAAATTTCCACTGTTCCCATTTCTAAACTATTGACTTGTCTCATTCATGGAGTAGGGGTGGAATGTGGGAGAGGCAGTTTGAGCAATTTGCTTACTGTTCCTCTTATTACAGACAATCCAGATCCACCATCTAATATGGCTACTGTTACACACAAAAAACAAACAAAAAAAATCTTTAACAGACGTTACTTGATTTTGTAAAATTAGTGCAACTACCCTAAGTTGAAGGCCTTTTAATTTTATACAAATGGTGCTAAACTGCTATAAAATATGATGATGCTGAAATAAAGAAACCTTGGAAACAAATTCTTTTTTTTTTTTTTAAAAAAACCATGAACAGAATATGAAGAAACAAAGAGCATCCATCTAACCCCTATTTCTTGGCCAGCCGCGCTTGTATTTCATTATTGGCAAATGTTAGTGTGTATGTGTGTGTGGAACTTGTATTTCATTAGAGGCAAATGTTTGTGTATCTGTGTTTGTGTGTGTGTGTGTGTGTGTGTGTGTACCTTGTATTTCATCATTAGGCCAATAATGTCTGTGTGATTGTGTGTGTGGGAGGGATTTTGTATTTCATTATTAGGAAAATGTCAGCATGTGTATGGAAGAATCTTGTATTTTATTATTAGGCAAATGTCAGTGTTTGTGTGTGTGCAGATCTTGTATTTCATTAGTAGTCAAATGTCAGTGTGATTAGGTGGGATAATGTATTTCATTATTAGGCAAGTGTGTGTGTGTGTGAGAGAGAGAGAGAGAGAGAGAGAGAGAGAGAGAGAGAGAGAGAGAGAGAGAGAGAGAGAGAGAGAGAGGCTTCATATTTTATTATTAGGCATTTTATTATTAGGCAAATGTCAGTGTGGGATGGGATCTTATTTTTAATTATTGGGCAAAATGTCACTATATGTGTGTGTGGTGGGGATGGTTCTTCCATTTTATTATTAGGCAAATGTCAGTGTGTGTGTCTGTGTGTGGTGGAGATGGTTTTTGTATTTTATTATTAAGCAAATATCAGTGTGTGTGGTATGGTATTGTTAGGCAAATGTCTGTGTGGTATGGTATTGTTAGGCAAATGTGTGTGTGTTTCCTGTATGGTATTGTTAGGCAAATGTCAGTGTGTATGTGTGTGTGTGTGTGTGGTGGGGATGGTTCTTGTATTTTATTATTAGACAAATGTCATTGTGTGTGGTGGGGATGGTTCTTATATTTTATTTTTTGGCAAATGTGTGTGTGTGTTAACGGTTCTTGTATTTTATTATTAGGCAAATGTCAATATCTGTGTTTTGGGGGATTTTCTGTTTCATTATTAGGCCTTTGTCAATGGGTGGGTGGATGGGATCATGCATTGTATTATTAGGAAAATGTGTGAGTGTGTGTGTGTGATCTTGTTTTATGATGCCATAATTGTTAATGTTCCCTGTAATATTCACCCACATGAAACTCATTTACATTTATTTTAACCAGTGTTTTGGTTGAGTTGAAATATTTTTCTGTGTCAGTATATATATTTTAAATTGCTTGTGTAAATACAGACACTTTTAACAAATAGCATCTCCAGTAGATGTGTAATACTCTACGGAGCAGCGCTGATAACATTTTACATAGAAAATACACATATAAATTTTGTGACTAGTTATATTTCATTTTTTTAAATCTGGTTTAGAAATATAAATTGGGGTCAGCAAATGTGACAGAAGGTTCATTCAAGTAGAGTAAGTGAAAGCTGTTTTAGCCATAAAAACTGATGTTCAGAGAAGATGTAGTAAGTTTATAAGTATAGAAAACTCATTTACAGTGTTCAAACATCAAGTCCAATTTTCATCCTGCCCAGCCAGATTTCACTTCTGAATTGGAATATTTTCAGATTCCAATTTTAAATGGTTTGCTCTCAGAAAACATCTATTTTGTAAACTACGTTTTGGGTTTGTTTGGTGTGTCTTTTATTTATATGTAAATAATCAAAGTAAAATTATAATCTGTAGAAGAGATTAAGTCCAAAACTTGCCTAAAAATACCTCTGAAAAATCACGTAATAAGAAACTTTGTCAGGCCTAGAAATGTTACCTAAAGACTTTTTGTTGGTTTTTTAAAAAATGTAATCTACAACATAACTTTTCATCAAAAATATTACATAAGGTAAACTTTTTCTTTCAATTACTTGCATCATTAGGAGTGCAGAGGAGCAACTGAAACTATGGGGAAATCAAATTCCTTCCCCTTTTGCGTAAGTAAAAATTATGTAAAAGAATCGAGGAATGAATGTTTTTTTCCTTGCACTCTAATTAGTTTTTGTCACTTAATGTTTTATAACCAATGTAATGAATATTATATGTTGTTAATCACTGACCTAAACTTTCAAAATTTCATTTTCACAGCTGTCTAAAACTAATCCTGCTATTCCCTTTATTAGTGACTGACTATGAGAAACAAAACATGTTAACATGTTAGAATTTAAACTATATACTCGCATGAAAATCAGATCCAACCACAAACAACAGAGACCCAGAAATTCCAGCACATTTTGCACTGACAGGTCAAGGTTTGTGTGATCAATGTTTAGTGTTGTTTGCAGTAGGTTCCAACTTGTACACAAGTTATACATAGTGTGCATCAGATTTGTTATTAAATACAAGATTTTAATAAATCCTTATTCTGTTCATAAGTTGCAGTGAAAGAATTTTTTATATGAACATTTTGATAGTAATTTTTTTTTGTCAAGACACTCCTGAACACCTTTATTTTTGTTTGATGTCAACAGAAGAAATGTATCACCATGCTGCCTACCATTTTGTATACACCAAAATGTTAGATGCTTTGTAGATTGTATATTGAGCTTGTAGATTATCAGATGTCATTCATTTCAACTAAAGATTTTTCTACCTGCCATCATTGACCTAAATATCTGAACATGAAAAATTATTAGTTCTATCTCTGTCTGGATAGTTCATGTGCTAATTTAAATGTTTTCGTAAATATTGTACAGAAAATTAATATCATTTTGTCACAATTGTGTATGAGGTGCCACCATGTACAGTTTCTAAGTAGGTAAAGCAGTTTGTATTATATTCTTGCTTGGCAATAAAGAACACTAGCATTTTTGTCAGTGTTCTTTTGCAGATAAAGAATTCTGGTTGCATATAAGGAGTATGTTTTCTTTTTGTTTCTGAGACCACAACATTCAGTACATCATGTATATATACTGCTAATGGTGATAAATCTCACTAGAAACTTTGTCTATGAATGTGTCCCAGTTCTATCATTGATATTAAATAGCAATGAAAAGTTTGTTTTTGACAAAATAATTCATCACCAAAATTAGATACATCTATTAATATCATCTTACCTCAGTAAATCTGAAATCTTCAAAAATGTGTCAAGTGATCTTGGTGCTAAAATTGGAACATGGCTGCCATGGTCTTAAATATTACTGGATTGATATTGCTTAGTTTGGTTCAGGAACTGATTTGCAGAATACCATTATTCATATTTGATTATTGGTATGGATTCTGAAAATGAGGGGATATATGCAATTGAATAGAAATTGAGACTTGTGGAAGAATTTTGAAATTTTTGTGGTGGAGATGCTGACCACTTTGTTCAGAATCTGTGTAAAAAATCAGTTTTAGTTACTGGAAAAGGAAAAAGAAGGATAATAATTCACACATATATTCAAACTTTGCATTATACAGGTTACTCCACTTTAGTATGAATATGAATAGATTCCATAACTGCTTTGTCTCCCTATGTTCTTCAATTTTTTTTTAATATAAAAGAAACCCACAGTCACATAACTTGATGTAGTGCTGATGACATTTTACAGTTATCAAAGTGATCCTTTTTGGATTCTGTCTGTTTTTATTGCTTCCCATTCAGTTTGTCAGTCTGATAATAGTAATCATAACTTCATGATTCACTGCTGGATCGCCTAGATTTTAGTAAAAAAACCCCACTCATTTCGTGTTCCGATGTCATGCTTTAAATTTTTGTCAGCATTAAAAATACTTCTATGATGTTCACAAATATTTTGTACTATTTAAATATTGCAACAATTTTTGATAATATGATGTCCTAAAAAATTGCCAGGTCCTACTGTTTTGAGTTAATTACAGTTAAATGCATTGGTTTTGATTCCTTAATATTTATGCCACAACTTTGTGGCTGCAGAGATTTCAAAATATATACCTGTTGAATTTCTTTTTATAAGCATCCTAGATAATGCTTTTGAATTTAGATAAGATTTTTTTTTGAGTAAACACAAAATTTATTTAGTAACTTTGATGTCAGCCCATATGTTTCATTGTATTAAAATTACACTATGAAAATTGTGCATAATTTTTTCACCCTCTGTGATATAAGTATCATTTGTGGCTAGTTCAGCAGTGCTTTTTTATTTTCTCGAATCTATATTAGACCCATTTGTTTAAAAGTCAAGGCTCCTTTGAAAATGAATTTTAACTTTATATACTTTAAAACTATTAAATTCACTTTTGTTCCAATACCTATACACAGTCCCTTTTGAAATGACGCATTTTTTGATTCATACAAATTAATATTACAAAAAAATTAATAATATTGGATAATGTTGCATTCAGAAAAGTTGTATCTATCAAACATTTCTTTTTCTTCCTGATTTGTGTCATTTGTTTATTAGTTCAGCAAAACAAATTGATTTGTCAATAATGGTTCATCAGGTTTACAAATTCACTTCACACAAAGCATAAATTTGCTGATTCCATATTTATTTTAGCTGAATATTTTTCTTCTCCACTGTATACATATCCTTTGAACAGCAAAAGGTATATTTACTATTATCAAATAGTTTGTCTTTGCAAGACCTGTGGCAGAGCAGCAAAAGGTATATTTACCATATCAAGTAGTTTGTCTTTGCAAGACCTGTGGTAGAAATGAACTTCTGTATGCTCATAATACTACAGTGAAACCCTGTTATAACATACTTCATATTTTCATGATATAATGTGGCTATTACACAGCTTTAGCCTAATCTGAGTTTCCTCTGATCCACCCCATTTTTGACATTGGGATAGTTCTGTTGGGGTCTAGGGTCAAAGTTGTTCACCTTTTGAAAGTTGGAATTCACTGACATCATGCAATGTCAGCATAGGGAAGCTGCTGACTAGCTTTCCTAACAAACTTGAAAAACCTTCAAGATAAAACTGCATGGACTCGATAGGAATATGATTTATGTTCTCAGAAATTGTGACTATAACATTCATTACATCTTATCCAATGATAGATAAGACAAAACTATAGCATTGTCGAAATTTGACATGTAAGTCACCACTGGCATTCCTTATCACAGCTTGCAATATACATATCAATCAAAGGTCAGATAATCATGTGATATTAACAACAAATGATTGCCAATGTTTCTGCAGGAAAATAAATCTAAAATATTAAAGAAAGTCATGTAATTTTTTAGAAAAATGAAAAAGCCCCATAAATTTCTCAATATTTAGTTTGAAACCCATGACTAAATTTTGCAGTGATGTAGACAACCAGATTCACCAAAGAGAAAGCACGTCACTGTGGTAGTTACATGATATCAAAAGAAAATATTGCTGATACATGCTCATGACTAGATAAATCCTCCACCTTGCTGCAATACTGGCAGATTTCTGGTTGTTCTCAGAATAAATATAATGAGAATTAATTTATTTACTAACATTATATGACTTGTATTTAATATTTTCAAATTCTTTTTACAACATCTTTGAAATGGTTTATTGGTGATATGATGTGACTATTGGACCTCACTGCTTCGGTGGCATAGTGGTGAGAGCAGGAGGTCATGGGTTTGACACCCGGTCGAGTCATACCAAAGACTTACAAAAATGGTACTAACAGCTGCTGCTCAGCATTATGAGGTTAGTGTTAGGACTGGTTGGCTTGGTGTCAGGATAATGTGCCAGGGTGGGACATCATACTTATGTCAGCAGCATGATGCCCCAGTGCTGGACATCACTATAAACTGCCACACTGCAGACATTGTAGTGATATGACTGAAAAATTGTTAAAGCTACATTAAAAATCATAATCACATCACTATTGGACCTCTAGTGTCACTTCTGTTGTCATGCAGATGGCATGTTCCAGGTCAAATTTCATCAATGCTGTAGTTTTGTCTCAGCTGTTAGTAGATTAAAGATATAGTGAATGCTATAATCACAATTTCTGAGAAATTACATTTCTTACAAATTTCATGATGGTATATCTTGATAAAGGGTCATTCAAGTTTGCTAGGACAGCTAGGAAGCAGCTACCCTATGGTAACACACATGGTGAGAAAGAATTCCAACTTCCAATGGGCAAATTACTGACTCTACACCCCACCTCATATCCAAATATCAAAAATGGGGTGGGAAGGGTCAGAGGAAACTCTGATTAAGCCATAGCCTGGCACCATTATGACATGCTTCATATTATCATGAAATCAAGCATTACATGGCCTTGGCCTTCACCCATTAAAACCTACTTTGTTTTATCATGAAATCAGGCATAACATTGCCATGGCCTGCCTCAATTAAAACATGCCTAATTACAACATGAAATCAAATATAATGCAGCCATGACCTGGTTTCTTAAGTTTAATAATCTTTATGCAAAAGCCATACAAAATTTTATTGCCAAGTAAATAAGAGTTTGATGAATCTGGTAAGATACATTGTATTCTTTATTAAAAAAATGGAAAAGGTTACTATAATTAAAACATAATGATGTTAAAAGTGTCTGTGAATGTTTATTACAGTTATGTGCATCACCATTTTGTTGTTAGCCTGTTTGTTTTGGAAGACATATTCTAAAGAATTATAATTGCTCATCTAATTTGTATTGAACCATCAACAGTAATGCAAATAATTCTTCACTGCTTGTGGTTTTAATGCATCATGTAAATTGTTATCAATTATAGAGCAAACAGTAGACCATCAGTGCCTGATCAATCAACTGGCATATATACTGATGCAGGAAACAATTCCATTGGTCAAATAAGTTGATCACCCAAATCAATAACATGATAATTACACATCATTATAGTAATTCCACTGCAAACATTGTTGAAACTACTTTATAAACAATCACACTCATGTGGTTTGGCTGTATTATTAGCCAATCTCTCTAATTGACCTGTTGCTGAAAGTTAATAAATTTTTTAATAAACAAGAAACTCTATCCTTAGTGTCAGTCTTTTAATAAAAGGAATTAACTGATTTGTGTATGAATATACTGCTGATGTCCAGAGAATTCATTTCCTTTGACAGATATTTGTCTGGAAAGTTTTGATTATTACTATACGCTTTTTTGTTGACCTCCCTCCTCCACATTCTTCATCTTTTGCATGATGCTTCCATAACTATAAATATATCCCCACACTCTGTCTTTCATGAAAATTTTGATGTCATCATCTAGCTATCCCCATAGGCTTTACCATTAAGCTCTATGTCTTGGCACTAAACAACCTACATGTATTGCTGTGTTGCAAAATAGCAAATCAAAAGCAGCAACATACAAATTCTGACTGTCCTTTTATTTCATTGAAATTAAGCTAGAAATTTAGATGTTTCAGGTTTATATTATATACATGGGTTAGATTTAATTGGAGTACAGGGCTTTTACAAGTACTATTATTGCAGCTTGGATGTTGACTGGAATATAACTATTCACATTTTAGGGGTGGCAAGATTTGCTTTTATAATCAAACATGCTAAAGTGCAAAGTCACATTACGGTTTATTTAATTTATTATTTCTTATGTTTTTGAGACAGTTTTAAGATCACTTATGACCCTTGAAATCAAATAGTTACTTCCAAACTTTTTTGTTATTTTAGATTTGACATTGTATTGAATGTTTTTACCAAGAATCTCTCAGGCTGTTTCACACCTGTTGCTTGCTTCAAGTATATTATAAGGTGAAATACTAGTGTCAAAAAAGCCCACTGCCTACCATAAATAACCAAATGATACACTTGCAGTTTGTTATTCAGTTTAAAGACTTGTCACTGTATTGCTCAATACATAACTTAACAGGGGTTTCACTGTACTTGCTTTTTCATTTGGACATATGCATGGAGACAAAAGCATGAACTGTTGAGTTTAGTGACTTTTAGCTTGTCTTTGTTAAGTAGAGGCTAAGCTGTTGTGTTACTGTCAATGCCTGCATGGGTGTCTGCACATATACAGCATGAATACATCTTAACCATTGTTTTTTTTCTAGGTCATGTACAAAATTTTTGGAGTGGAATTCATAGCATCTGCACTCTGGAGAGGGGGCTGTGGAGCTAATTTGTATATTATTTTTACATTCATGGTTGGGTTTTTTTGTTTAGCTCAGATGTTTTTGCAATCTGTTCACTCATATTTATATCTTGAATCTTGAAATGTTCCATTCTACATCTTTGTACCTTTCATGGTTTATGTCTGCTTTTACTTGCTTTTAGCATAAAAGAAGTTATGTTATTCAGTTAAGGTGACCAATGAATTTGCATCAGAGGTTGATATCAGAATATCTCGGCAGATTATTGTTAAAAATCTGGTTGATAGAAATGGAGAAAATATCATAAAAACATGTCGCTAAGAATTGCCTCTTGTGACAAAACTAGTTCAGTAACCCCCAGTTTTCACTCTCACATGCTTGCTGCAGCATTTTTAATATGAACATTTTCTGGGTGTACATTTTTTTTGACTAGTCATGTGCCTTATCAATGATTGATTGTAAAAAGTTAAAGTCTCTAACTTTTGAAAAACTTGGTATTTATTCTTGACTAAGGATCCAAGCCATCAGAAATTCATCAAAAAATTACTTGGTATTTTTTTCATAGGTAAAAGTCCAAGTCATAAAAAAATCATAAAAAAAATTAACTTGGTGTTTTGTTTATAACTAAAGGTACAAGCTGTCAGAAATCATGGAGAAAATTGATATTTTTGTCATAACTAAAGGTCCAAATGATAAAAAAATGGAAATAAATTTTTGCTGTGTTTTTTCTAACCAAGGGCCCAAACCATCGAAAAACATGGCAAAAATAATATTTTTTTTTTCAAAACTAAGAGTCCAAGGTATCCAAAATCTTGAATTAAAAATTATTTGATATATTTTCATAACTAAGAGTTGAAGCCCTCCAAAATCATGAACAAAATTTATTGGTTGGTGTACATTTTCTTGTGCTACTCCCATAACTATCCTCAAAGTAAGGGTCATTTAACAAAAAATATGGAGATAAGAAGTAATGTTAAAAATTGACCATACTTCCGAATCTATGCTCAAAGTAACAGATATTAGTAGAAAAGTGGGGGGAGGGGAAAGAATTTACCGGTCAGAAACTGACCATATGTTAATAGCTGAATGAGTATTTAAAAATTCATTGAATAAGCATTTTCTGGTTTTGTTAATGAATAAGAGACTGAAGTAGTAACCATATAAGTTTATGCACAGTTTATCCCTGTGTTCATAGCAATATGATACACCTGGTGAAAAGTGACATCAAATACCACAACAGCAGTACATATGCCTGCTACATCTTACTCCTGTGGGGAGTTCATGCCCAATCATGACCCCACTAATCATGAATATTTTCCATAGAGCCTTGATGTTGACTGTCCAACCTGATGTAGTCACAATGGATTCCATTATCAGAATTCCAAATGTGGCAAATCATGCATTAAGCTACGTGGAAAATATCAGCTTGTGGGGAATTTCCTGCCAGATAATCGGCATGGCTATCCTGACTGGTCAACTGGAAAATTATTGGCACAAGTTGCTTTCCCTTTAGAAGTACACTGGGCATATGCAGGTCATATAGCTTGTGTGACCTATATCAGCTATCATAGGTTATCATGTCTGTAAGGCAGTGCATACAGCCATCTGGCTGATGCAGTTAGAGATATATTGACCAAGCATCAATATTAACTGTTACAACAGTTTATTTTCTGGCTGGCCAGTTTGTCTGTACCAGCTTAACACTGTAACTTGCAATGCTCATATATCCGTACTTGGTTGTACATGCCAAGACTCCTATATTGTCTGGTGGACTTGTGATTATGGCCCCAATCTTTTATCTACTGATTTGCCGACAAAAACTGAAAATCACACATCTGCTGAGCATTATTATTATTATTATTATTATTATTATTATTATTATTATTATTATTATTATTATTATTATTATTATTATTTTATTTAAAGAGGGTAACTCAATTAGCTATTTCAAGCTAAAACAACATCTACCAAGTAGTGTTATTGCCAGTTGAAACAAGAATCTTCCAAGCATAGCATAAGGGTTTCCAGCTAAAACAACATTCAGTAAACTTTTTAAGACTATTACAAAGCATCAAACTATCAAGCCAATCAAATCATGATGTGCAACATGCGCTGATGCATTTTTTGTATATAGGTAAGTTGTTTTGCTTATAAGTATTTCATTATGAGTAATGCTTGCATTTCTTTAACTCTTTAAAAATATAAAAATTTTGGTACCCCATGTTGTTGTTGTTGTTGTTGTTGGGCTTAACGCCATTTTTCAGCACATGATAGGCTATTCATGGCGGCCAGTATTAATGGTGGAAGAAGAAACCGGGAAATCACCGGAAAGAACCACCGACCCACGAGAAGCTACTGGCAAGCTTTCTCACATATCCACATTCGACGAATCCTAGACTCGAACACACAGAGGTGAGATGGCAGTGATCCGTAACGGACAGCGCTTTAGACCACTCGGCCACTCGGGGCCCCTAGGTACCCCATGTTGAAATGTACACCAACAAATTCAAAGGAAGATACACAGTTGGTAAAAGGAAATATGTTTGCAAGTTCAACAGTGCTTGGACAGACAAATTTAAATGTGTGAAGCAAAGCAAAAGTAACATAAAAGAAAAATTAATAAAGTTGAGTAACTATTCATTGTAGTTAATTTACTTAGTTTTGGTACAATGTGCACTTTCGTGCTTAAATGTATGACAAAAATGGTTGTTACACCAAATAACCCAGAATGTGAACACTGATCTCCCTGATTTGTCCCAGAAAATTTGTCATGTATACATACTGTGCTGGCAATCTTAATAACATGGCTTAGTCTAGCTGCTCATCCTAGCACAGCACTGCTGTTTGAACCCCATTCTGTTTTGGGCACAACAGGACCAGTTTTGTTGACTATCCAGTCAGCTGGTTCCACACCTGGCATGGTGATGATAAAGCATTGTGGCATGATGTATCTGAACATGGAAGTCATACACGCTGAGGACAGCACCCTCATTTGAGGAAGGGGATAACTCAGAATCCTGCTGCATTCTGATGGAACTATGGAACAGATGGAGTTGAACTTAAAAAAAATGGCTACAGAAGAAATTTAGTGGAGCTTTCACTTTCTTAGTGCCCTCTCCCATCTGCTTAGAATGAAATGTATAGGGCTTTTGTTGATGAAGAAGGCAAATAAAATTGTCAAAGATTGTAGAAATCACCAAACATTTATCAGACAAAATCCAGGCCCCCTGGTAATGTCAAAACCTAATGTCAGTGATGTTCTCATTGCAAACAAGTACTGTGGTTAGCAGTGGGAAGACTCTATGGAAGCCTCCAAACTGGTGTCAAAGTGTATGCAGACACCTGTCAAGTTTGGAAGGGCCACTTTCTGCCCTGTTTCTCAACAGTGACAAGTGGATGAAACTATAGGAGGTACTTAAAATCAGCCTTTTGAAAGGATGACTGTTTGAACACAACTACACTTGGAGATATTGGATACACTAAAAGATTTAACCCAGACATCATTGTTGTAATAAATTACTTTCTCCAGTACAGGTAGATGAAATCACCATGTCTTTGGTGTATCATAGTGCTTTGAGTCAGAGATTGGATATAAAATTACTTCTAAAATTAATATGTTACCTGTCATTATTGCATTTCTCACCTTGCCAGAACTGAAATTACCCTTGTCCTTATATAAAAATTTCTTAGGCTCATGTGCATTAGTCATTCTCTTTTTTATAAATGACATGTGTCTCTTATAAGTAATGAAAAAATATGGTTACACAGTTTTGCTTATTTTAATAATAATTCTGATAATGAAAAGCATATGTCAATGAAATGTATCCATGCCCTTCAGTGATTTATAAATCCATGCATGCTTTTGGAAGACTGATTTGATCTCAGTAATGCATCATAATGCCCTTTTCTGTGTGTATTTGATAGATAACACCAACATGCCCTTTTCTGTGTGTATTTGATAATTAACACCAACATGCCCTTTTTTGTGTGTATTTGATAGATAACACCAACATGCCCTTTTCTGTGTGTATTTGATAGGTAACACCAACATGCCCTTTTATGTGTGTATTTGATAGGTAGCACCAACATGCCCTTTTCTGTGTGTATTTGATAGATAGCACCAACATGCCCTTTTCTGTGTGTATTTGATAGGTAAAACCAACATGCCCTTTTATGTGTGTATTTGATAGGGGACACCAACATTCCCTTTTCTGTATGTATTTGATAGGTGACACCAACATGCCCTTTTCTGTGTGTATTTGATAGGGGACACCTACATGCTCTTTTCTGTGTGTTTAATAGTAGACACCAACATTCCCTTTTTTGTGTGTATTTGATGGTGAAATTTGCAATATAATTAGTAACAGGTACTTTTTTCCCTGCTTTAACTTGTGTTCCCTTTCTTGAGGATAGTTATTCAACTAAGAATAGCACATGAAAATGCATATCAACCTGTACAGGTATTATTGATCTTGGATTGCTGGCATCTTTAGCTAATAAAGTACACATTTCAAAAAAGTAATACCCCAACATCATTCATCCTTAAGGATGTCATCATGGATGTTTGATCAATATTTATTTCTGTATATTGATGTACCTTTACAGCAGCTTGATGTGCATACAACTTCCATGAATGAGTGAACTTATACCATTACAGTCCTTTATTGCCAAGAGTCATTTTCCAACTGCTCATTATATTCTCATAAATTCCTTATCAATACCAATTCTCAAGCAAATGGTTTAATTCCAGCTCATATTGGTGGCATTTTTGGCAGTTTATATTTGTTTTCAGTGCAGCATAGACTGTTGTATATTTTTTGTTGCTGTTGTTGATTATTGATCAGTGTTTTGGGATAACAAATTTCTTTCACAAAACTTTCAAAAAGACATATTTGTCTTGTGAAGAATGCTAATATCAAATTAAAGGGCTGAAGTTTATCAATTGAACATGTACAGTTATATATTGTATTTTATATTTCTGTGTTTATTAATTTGTTTGTCTATTTGTTTTGATGGCTGAATTTTTAATTAAAGAATATGCATTCATCATATGATTTGCTTATAAGATATTGCTGTCATTTTTCAGACCTGATGGGATTGGAACTGTTCTCTTAGCAGAAAAGGAAAAATTTGATGAGATCAAAGAAATTCTAAGGATTTTACTTGAAAATCAGATAACTCATTTCAGGTAAGTTGTGCTTGACTGGAATTTTACTTTAAAATTTATAAGGTTTAATTGACCAGCTTCAAGAATGATATGTGCATAGTTTGCATATATTTCTTTCATGGAAAAAGTTTTAATTTTTTATCCAGTGAAAGATTATTTTATTGAATATGTCTTCCATTTTTATATTCCATTTGTTTGGCAGAGTATATTATATAATGGCCTTGTCAGTCAGTAAACTTTTGCAGGATAACCATCTATAGCTACCATACTTTGTGGATCGCCTGTGCTAGGGGTAAGGAAGAATACCGTTCAGTTTTTGGATAAAACAAATCAATGGTTAAGGTCACTGAATAAAAGATGATTTTTCTTTGCACAATAACATTACTTGTAAATCACATACCTGGGCCAAACTTTGAAGATAGCTTGCATTTGGCTTAAGTTTCAAACAAATATCAAAATCACTGACTGGAAGGTTAAAAGCTCTTTTGCTTAAAAACATCAATTCTGCATTATGTACCTTGATTAAACTTTGCTTTGTACTTGAAAGAAAAAAATCTAAAGTTTTTTGTGGTCAAAAGGTCAAAGATCAAGGGCACTTAATCTGGACAGAAAATTGGTCATAAAAATTTAGTTATCAACTATGCACCTCCACCACAGTTCATGGATGGCATACACATTGGGCAAGAAAGAAGATTATTTACTGTGTGTGTGTGTGTGAGTGTGTATGACAATTTTTCAGTCATATCACTATCATGTCCGCAGTGTGGCAGTTTATATCCTGACACCAGGCCAACCAGTCCTAACACTTACCCCTTAATGCTGAGTGCCTAGCGAGGCAGCTGCTAGTACCAGTTTTTATAAAACTTTGGTATGACTCGGATGGAGTTCCTGTATCCAAGATGGATGCTCTAAACCACCTGAGCAGTCTAGGATCTGTAGTTAAATGGCAATGGTCATTATGGTTCAGAGCAAGATGGATTTTGCAAAACAACGTTTCTTATGGACTAAGTTCTGTAACCAAACTTTGTGGATGGCATGTGCTTATGAAAATAAAGAAATTCAGAGGTGATAAGTGAGAGGTCAAGGTAAGTCTAATAAGAAAGTAATGGTTTCTGCACTCTCCAGGTCACCGAGACCCATTTATCTGCAATCTCCAGAGTTAACCATACCCTAATATTGTCTACAGAGAGGATTATTAAACACAGGGTGGAAGTATAATATTCACATTTTTGTTTAGTTATAGAGTTTGTCTAGGAGTTCACTTGCAGTTATTTTAGTTTACCATAAAAAATAAAAACTGTATACATGTCAAATAAACTTAAAAACTCCCAATTTATAGACTTAAGTGATCTCATTCAGCCGGTCTTGCATGACTTTGTGATATTTTTACAGTGTGATGGTCTAGTCTAATTAATTTGAGTTACTGATAGAACTTCGGTAAAACTTTGCCAGACTCCTTGTTTTAAGTATGTATATCTTGATTCTAGCTTCAGATACATTATAAATCATGATAATTGCTGTATTTGAATGACACTTATGGTGTGTGTGTGTGTGTATATATATATATATATATATATATATATATATATATATATATATATATATATATATATATATATATATATATATATATACATATATACATACATACAGCTGAGTAGCTGCCAAACCAGTTTGATTTTGGCTGGTTTTTAGGTTGTCTAACATACAGTGGGTTCTAGCTTTTGTAATTTTATACCATCTGCTAAACGATTGTTTTGACTTTCATTTTTCATGTATCTTAACACAACTCGAATGAATTTTCCGATGAAATATTAAGAATAGAGTTGTATGAATGACTATAATATATTAACATTAAGTTTTATAATTACTATGTTTATAAATAATTAGAGAGGTAAACTTGTTCATGTTGTTGTACTTTAAAATTTGCTAAACAAATAGTCCTTTGATTTTGTTTTTAGATGAATACAGAGGAATAAGAATATGATATTAGGGAAAACAGGACAATTCATGGAACATCTTTTTGATTTTTTAAATAATTTTCTTGTCAATTGACATAAATTTTCTGACTTTCAGGTACAGCTTTCCTTTTGGCAGGCCAGAAGGAGCCCTGAAAGCCACATTGTCATTGCTGGAGAGAGTAAGGCTCTTAATCACTGTTCAGAAATAATAGGTAGCAAAATATTCATTATTTGTACCACAATCATGAGATGTCATTAGTTTGTTACCCTTTCAGTGGTAAACATTTTAAAGTTGCCATTTTCAATGGAGACTAGTGTCCTTTTGATGCAAAATGATGTCTGGCCCATTCTAACTTATTTGGTCACCGATCTGAAATGTAATACAATTTTAATTTATTTCTCAAACAGTTGAACACTGAGGGATCTTGTGTTAAAAAGCTAGGGATTGTCAGCACAGAACTATAGTCCTACACATACGGAACAAATTGGCTCAGAAAGATGAGATTTATTGCTTAAACAACTAGATGAAACATCTTTTTAGGATTTTGATTTCAGTGGAAAGAGTGGGAATAAAGAGAGACAGATATATCAGTGTTAGATCAACTCTGATTTTCTTCCCCTCTCCTTTTTTTGTACTAACCCCTTGTTTTGTTAATGAGAGCATAGATTACCCTACTACAAAAGATCCTGGAAGATTCTCTTCAGTTTATTGTCTTAACTGCATGGGGTTTCAATAAAAGAAATTTTTCACAACAATGTTGGTCCTAAATAAATAATGTGGTCATCCATCTTAAAAGCCTTGTCAATATTTCTTCTAAAGAGATGGTTGCATAGATATGAAGTTTTCCCAGAAACATCCTCACTAAATGCAGTTTGAACTAAAAAAAATTGATGCCTATATGGTCTCCCAAAATTTGAAACAATCAAGGTTCAAATCCCGATAAAGTACCAAGATGGAAGACAATGATGTCAGATGAATGCAGTATTGTACTGATGTATCATCAGTTCCTTGTTGAATTTTATTAATCAGGAATAATATTCCTGCTTTGGAATTCCAAAAATTTCCAATAAATGTCTTTGATTACGACCAATGATTTTCACTCAATGTTTATGAGTTCTGAACCAAATTCAGGAACTAAGTCAGCTAAAAATACAATGTAGTAACACTGTTGTTACAATCTTGTAGTCTAAGTGTGTTTGTTAAAGAATGAATTTTGTATAAATCTTTTTATTTCATTTTTATTTCATTAAATGTAATTATTAATGTGATTATATTAATATCAGTCTAATATGTTGTAAAAACATCGTGTTTACTTGTCGTAAATGTGACTGATGTGAGCATGTTCTGTGTATGATGGCAAATTCATTACAAGTAAACATTCAGGAATATCTATGAAAACAATTGGCTGATACTTGGTCAGGCTTTTTTAATGTCCAGAAATATTGCAAAATTGCATGTTTCCTTCGAGCACTTGTAATTCAAATGACATATTAGCTTTGTTTATATGCTGAGGTATTTTGTAAGACAGTCAGTCATAGAGTCATTCACAGTCAGAGTCGGAGTTTATTGTAACATCATAAGAGTTATACAACTTCTATTACCTTAAAAAAGGTATTTTTGTACTAGAAAAAGTTGTCTGTTTGCATGTCTACATAGAAGAACATGTATTTTGTTAATGGAGCTAATTTTACTTCATTTTTCTGAATAATCGTTTTCCTGGAGAACAACATTACTGGTTTGGACAGACATTTTCTGACAATATTCGGAATTGAAATGGAACAATACAAACTGTGTTTTACTGTGTATATTGTGGAATTTTCTGTTCACCTTCATCTGATGTCATCATCCACCATTTTGAACCAGAACTGAACTTCAGGCTGTGTTTGTTTAGAACTTTTTAAAGGACTTATGTTTATCTTTAGAACAAACAATTTGGATCATTTCCATAAATTGTAAGTCTTGTTTTACAGAATTACATTTTTTCCATGTTGTCTAGGAAAAAAAAATTATTATTGTTAAAAATTACAAAGCCTGTTGCCTTCACTCTTTGTGTTAATTTGAATGAGCGATACATACCACTGTTATATACTAGAACTGAACTGAACTGGATTTTCTGAAGAAAAAAAAGTCAAATCCAGTGAATGAAGTTATCATTATAATAACTTGCAGTGAAATAAAAATAAAATAAAAAAGTTAAACTAACACACAAGTAAATAAATTACAAATGCATAACAGAAAATAATGTCACATAACAGTAATAATTATGTTTATATCTCTGTAGGGGTTGGCATGTATGATGACATTTAAAAATAACATTCTCCAGTTCAAAACACCTTTTTTGTTGCAATAAAAAATGCAAAACTTTTTTGTTGCAGTAAAGTTTTCTTGTATTAAGACGAGGCTTATCAAACCTCCAAAATCTAGGAAATCATTTTATAGCCACTTGAAAGGATGGTAGTGTTAAAATGTTTCTTGTAGTAAAACACTAGCAGGTCCTGAATGAAAATAGTGGTTATCTGTCTCCAAGATGACACTATAGTGGCTATCATGAAATTTTTAGTATCGGTACTTCTCTTGCATGAATGTTGGTATTGTCTTGGATTGGTCACTAAATCACTTATTGCAATACATAATTGGTTCTGAATGAAAATCATGCAGATTTGACAAATCAGCTTCAAAGAGGTCACCAGATTGGGCTTGGATTCAAGGAAGAAGTCATTTTTTGCACATTTGTATTGATCTTTTTAGTGACATATATTACAGTTATCACCATCATATCAATATATGGTTATCACCTACATATCAACAAATCACTATTATTGTTATCACCTACATATCAACAAATCACTATTATTGTTATCATCTACATATCAACAAATCACTATTATTGTTATCTACATATCAACAAATCACTATTATGGTTATCACCTCTATATATTAACAAATCACTAATTCTTAAGAAAGTTATGCCTGATAGGATTTGAAGATGTCCCATCCCATCTGCTGAGGTCATCTTAGACCCCCAGTCCCTGACCGATTTCATTGTTTTGTAACTCTTCCGAAAGAAACAGTCTTGTTAATTAATATAGTCAGCAGAAAACCGTATTGTGTTAGTAAGAAGTTTACATACCCATATCTGTTGATGCTGCCACTACAGAATCATTTTTGGTCATGTGACAATTATTAATTTCATGTCCTACTGTTGCAGTTAGTGTGCTCATTTTCGGACTGCATTGACCAGGTTGCCACGTAATTGTATAAATTTATTTATTATATTCATGTACTTGGGTTTCATTTTTCTTGAGGGCGATTTATATATATTGTGCAGTATTTCGAAATAGTGTGCTTGGTTCATCCCTGTCATACGTATGAAGTGCTCTTGATGAAAAAAACCGATTGACATCTAGTAGGGCTACATTGTATGTATATAAATGCCTCACCGTAAAGTGATATCTTCACATTACAGAACATTTTGTCATTAAGCCGTCTACTTAGGGACTAGACATCTTCAGCTGTAGAGGTATGTAAGTTATTTGTTGATTTTTTTTTATGGCAGAATTTTGCACATGAAAGTACTCTGCATATTTTATTGAACTGCTGTAAAATTTTGAACATCATATGATCATCAATAGATTATTGCTGGTTAAGGAAGAAGTCAGTTGATTTCATAGTTTAACTGTCAAAGGTGAAGGCAACTGTAAGTGATAGATGAAAATGGTTTGCTGCATCAAGGGCTATTAAACTAGTGGTGGGCATATACTGTGCCATTCACAGTACTCATTTGGATTATAGACTCCAATTGTTAAACTGATCTTTCTTTCACTGCAGGTCTTGATGAAAGATATTGTGACACCTGTAGCACCTGAAGAAGTGAGAAGAGTCATCAAGAAGTGCCTGGAGAATGCAGCACTAGTTAACTACACCAGGATCTCAGAATACGCCAAGATTGAAGGTTGGTTAAATTGAGAAAAGAATATCCTCTAGGTCAAGGGTGCACAATACATCTATTGCGAATGTGGTGTGAGTAGATCACATAGCATTAAAAAAATAGATGTCAGCCTATATATGTTTAGCATTTTTGCATTTTTGTGGTAGGTAGATCATTTTGGCTTGGTCATTCTATAAGTAGCATGCATGCTGAAAAAGAGTGTGCATCCTTGCTCTATGTCTTTAGTTATGTTTTACAGCCATTAATTAATGTCCCCTTTTCTCTTTGTGCATATGTCCATGCACACTTCTTGTAACTACACACTCCTGAATGTTATTTGGTAGGTGAAATGCCTATTACACATACCTGGATGTCATTTAGTAGGTCAATTGCCTATTACACATTCCTGGATGTCATTTAGTAGGCCAATTACCTGTTACACATACACGATTCTGGTTTTGTCTTTTCACTTTCAGTTTTGATACAGTCATTGCCTTTTCTCAATTTGTTTTTTTTAATGGTTATAATCCTGAAGAGCTTATGCTACTTTCTTGGCATCCTCTGTCGATTGGCACAATTTGTTATTGCTCCTAAACATTTGAAAGGATCACTGTTAAAGTCTACAAATACATACATCCCTGCAGGGTCTGTTTTGTCCTAAATACAAATGGTATCCCTCACAAATACAATAAGGCTGCCAGCATGACCGTCATGAGAATCATATAAATGTTTCAGAAAAGACAATCTTGTCATATCAACCTAAATTTTTTGTTAAAGATTTGTTATGATATCTAGTTGGTCCTAAATTTAAATTGCACTGCTCAGACATTATATCCATTGCAGCCTTGGTGAAAATCGTCTTGATGTGTTGTTTGTACAGTGAAACCCATAATAGCATGAAGATCAGAGGTCCACAGAGCAAGACTGTAGTTTGTACCATATCAGGCTATAAGCAAAAAAAGTAATTTAATTGGAGGGTACAATCCATGCTTATCCCCTAGGCTTTACAAAAGAAAGGGTTAGGGTAATAGGAATGGATGTTGAACTATATGCTTTACTGGCACAGTTAACATCTTAAATCAGTGTATTTTAAATGAGAAATGGTGAAAACAGAAATTACATATTGAAAAATTTTAGTTTCTTCAAAGTCCCATGCATTGGAACATATATAGGAATTGCATGTCTATGGCATAAATATACACTGTAGTTAAAATATTAACACCTGTACTCTACTCACAAACTACTCTCATTGCAACTGTAAGAGTGATTCCATAATAATTCCATCATAAATATGCAAAGAGAAATATAATATTTAGTCCTTATGTCATTATGTGGCTCAATCAAGTGCACACACACACACATACATAAAAAAATTATGTGAGGAATCGTGAGACATGTATATTTCTGAATGACTATATGTTTAAGTCATAAGCAGTATCTTTATAAATGTCATACCACTAAAAAAATTTCTGCTACAAATCAAAATAGCGAAGAAATTAAATTAAATTAAATTGAGAGCAAAGACCCTGTTTTGGAACCTGAAGCACATTAAGTATCAAATTTTCAGCAGCTTCCTGCTGTTGAATATGCCTGTTTGAATGACATTAGCAACAATAATTGTTGATAAATAATGTTGTCAGTTTTTATAGGTAATGGATTGGTCAATTAATTGTTTATGAATAGTCTGACAATACCACCAAGTTGTATGCATGTGTTGGTGGCTTTCATTTCTTTTGTTTTATGTTTTATAAATCATTGCTACTTAATTTGAACATCCTTTAGCTGTGAGATTGATGATTATCAATTAATTTAAAATAATTAACTTATAAATTTGCATGAGAATTTTTTTCAACCACTGCATTATTTGATTTTTGATTGTGGATTCCTGATAAATGAGCAAACACCTGTCAGCTTTGTTTAAGCAGCAGTTGTATAGAGAATGCACAACAGACAAACACAAAGAAGTATTAATTTCTGTATTGCTCATGGGTCAGTGTTAATAAAATTAACACTTATAATTTTTTTCACCAGTCTTTGAAAAATAAAATATGATTAAAATGCATTGACTGACTAATGGCACAATTGAAATGAACATTGACAAATACAAAAATTGAATATCAAGTTTCATGTTCAGAATAATGTACTGATAAGGCACAGATTGTTATATAAAAAAAATATATTGGCAAAATACTTTTTGCAGTACTTAAAGATATTGATGACATTATTACGAAGTTTGTAGAGCCTCGCCATGACCATGCAGTTTCCAAATTCAAGTTTTAACAAACTGGGGTTTCTCTGTATCAGCTTGTTTTTTTTTTTTAAAGATTCATAATTTCCAATATCTAAATGAAAATGGTGCTGATCAGACCTCCAGCATGGCAACTATGGCAGCCATCTTGAAAATCTTATCACTGCTCTTCCTGAATTGGGGGATGGTCATATCAACATTGGGATAAAATGAAAGTGGTTTAGGTCTGATGTCTGATATAGACCCCACAGCAACTGTCTTGAAATCTTGTTATTGCTACTCCAGTATTGATGGTCATATTAACATGAGGTTTCTCATCATGTCTAGTTGGTCCTAAATGAAAGGAAGCTGTTGTGACCCAGTGGATAGCATGCCAGACTCATTACTGAAAGAGTGCTGAACTGAATCCTACCATCAGGTCAGTCTGGGTCAGCTACCATCATTAGGTATCCTTGGGCAAGGCATTTTACTCAATTGCATTGGCACGAAATAACCTAATTGTGTCATAAAGTACTAAACCTAAAGGAAAATGGTACTGACCTGAAGTCCAATGTTGCCATCACAGGGGCCAACTTTAAAATTTTATTATCTCTGCTATTCCTACATAGATGGTCATATCAACATGAGGTTTTCACTGAAAGACTTCTTATGATATTGAGTTGGTCCTAAATAAATGGTGCAAATCTGACATCAGTTTGGCAAGCAAAGGAGTCATACTGACATTCTTGTCACAACTCCTTCTAAAGATTGATATTGGCATGGTTTTCATGAAAAGACTTCTTCTGATGTCCTGTTGGTCTTCAATGAAAATGGTGCTGACATTCATTACGGCCAACATGCATATGTATATCCAATACATGCCACAATGGCTGTCTTCAAGATCATGTGACTAATCCCACTAAGCTGGATGATCATTGTGATATGGGATTTCTGTTTTGTCCTAAATGAAAATTGTGCCAATCTGATATCCAAAGGTCAACCACAGCAGCTGATTTTAAATTCTTGTTGAGGAATATCAGAGATGGTTTGAACAATTCACACTTAAAAGGAAGAAATGAGTGACTGTTGTGTTTCAGTGACTGTTGTGTTTTGTTTTGGTCTTAAGGGCATTTTTAGTGCCTTTATATCATGCTGGTGATAATATACTTTTCCAAGGACACACTTAGGCAGCTGATCAGGGATGACTTTTAAGAATATTGAACCCATAACCATTACATTATGAGTGACATACTCTATCTGCCAAGCTACAGTTGCACGCCTTACTACTATATAATACATTGGCATTTCTTCAAGACCTTTTTGCTAACTCACTAAAGTGATATGTAAATGGATTGAATAAAAATGTTGCTCATCTGATCTTCCATTTAAAATATCTCAGTTGCAATTAAACAGCTGGAAGCATTGACATGGGTGTCCATAAAAACGCTGCAGCATGTAAAGTGATTAAACAGATGGTGGCATTGACATGGGTGTCCATAAAAACGATGCAGCATGTAAAGTGATTAAAGAGATGTCGATATTGACATGGGTGTCCATAAAATACGCTGCATGTAAAGTGATTTTGACTGATGATGATGTAGATCGGATTAGCAACATATCCACTCTTATATTATGAACATGTTAACTTTAGCAAGCAAGAAAATAATTTTACTACTCAATTTGGTATCACAGATGGTTTCAGTACACAGCTATTGAAAAGAAAATCACATTAGAAATGGAGTAATATGCTATCAATTATTTTGGTGAAAAGCGTCAATTTTTTTAAAGGACAGGTAAATCTCAGCTTATACTTCTAACTGGCATAGCTGGGGAAATATTTAGTATATTTTGTTGCAATTTGGTGTGTACTTGTCTAATTCATTTACTATGCCTTTTATCAGTTCCATCTCATTAATTTAAAGTTTTGATAGATTGTGGCTCTAGAAATAAGAGAAATTATGGTGTCCACAAGGTTAGAATTTATGTTGGATAAGGAAAACATAATGTAACTATGAGGAGCATATTGATGTCTGATGCTTTTGATTCTGTTTAATTCACAGCAAAACAGTCAGGAAAGCCAGGTGAATTTGATTAATATATTTATGTTGTTTCTAGATCAGGGTTGTCCAACTTACTCCCCACAGACCAGAATCAGGCCCACCAAAAGTTCTGTCTGGTTTACCAACCTTTCGTAATTTTAATTTGTGCCCCATGAGTGAGAAAAATATTGCAAAAAGGTTGGATCCCCCTGTTCTAGATAAATGTGACCTTTATTTAATCTGATTCCAAACATTTGAGTTCTTATATTTATTTACTGTGTGGTTCTGATACAGTGTAAATTATTTTTTCTCAAATTCATTGTTTTTATTCCTAATGAGATAAGGATCGTTTCTTTTGCAATTAAGGCTGCAATGTTTACACATGCAAATTGTCTGGTTTAATTTAATGCCTGTTGTTGTTGTAATGCCATTTTCAACACATGTTAGGCTATACATGGTGGCTAGTATATCTGGTGAAGGAAAAACCTGGGAGAAAGCCAGAAAGAAACACTAACTCGAGGGAAGCTGCTGAAAAATTTTCTCACAAACCCATGTTGGCCAAGCCCAAGACTCGAACCCATAGATGAGTTATCAATTGCTACTTGTAAAGCTTTATGAAATCATCGATTGTGTGAAGGAGCATGCATCAGTTCAATCAGGTATTAGATTGCTTATCTCCATCCAGTGTGCCTGGTTGTATTATTACTTTATTCATCAAGGATATATGCAAAGCAGTATGAAACAATAGCACAATGATCCTATGTTTTGCATTGTCTGATTAATTTAACAAGGACATGGTTTAGAAACCAAGTTCTGTCATAACAGGAGGTAAAATACGTACAGCTACTAAAACAATTTTAAGTTGAATATGGTACAGCATTGTCATCGCCAATTGATTAAATATAAATAGATGTCAGCTATAGGCCTGATATGTTTACAAGTTAGTCTAATAGGGAAAAGGTTGAATTTCTAAATAACTTGGTTAAACAGCATTGTGTCTGTTAATGCATACAGTGTCCATATTAAGAAATTGCAGAGAGACATAATAATGTTTGGATAATGTTTGACTAAGTTTTATAAAAATTGAATAAGCTCTTTTCAAATTCTGTTCTCAGAGGTTCTGTATTAAGTTTTAATTTCAAATAATTTCTGTTATGGACAGGATGTGTTGGATTTTTTCTTTCCTTTTTTGCCCATAGTTTTTCCTGAATTCAAACAAAAGACTAAAATACAACTATTACCATCTTATGATTAATCATTTGGGCAATTAAACATAACATAATATAAAAGGGGTGGGGGCTCTCATGAGTGATACAAAGCTATTAAAGGATGCTAGTTTGGTTTTAGGAAAGGTGGCTTTTTAAAAATAGTGGTCTTGAAATGGACTTCTCAAGAGGTGTACTTGCACATTAAATGAACCCAGAAATCTTAATAATTGCTGTAGGCCATATTTTTTTAGCTTTTGGTTAGTTAGCTTTTTGGGTCTAAACAAAAGTCACTCAGATAAGATCTATCTATTGAAATGCATATATGTCAGTTCTACTGCAGTTAATTGATTGATTATGATATTAACTTTCTGACCTTCATGGATAGTTAGAATTAAATAGAAGGTTCTCCTTTCATTGATAGCTTGAATTAAACAGCACCTAAAAGATGTATAGAAGTTTGAGTCTTGAGATATCTAATGATAAATTATGGCCATGCAAATACATGTTGTAATGGATATAATTGGTTAACTGTCACAAGTTCGGATGATTGAAACAAGGAGACAGATTTTGTTTAGCTTAAGAGTATGTGTTTCTTGAGCAAAAATGTATAATTGGAATCTGGAATCCAGTAATTTTTGACATTCTTTAATTTCACACAGTGAAAAGTTTGAATATTGCAACTTTTTCAGGATTTTGCTACTATGGTTTCTTTTCTTGCATATAACATTTCCCTGTATATGTGCAACTTATAAGTGTTATTGTATTTTAGGTTTTCAGTTTGTTTGAAATTCATGCTCAGAATGTTGAGAATCCAACCTTAGTTGTTGTTACTGACTTCCACATAACAGTTCACTTATTCATTTACTAGGAGAGCAAGAAGAATGTCATATTTTGAATTTAACAAGTTATGTTTGGAGTCTGTTGTTGTAGAAGGCAGCTATAGTGGTCATTTTGTATTTTTAGCTCTACTGGTCATTAACCAGAAGAGCTTATGTGATGGCCTTATATCTAGTGTCCAGCATCCATTCACACAAATTTTTTTTGCTGCTTCTCCTAACTGACTAAAGGATCATCACAAAACTTTACAAACACATTTGTCACAAGGTCTAGTTGGTCCAAAATGGCATATCCAGTATGGTTACAATGGCAGTCAGTTTGAAACTCTTGTTAAAGTAACTGCTTCTGAACAGATGGTCATATCAAATTGATGCCTGTCCAGATGGTCATATCAAATTGATGCCTGTCCAGATGGTCATATCAAACTGATGCCTGTCCAAACAGATGGTCATATCAAATTGATGCCTGTCCAGATGGTCATATCAAACTGATGCCTGTCTAGATGGTCATATCAAACTGATGCCTGTCCAAACAGATGGTCATATAAACCTGATGCCTGTCCAAATAGATGGTCATATAAACCTGATGCCTGTCCAAACAGATGGTTGTATCAAAATGATGGCTGTCCAAACGGATGGTCATATCAAAATGATGGCTGTCCAAACGGATGGTCATATCAAAATGATGCCTGTCCAAACAGATGGTCATATCAAAATAATGGCTGTCCAAACAGATGGTCATATCAAAATGATGCTTGTCCAAACAGATGGTCATATCAAAATGATGCCTGTCCAAACAGATGATCATATCAAAATGATGCCTGTCCAAACAGATGGTCATATCAAAATGATGCCTGTCCAAACAGATGATCATATCAAAATGATGACTGTCCAAACAGATGGTCATATCAAAATGATGGCCACCATGGGGGCCATAACTTTTTTACAATTCCTCCCTAATGGATGGTAAATATTAACATTGGGATTTCTGTGAAAGACCTTTCATGATGTTTAGTAGTTCCTAAATGAAAATAGGGCTGAAAATGATTTCCAGGAGGGCCATTGTAATGGTCATCTTAAAGATTTTGTTCTTTCCACTATGAAACATATGGTCACATGTCTGTTTGGTCTTTGATGAAAATAGTGCTCCTAGGACATCCAATATAGTTGTCACTGTGAACAGTTGAAAATCTTGTCACTAAGTCTACTAAATGAATGGTCATAGCTTCATTGGGTTTGAACTAAAAGACTTGTGTACTTGGTACTAATGAAACAGGTGCTGATTATATATTTAGCATCACCCAAAATCATTTTATCACTCCACCTTGCCATGTATTGTTGGTACTGAATGAACATGATACTGAAACAGGGCTATCCTGCTGGCCATCTTGAATGTATTGTTATTTTCCCAATGAATGGCTGTAACAACATGTGGGTTTCAGAGAAAGACTTCTTGCGATGTCTGGTTGGACCTCAATGAAAATGGTGATGTTCTGATGTCCAGTATTGCCATTATAGTGGACAGCTTGCATATCATGTTAAAGTTGCTTCCCATCAATGGATAATAATAGTGACAGGGTTGTCAATGGTTGGTCCTAAAATGAAATGGTGCTAATTATGACCATGGTGGTAATCTTAACAATCTTCTTATCATGGTCTTCTTTAAGGGACTGACATTGTTGTGTTCTTAATCTAAACACTTCTCAGTATATGTATATGTAGTTGTAAATACAATGATGGCATTATGACCTTCCAGCATGTGATAAATCTTATAAACATTACATTTCCTGGTAATTATTTTTAACACGTAGAGCATCAGTCTCTTTCAGTGGCTCATTTATGATATTTTTAATGGGAATATATATGATTTGTTTATTTTGATGTACATATATGATTATAGCATGATCTATGTTTTACAGAACTGCACAGATTATGCTTGTAATTTAAAACCACCTTTGGTTTAAATTTGTGTATTTTACCAACAAAATGTTTTTAGTTGTTTATATGTTCAGCTAGTTTCTATGACATATTTTTAGTTTTGTGTTGTGTTGTTATAGAAAATAGTACATACAAGCAATGAATTACATCAACTATTAAAGACTTCTTTATCCATTCCATGTCAGTGGCATGAAAATGTAATTTCCAGTACATATGTATGTGAATGGTTCTAATAGGTATCTAGAAATACAGTATAGAAAACATTGTCATGAAGAATGCCTTTCAGATATTTTATATTCACAATCAGGTTGTGGATTTTCTATGATGGAAATAAATTTGTGATATCTCTGTAAATTTGAGTTTTTGCCTTGGAAAAGTGAAAAGGATAATAACAGCAAATTTTAAGGTCATCACCACATTATTATAATGGAAGTCAGATGCCACCTATATCCTTTTTATAAATCATGTTGAAATCCAAGTATTTATTTAAAGTGTTTTCATCACATTGGCAACTAATAGTTTGAATCATTATCAGAGACACAACATTTACATAGTCCCTCACTGTAAAGTGCCACAGTATATGCAACTTAGACCCTCATAAAACATGGATTCCATAATACTGGTTATACCTAAAGCAGATTAAGTGTGGTGGTGGTGGTGGAGGGTATTTTGAAGTTAGTGTATCTACCCATCCATCATATTTTCGTGTCTTTAATATCTCATGAACTCTTTTTTATTTGTATCCTGACTAGACACTGTTCTGTAAAAAATTGAGCAACAGTTTTACACTTATGCCCCCCATTTATTTCCAATTTTGTCTGACCATCCATACACTTTTCTCTGGTTAATATTTCCTCAGCTGTTTGAGATATCTTCATGAAATTTGCTATGCATTTGTATCATGACTTGCATTTATGCCCCATATAAGATTCAACTTTGACAGTTTGGTACTTGCAGGGCTCAGAAAAAAAACACTCATTCTGACAGGGTGAAAACAGGCTTGCCAAGTAAAACTTTGTTTTATACATCCCAGGGCTGAGTACATGGAGATTCAAACCTTGAAACAAAATCTGTGCATTTTTTACCTGTAAGAAGAACCATAATTCAGCATAGCTTTAAATATGGCATTCATCAATTATCAATTACTTTTTGCCTATTTAGGTTACTTGCTATTTTGTGCCAAATGTCACAAAAAGATAGTTTTTTAAAAATTATTTTTATCCTCTTACTTTGTTACCCAGTGCAAGTTTAAAACTAAAATGGGTAAAACTCATAGGATTATATTGTATTTCACAGGTTGCCTGCTAGTATTCACATTTAAGGACACTTTTCAATAATCTAGGGATCATGGAGAAATTTACCCATTCAAAAACTACCACCTATCTTTATGGGTGAGACCTCTGAGAAGTTATGAGCAAGAGAATGTCAAAATTTTGATTCTTTTTATCTGGTCTGAAAGTGTTAAACTTGCTCCAGGTCATAGGTATTGTCTGAACTTTAATCTTGTTGATACATTGTCATGCCAGAGTAAAGATGTCAGCAAATATTTTTATAAGTATATAATTAATTTTTGACATAGAAAATGTTGCTGTCTTAAATAATTCAATTATCTCAGTCAGTTTCCATCAATTGTTACAAATTAAAAGTCATAGTAATATGTTTATAAAGCTCATAATGTGAAGACTGATTGGTAAAAATTTAATTGTAAAGCTCATAATGTGAAGACTGATTGGTAAAAATTTAATTGGGGTCCTGATGTAGAAAAATCTGGGTTTTTTTTACCAATCTGCCCAATGCAAGGTGACCTGAATAGCTCTCATAAAATGGACCCTTTACTAAAATGGATTAATACTGCAATCCTCACTGGGAGATAAAAATATGGATATTTTCAAAGCATAAATATGATCATTGATTCATTCAAACTGTGGTAATTTATGATAATGATCAATAACAAGGGTGCTGGAGTTTTCAGGTGATTAATTGCCAAAAAGTCACTGACTGAAATATCTACTGATCCATGATTCACAGACTTCTATTGGAAATTGTGCCCATTTGACCATCCATTATACTCTTCTCAGGCTGATATCTTAGGAGTCATGACAGTCACTGTAGACTTTTATCTGAAATTGTGTCCATTTGTGCACTCTTGTTAGGCTGATGTCTCCTGGGCCATGACTATCAACTTTTATTGCTAATTGTGTCCATATGTTCACTCATCATGCTCTTTGCTGGCCAATATCTCTGTTATACAACTGTCACAAAATAGAATGTATTGTGATCAGGGGTTACGATACCAGTCAAAGTGGGCGAAAAAGTCAAAAAGTCGCCAGAGAAGAGTAAACTTCACCTTCTTCTGTTATGAAATCGAAAACGACTTTGCCCTCAGATTTTTCGGACATAATATGACCATAGATTACGACTTTGAGATACCCTCTCCATGTAGCCAGTAAGCTCTGGCACTGCTGTAACCCAAGCCAAATGTATTTACCTAGTGTTGATACCAATCAGCTTATGTCGACAAAGAAATTCTTGCACATTCACATGCAAATTTTAATAGCTAACTGACCATTAACCCTTTTCCAGAGCAAGGTATCACTGCTTGATTTCATGAAGTTGGGCCTGCTGTGCTATGATGAAAAGATGCCAATTTCTGTTTTGAAATTAAAACATCAAAATGCAAATAGTAATTTGCTTTTAAAAATATGTTTGGTGAAGAGCAGTTTCTAATTTATATCCTATTTTTAATAAATGGAGATTTTAACATCCGTATTTGCGTATTTTCTGTATAAAACCAGTTTGAAACCGTAAATGAAATTTAATGGCGGACATCGTTGCGTATTTGATATATCACTTCATTAAACTGTGAAAATACGAAAAATATATATAGTAATGAAGTTAATAATATTTAACCAATCCAGTTCATTATTACCAGTAGGTAGACAGACCATAAATATGCAGAACCTTTAATGGGTTTTTGTAACGAAGCAAGAAAGTGTGTAGTTCGAGATCCCCCCCGGTCTAATTATATAGATGCACTCGCTCTGTGCACAGGAGTCTGCAGTTTTATCAATAAAGCACGACAAAATTTCTGACTACATGAAATCACCTTAACAGTATTATACAATAAATATAAAATATAAATATAAATATTTATTGTATAATACCGTTAAGGTGATTTCATGTAGTCAGAAATTTTGTCGTGCTTTATTGATATTTATTGTATAATACCGTTAAGGTGATTTCATGTAGTCAGAAATTTTGTCGTGCTTTATTGATAAACTGCATATTTATTGTATAATACCGTTAAGGTGATTTCATGTAGTCAGAAATTTCATCATGCTTTATTGATAAAACTGCAGACTCCTGTGCTCTGTGCAAGACATATTCTTGGATTTTTGGTTGGGGGTAAAAAAAATAGGGTCCAGTTTAGTTATATATCGATTTTAGTGCTTTAGTTTGTTGTTTATGAATAGTTACATTAATGTTTTATCGGGAACAATGAAATCAGGACGAACAGTGTGGTTTGAAGTCACCTGTGCATTTATTCCTATGTACATGTATTAGGGGCTGTTTCAAAGAATGCTATAAATCTTTTTGACTGCAATTGCACACAAAACTTAAGAAAAATAATATATTTAAGTGGTAGTTTATTAAGCATTTTTACCAACTTGCATTTACAAAGCTCTAATCTTGTTACTTCTATCAGTGAAATTAATTGCAATGTATAGCTTCATATGTGATTTTTAAGTCATACAGCCAAAATACACTGCATTTATTTCAGTTTAAAAACACTTATACTAAGTATGAATAGAATGGGCATGAATGTAATTTTTTATACTCGTACAAAAAATAGATATTCACAACTAACAAATATTTTTCAACTTGAAAATAAGGCATTGCTTAAAACTATTAAGAGCACTTCATTAAAATAAGATAATGCATCTGTGTGTGTGTGTGTGTGTATGTGTGTGAGTGTGTATCGTGGTGTTTATTGTTTTGGTCTCACTTCTCCCTGATTAACTCCCACTCCTCCCTGTTTAGCTCCCACTTCTCCCTGTTCTGACCAAAAGGAGAAGTCACTTCTCCCTACAATTTAAGTGTAGCTTGACCTCTGGTGATATCCATCCGTCCTTTATTACCATGCACAGTAACTTGCGTTGTCCATCATAATGTTATCAGATTTTGTGGATGGCTTGCACAAGGTGTAAGGAAGAACTTTTGGAATAAAAAAAGCTCAGTGGTCAACATTACTGACTGAAAGAAAAAGATGTGGTTTCTGCATAATAACTATAGTTGTCCACCATCTGCCAAACTTTGTGAATGGCTTACACATGATGTATGGAATGATTCTATTGATTTTGTAGTCAAAGATCAAGGTTGCCATGACAGACAAAGTAAACTAGTTTCTGCATAAAAATTCTTGTACCACTACATTTGCCAGACTTTTGTAGATGACTTACAATGGGTGTAATGAAGAACCCTATCAGTAGCAGCATCCAAGGTTCAAAAGGTGACTGACTGAAAGAAGAAATATGGTTTTCATGCACTCTCTTGAGTTATCCATCCTGTACATTATAAAGTCAGGATTGCTTGCACTTGGGGTAAAGAAGACTCTCATTGATTCAGGAGTTGAAGGTCAAAGTCACTTTGACGAAAAGAATAAAATTACTTTTGCAGAATAACTTGAAGTCCCCACCATCTATAGTAATCATAGTTTTGAATTGTTATGCATCAAATTAGTTTAACTGGTTACCACTCAGAAAGCCTCATTTCCACTCTGATTCTATCAGACTTCGAATGGAAGCCAATTGCAGCATCATCTCAAATAGGTTTGATTGACACGTGTGATTCCTTGAGCTTAATACTATATTATTTAGTTGATTGTGCTCCAGGTAAATGGACTTATTAAGATCATGGATGAGAACAATTATGAGCAAGATTCATTTATATAGTACTTAGGTGATATTGCATCAGTGATTAGCTGAGTTGATCAATCAACATTGTTTCTGATTTAATAATATGTGGTAAATAGGCTTACAAGTACAGTATCTGATTTTGATAAGTCTTGTTAATTTGCCTAATATAGTCTAGTCAAGACATTTGGCTTGTTTTATTCCCAAACCGAAATTGCAAGCTCTTCATGCAAGCTTGCACAAACTTGTGCAAACTATATCTTCCAAGCTGGTATTTGGAACCTTGCGGCAATCTTGTGCAAGTCTGCACTGGAAAAAAGGCAAGCTTGTGCAAATCACATAAATATTGCAAGCTTGCACGTGCTTTCACAATCCTAAATATATACAAGCTTGTGCAAACTTATGCAAGGTTCATTGCTGTAAAAATATGGCATAAAAAATGATAGTACAAACAATTCAAGAATACTGTTCATGATAAAATTGTTGCATTTAAATTAGAGGGAGACTATATATAAAATAAATATAAAGAATTTCTAATATTTATTTGCAAATTTACACAATATAAAGTAGATGGATGATGGACAGGTGGACTATCACTTAATCGCTAATCAACCCAATACTTGTACCGCTAGCCAGACTGCCTGACTGGTGAACTGTATATAATATAATATAGCATAAGAAAAACCAATAGCGAAGTACTCTTAAACCCTTTAATACAACTATTTAGTATTTATAACACATTACATAAGTATTCATCTTTGGCATTCCTTGGATCTCACTATCCACTACATGAGGTTAGTGTATTAAGATAGTCAAGATGCATGCAGTATATATGAGGCAGAATCGCCAGTATGACTGATGTCAGGGCTGAATTGCCAGTATGACTGATGTCAGGGCTGAATTGGCAGTATGACTGATGTCAGGGCTGAATTGCCAGTATGACTGATGTCAGGGCTGAATTGCCAGCATGCCATATCTATGAGGCAGAATCACCAGTATGCCTGATTGCAGGTCCCTATCCAAGGCGGAATCGCCAATATGACTGATGTCAAGGCAGAATTGCTGATGTTTGACTGACCTAACTGTTAAAGCAGAATTGCTGCTGCATTGAGGTAGAGTCGCCAGATGCTGCAATAATTGTGAATGACTTGGAGAAGATAAGGCAAGAGTAGCCTGTTAGTATGAGGGGTCTGGTTGCCATCTCCAAAAATAGTGGAATTAGTATGCAGAAGGGAGGGATGTTAACAGAAGACCTGAAAGCGAAGGGTGAGCTAGATGTAACAGAACTGCAGGTGGCAGTTGGGTGGTGGAGGATACTCGACAAAAAAACTGTCCACTCTCAGCACTAATCACTTGTAAAGTGTAAAAAAATGGCCTTTTTTAGTAAAATGTTTTAATATAGTATTAAGAAAATATGAACTTCTTATAATTTTTTTTTGCTACTTTGTATTGTATGATGAAAAGCACATATCAGCAAATTTACATCAGATACTGCACTTACCAGACACTAAAACAGCTTTGACCATGGCTGTAATCAGGTTTTGTATTTTAAATTATCATAATATTTGTGGAATGAGAGTCCTGTTGTGCATATTACAAATGTGGTATCAGCTGAAATTACTAGCTTATAAAGATCATATTAAACAAGAATGTACTATAGAGTACTTTTATTGTAAGATCCAGTTTCAACTACACCAAAATTAGCTACCATTATTCACACAATTCTCAAATAAGATCTAACCCATGTTAGTCTTATTTGTATTTTAACATGCAAATTAGTTAAAACTTGCATGACCAATAGAACAAAATCTGAAAATCACATGAGTTGAATCCTATCCATTGTATTATGGAAACATTCCAGAAATTCTGACTGCTACACAGAAAGGCAAGCTCTTCAATCTGAAGGACATTGCAGGACCATTTTCTTGAATATGTGGAAAATCTTCACATTGTCTGCATGGCTTCAAAAACTTTTTACTTCACATCAATTCAGAATCCAGTTGAGGAAGGATGGCATCAGATAGTTACATTCCCCATTATTCTGTTAAAACTGTATGCTGTTAAATGAAAAACAAGAATGTTTGCTATTTTAATACACCGAACCTATTCTAAACAAATCCTCTCAGAATAAAATCCATCATCCTTCCCTTCTTCTTGTAGACAGCTCTGGTGGCCTAATGGTTAGAGTGTCCACCTCAGATATAGGAGGTTGTGGGTTTGATCCCCAGTCAAGTCATACCAAAGACTTACAAAAATGGTACTAACAGCTGCCATGCTTGATGCTCAGCAGTAAGAGGTTAGTGTTAGGACTGGTCAGCTTGGTGTCAGGATAATGTGACTGGGTAGAACATCATGATACATATCTGCGGCATGATGACATTACTATAAACTGCAACACTGCAGACATTGTAGCGATATGAGTGAAAAATTGTTAAAGCTACATTAAAAATCATAATCACATCACATCTTGTAGAGTCAGCAACATGTAACCTGGTCAAAATATTTGACTATTTACCTGTTTATAAAAGGCATTTCATTTAAGTTCAACATTATAAAAATATTTCATAAGTTATAGAAACTTAAGTGTTACACATAAATTGGTCATCCAGTAAAGAGATCCTAAATATTAGTTTTGCCATCTGTTTTGAAAAAGATATGACATCTTTCAAATGACTGGTATCTTACATCTTCAAACAGAAACCTGCAATGAAATTACTCGGTTGATATTTTGAGTTTTCTGAAATACTCATTTTTTTAAAAAATTAAATAAATTTTTAAAAATTAGATTAATACAGTGGACTGAATTTGTTTCAATTAAAGTTAGTTGCAAATAGGTAGTTGCCAAAATTTGATATGTGAGAAAAAAATTCCCTAAGAAAATCAGAAATGAAATTAAGATGCTTGCATGTAATTTCAAAATTCATTAACCTATTTTCAATAATTGACAACAATGCATCAAATTCTGCAGTTTGACAGGTACAGCAGTTAATAATAATAATCTGCAAAGTTGTCATTTCAATAATCATGTGGAGGAAGATTACAAAATCATCTCTGACATTTAATGCATTGTAAGCAAACACTGAGCAGCAATAATACCATAATAGAGATGAAACGTCCATCAAACTGCAGTCCAGTAAATGGGCAAAATGCTAATAATGTTTGATTTTACTCACCAGCACTATAACTCCATGATTTTAAATTTGTCTCTGGGATTCCATGATCAGCTGCTGCAAATGTATTGCTACTACTTGCAGTAAAATTTTCTGAATTTATGAACTAAATTGTGACAGTCAATTTTGAAAATGGAGCACCTTTGAAACTGAGGCTGGCATATGTTTTTGGCACTGGGTATGTTATGGTGGTGCTCTACAGTTTCATATTTAGCATAGGGTTAGAATTTTAAAGAAAAAGAATTTCCCTGGGTTTCCTCACTAGTTATATTGGCTATTTAAAACAGACTATGTATATCTTATGTATTGTTCAAAGAACCTTTAATTCCCTTTATTTTGGTGTAATATGGGTTATAGAGTATACACCTTGGCCTTACTCCAGATGTATACTTTTCAAAAATGTCCACTTGCTCATTTTCACTTCCTCAACTTCAAAAAGTAAATTGTAATAAAAAGAGCCAATAATTTTTTTTTTACATTTGATATATGTGGTAATTCATTCATTGCACTTTCAGAAGCTGGTATTGTCTAGTCTGGCAAAATTAATTTTCTCTATTTTAATAGCTGCCAAAGATAGTGTACTATAGACAAATTCAGATTGACTTTTGGAGCACAAGGAAGCAGTCATTTTAATTAGAAGTGCGCTAAGATCATTTACACTTTCCAAAAGTACAATATCCAAAGAAATGTCAGCAATATTACATGAAAGTAGCATAGAGGTATACCAACATTCTCTCCACTGTGCATGTTTTAAGTGCAAACAACTTCACCTTACAGACATCACTCTCTCAAAAGTACATACTACCTCGTGAGAGCCACCTTTTATGTAGACTCCGATTTGTAAACAAGTTTCAAGACTGAAAACAAGGGGGAAAATGTTTTTGATGTCTCCATGCCAAATTAGATCTCTGTCACGGAAAACCACATTTTATTTTACATAATTTTATTATTTGATTTCTTTTTTTTAATAAGGCAAAATTTATGAACCTTAGAATATTCTGGTAGATAGGTCTCTCTCTCTCTCTCTCTCTCTCTCTCTCTCTCTCTCTCTCTCTTTCTCAAAAAAAAAAAATATAAATAATTATATACAATTTAAGCTTTTAATTTGTATGACAAGTAATGCCAGTGATAACAGGGACACATACTTGATGATATGCCAATGCATTCAGAACACTAGATTTTTTATCAATAATGGCTCTTTTTCCCCCCTTTTTTGTTTAAAAAATTCTCATTATTTAAGTACTGATATTGTTTGGAAATAACAGGAGATAAAATCATAATCATTTACTTGTATCTGTAAATGATTAAGTTATTATTATTATTATTATTATTATTATTATTATTATTATTATTATTATTATTATTATTATTATTATTATTATTATTATTATTATTATTATTATTATTAAATATTGATATTTACTACATTAAAAATATACAAATTTGGTAATATTGAATATAACAAAATGTAATTGTTGGAATTTAAATAATCCACATTATTAAATTAAATTATTAAATTACTGAGGTCACCATACAATTATTTATTGCACATTTGCTATCTGAAATTGTTATTTGCAGTTTATATGCATATAACAGGCAATGAACAAAATTTTTCGAAGAAACTGAGTCTGAAAATATGTGGAAGCTTGTGCTTGTTATAAGCAAGCAAATTGTGCAAGCTTGCACAATCTTGTGTTAGCTTGTGTAAGCCTGTGCAAGCTTGCAGATGCTGGTAAGAAATGGTGCCATGCTTGCTCAAGCTAACAAATATTTATTTGCATGCTTATTTTGATGATACAAGCTTGCAACAACCTTGTGCCAAGCTTGGCAATTTAACCTCAAGGATGCATTTTGGTTTGGGTTAAGAGCAAAACGTGTGCATATCTCTCATAGGATTTTGATTAAGCATGTTAAATAAGCATAACATCATTTGGATGTTGGATGAATATGATTATGAGGATTAATTACTAATTAATTACTAGTATAGTATAGTCTAGTGTAGTGTAGTGTAGTGTAGTGTAGTATAGTATAGTATAGTATGGTATGATATGGTATGGTATGGTATGGTATGGTATGGTATAGTATAGTATAGTACAGTGCAGTACAGTACAGTACAGTATCATTGCAAATGTACATGTGCTATTAGTGGATCACATGAGACATGGAGAAGTATGTGATTCACTGATACAAAAGATGATACATCTGAGCTGTTATGATCATTATGATAATTATGTGTTTTTTTTATACCTTTAAAGGATAAACATGTTGAGATTGTTGGAGCTAATTTGTATAAGGTGAGAAGGTTATTATAGGGATTAGGTGCCTGAAAGTGTACAAATATTATGTCCCATTTCTGGATACATACATTTTGTTAAAATGACTTGGACTTCTGTGGTTATACAAATTTGAAATTATGCATACAGTAGTCCCCCTCTTGATTGGTACCCTGACCAGTGGCCACCCTCATCTTATAGTCAGAATCCCTTGGCACCAATGAGTGTGTTCAAAAGTACCCCTCAAGAATGGGCACCCCTCTAATGCAACCAGTGGCCAGCATATTAGTACAAAAAATGTAAAATATTCCCCTCCCAAGCAGGTACTTTTTATTTCAAATGTGTCCAGAACCAATAATTAATTCTTATAATGTCCTAAGGTAAGTAAACAGAGACCTTGATACATGTATCCCAATGTCAAGTTTCTGTTACTGAAAGAAGTTTTGACTAAAGTGCATGTAACACTAAGATTAATGTTTATAAAAGCCAACCTTTACAGAAAATGGGCTCAACAATGTTATGATAGGGTTCTGGGCTTCACACATCTGTCCAGTTTTTCTCTTTGATGATTACAGCCATTCCTAAATGCCAAGATCATAACAGGGTCAGCAATAGGCTAAATATAGATTTTGTGCATTAGCACCCACACAGAAATGAACCTTGAACAACACATTTATTTCTTCCTTTGGGAAGAAGGCATTTCATACACTCTACAAAAGTTTTGTTTGCAGAATTAAAGCATACAGTTAGCAACATCTGAATAAATAATTACCAAACAGTAACATGTCATCATGTAAACGAAAATGTATTATGTCAGAAGAAAATCAGTTATTTTACTCTACAACATTGGGTTGTGTGGGGAGAGGTGACTTGCCAATGATTTTATGTAGATAAGACTGAAATAAAAAAATTTTATGTTGAAAAGACTCAAATAAACAATGTCCTAACCGATAAGGAGGTTATTCAGCAGCAGTGGGAAAATGAAGCAAATGGAAAGAGAATTATGTATATAACAAGATTTAAATGATGTTTTTGAATGTTTGAATGTTTTTGCATTGTGCATGACAACAAGACTCGCTCATGCTTATGCCAAGAATAGGAACTAATAATGTATATTCAGTTGAAATAAGTCTATTATTATGACAAGAAGAACTTTAATGTTACTTTGAAATGAAGATATTAAATACTTTAAGAATGTAGAAAGGTGTAAAGTAAAAGTAGCCAGGTAGATGATCCTGGCTGATAAGGAAACCCCCGGTAACTATATTTAATTTTTGGGGGGAATTTGTTAGGTTGGGCAGTCTTCATTTAATATTATAAAATAATCCAGGTCTTTTTGAACTGGTAATATGGAATTGGAAAATGCTAGTAGGTGGTACAGATGTTATAACATAGCTGGAAAATGATTAGTTGAAACTATGTAATAGGTATATAATATAATCTTGTGTCCAAATATGTTTAATCTTTGTCATATTAGTAACCGTTACATTTTGGTACCATGCATAGCAAAGCAGTGTTTTGTAAAATAATGAAGGGAGACATAGACAATTTTATATTTAATGGAAAAGAAAATGTATTTTCCCTCTTGACTGAGCTTGTTACAACTCGGTAAATCAAATGCAGGTTGGTATATAAGCTTATATCATGGTGGTCATGGACAGCTTCTATGAGAGTGAAATCTGCACATATTGATGAGTTGATTTGCATTTGAGTGGATGAGCTTGTTACCTCAATAAAGTTTATATTTCTCATCTTATTTTGATACAACTTAGTGACTAGATTAGTGTTACATTCTAGGCTCGTACTAAAGTAACAAAGAAAAGAGTGAAGCCAAAAAGCTTTATAAAATTTAACAAAATAATTTATTTCCCTAGAAAACAAGGTCAAAATATGAAAAAGGACTTAGATTTGTGAATCTAATCCAAAATTATTAATTAATAATATAAGTCGTATCACTAAACAGTTCTATATTAATCAAAATTTGAATCCTGATGAAGTTCCAAAATGGATCAGGTGGTCACTTAGTTCAAATAGCTTCGTAAGACCATAAGCTGGCTGACAAATACACCATAGATGAAGTTGATTCCAGTGAATAAACCTATAAGATTGAATAAAAATAAAAAAAGTTGTTTACATAGAACTGACACCCAAGCCAAGTATAACTTTTGATTAGAAAAGTGATTTTCACCCTAGGAAAGAAAAAAAAGTTGTTTACCAGTTCTGAATCAAAGTCAGAAACTAGGTCATCTAAGAATACAGTGTAGCAATACTGGTTTTTTTTTTACCAGAACTGAACTGAATTCCAGTGAATAAAGTTATCATTACAATACATGTAATGAAATAAAAGTAAAATAAAAAAATTTAAAACACACAAGTAATTAAAATAAATATACATAACAGGATCAAACATAAGCAAGGTCTATGCATGTTATGCCTTTTCTTTGGAAAGAATCTTTTATCAAGCTATAGTAAATCTGATATAATCTAAAATTTTAGATAATTTACATAAGCCTGCTGAGTGATATGGTCAATTGGGCCTCTTGTTCAGTTGATATATCCCAGCTTGAGGCTGGCTCACTTGAGGTATACTTCAATGGCTCAAATCCCTGATAAGCTTTATAGCAGGGTGCACAACTTTTTTAGGCCAATGACCAGATTGCATTTTCAAAGACCCCTCAAGGGCCATAACCCCTCTTTAATATAATTGCTGTTTATGGGCCAGATTATAGTTGTTTTAATTTGCCCTGAGGGCCTGACAGAACATGTACCCAGGTGGGATCTGGTCCATGGGCCAGGGGTTTGCATTCCTGCTTTATAGTGATGCATGTTTTGATAATGCAACAGTAACTACAGCATCCAGTTGCAATTACTAATGTAGATTACCCTTAATATTAGAATAAATCCTTTTTATTTTACAGTGTTATTGAAAAAATTGGAACTTTGTCAAAGCACAGATTCTTTAATTGAAAGTGTCTATACCCTTTTGATTCATGTCTAATTGATAAGTATTCTTTGGTCTTTTCTCTTGCGGCTTGGATGAAATCAGGTGGAACAGGTAAGTGAATAAAAAAGATTTATGAAAGGTGTTCTTTTTGTGATCAAAATTTGATTTGTTTTCTGTTATGTTGCTGTTTTCCTCTGAACTCAATTTTTCCATTTTCTGCAGGTCTTCACTTGTATCAATAGATGTAAAGTGTGCTTATGGAAATCATATTTAATTTGTGATATATATTTTTTCAAATTAAATGTTGGACACATTTATGGTACCTTAATTTTAGAAAAAGGTGTGAACTGAACATGATTACCTTGGACTCTGTATTCATGAACTTTGAAAGAGACCAATGAAACATTTCCATGATGAGATGCTATTCTTTCAATTGGATTTTGAAAATCTTTTCAGTTTGTGCTTAAGTCAACATGTATGATGGGATTACATAATATCCAGTTATTGTTTTTCTAGGGTGATAAATAAAGTTTTCTCAGGGTTTTGGTACAGTGCATCAGGATGAAATTTTCCTTTTCCTGTGATAACAGCTGTGTTGTCATTATCTCTGCAAAGATATCAGTCAAGATTTTCTTTTCAATTTTTCTAAAATGTCAGATGACATTCATCATAGAGCCATCTGCAGGTTTGACATAGCGCCATCTGCAGGCAAAAAATAGTGCTATCTGCAGGTAAGATATGGTTTTCAACCTAAACAACTCCTTGCTTCTTTATTATAGAAACATTTGGTGAAACTAGTAGTCATGAATTTTTCAGGCCCATCAATGGGAAATCACTGTTAGTCATGGTGTACCATTGTACCAATTTGTTTTCATTATTGCTTAGTTGTTCATGATAAATTCAAAGACCCAATAAACAATGATTATTCTCTGGATACAAATTGAATGTTTTCCAAATCGGTTAGCTAAAGTGCTGATGAAGATATCTTCTCAAATCGGCAAAAATCAATGCTTATAAAATATCAGTTTTGTTGCATTCTACACATTTCTTTATATTGCTTTGATTGTCTCTTCTTTTTTAAAAACCATCAAACTTGAAAATAACAGTTATTTAAAAAGGGTAGAGGGGTAAGTTTAGTATTTGTTTGGACTTCATTCAAAGGAAAGTTAACAAGTTTTCATTTCATTTATGCTCATTGCTGGATGTAATCCAATTTCAGAGTCTTATGCAGAGAATCTTTCACCCAAGAAGCGTTTGGAAGATATTCTTCACTTGGCTGAATTGTGTATTGAAGTATTACAACAAAACGAGGAGCACCATGCAGAAGTGAGCATTGAAAATGTATAGTATACTTACCTATCGCATACATTCAGTTTGCTGTGAAGAGTTTAGACTGGTATTTTCATTGTATAGTATGCAAGATCAAGGTCTGAGTTGTTTATTTAAAATTATCAGATTTTGGTATTCAGCTACACTTTGAAGAATCATTGGATTCATCCTTCATTGTTGTAATTTACAGGAAAAATGGCACCATATTATCACTTTCCTTAATTTCCATTAGATAATTATGCTGGGAATAATTGAATTTGAATCCAAATTTGGTAAACCAGATTTGATCTTGATGAGACAATGAAATTCTTCTGTGTTCAGCACTCAGTGGCATGATTTTGAGGAATTTCACATAGTTGCCAACCCTCATGATTCTGGCATGAATTTCACAACTTTATACAATAATTCACAGATTCACACCGCATGCAAAAATTAACGAATTCCTCAATTCTCAGTTATTTTAAAGTTTCCTGTCAAGTGCAGGTCATCCTATTGGCAGTTGCCAAACTGGTTTGGTACTGCTAATTGCTACATTAATTAGTAGAACTTTAGCCAATTCATACAGTTGGCTCCATAGAATTCATTTTAGCATATTTTATATATATATATATATATATATATATATATATATATATATATATATATATATATATATATAATTATTATTATTATTATTATTATTATTATTATTATTATTATTATTATTATTATTATTATTAGGAGTTTACAAATGCTTTAACCTGAGCCTAACTGGAAATTTTATTCACATATGTGCCCCCAACATTGATTTGAATTACTGTACAGCATTGCATCTTGAAAACGTCTTCACCACCAAGGAAAAAGAAATATGTTGCACAAAAAGTGAAATTTAGTTTGCAATTTATCAAAAATCGGCCATGCATTCAGCCATCAGATACGGATATACATCATGCTTTTTGCACATAGTGTGCCACAAATTTTTACATTGTGCATGGTGACAGTGATGAGATGAAAGACATGATGATGTGATGAAGCAAATTGGTAGCAAAAAACACTTAGAGGTTGGGATACTACATGAAGACAGCTTTTTCGAGTGTTAGAAAAATTTGAGATTGAATATCGTAATTTGCTTTTGTTCACAGTTTTCCACCCATATACTCTGACACCACTAATCGTTCACCATTTGACATTTCAGCTTCTGGATTAATGCCATTTCATAATTAAGCTACACTGCATTTAAAATCTGTTCATCTCCAGGGAAAATGATTTATATTCCACAAAAAGTGAAGCATAGATTGGAGTACACCAAAATTTGGCTTAGCATTCAGCCATCAAACATCAATGTACATTATGTTTTTTTGCACAGTAGAGTGCCACAAATTTTACAGTTGGGAATGTGCACAAGGGCTGGTAATGCTGCTTACAATGTACCTGTCATACATGTACCACATATTAATATTATATAGTACATATATGACAGATAAATTGTAAGCAATTTTATAAGCCCCTGTGGGCATGTGGCAGAAGAATATGAAAAAGCACACTGCTATAGCACCAGGAGCAGATTTCTGTTTTGGAGTACTTTAAGCCACCTACACCTGCATGCTACCAGTACTGAAATATTGTTTGTGAGTGTGCTTGTTGAACATAACCTGTCTTTCTCAGTTGTAGATCAGCAAAAGTTACAGTGAAAGATTATTTCATATTGTGAGAAAAAAATAGGACAAATTTTAGTGCTGAAAATTTGCAACAATTTTAGTCAAAGAGATTAACCAGCAGGCAAGAAGCCTGAACTGTTTTGAAAACAAATTTACTATTGCCTGATTGAAGAAGTTGAAGATGGCCACAGCATCATATCAGGATAATAAGTTTGAAGTTTGTGTATATCAGTAAATTTGGCTTCAAATAAAGTAGTACATGTAATCATTGTAAATAATATGTTTTAGTTTTATTTTGGGATTTTCATATAATGCAGTATTACCCATCGGAGTGGATGGAGTTAGTGTCATGATATAATCTTTCATTAAATGCATACCAAATTTATCCCACTTTTCACTAAAAGTCTGTAGGGTTGGTCCTCTGCTTTCAGCTCATCATCTTAACTATCAGCCCATCATCTTAGCTTTTGCTGCATAACTTCAGGAAGAGATAATGGATTTCATGTAAATATGACTTTAAACTTTTATATTAAACTCATAAAGCCCCAGTGCCGCATTTAGGCATGCTGAGGTTGTACCCTACTGCCAGCATCAGGATCATTAAGATACACCAAAATTGATAGTATTACAGAAAACTAGACTGGTGTAGTTCTATAATGATTCCAAAATAATTTGAACTTTTTATCACATTACAAATTACAGAGGGGAAAAATGTAAGTGTTGAGATCCAATTTTTTTTCCCAACTCTCTGGGGAAATAAATTATTTTGTGGTTTCACTCTTTTCTTTGTTATTTTTGAATGAGCCTAAACATGTAACATTAGTATATAGTAATAAGAATGTTTTATTTTCCTTTGTTAATTCCTGATATATTTCATCTTTATCTCAAAAACTATAATTAACTCCTGGCTTTGCCACTCATTTGGTACCACATGATGAAATATATCCTGTATTAATGTATGAAAAGAAAAACACACACACACACACACACACACGCACACACACACACCAAGTTTCTATCTTTAAAATACATTGGACAGAGGAATATTGTCTTAATTCAGTACAGTCTTTGTTGCTTGGAATGGGGTACTTAAAGGTTGAAGTAGTATAGATGTCATTTGTGTTCATCTTGGCACACCTTTAAATATGGATGTTTAAATTTCCCTGAAGATCTTGTTGATCTTTCTGCATTTCTGTGAGGGAGTGGCTCTGTGAGAATGACAAAAGTCATCATGGTGTTTGCAAAGTGTGCAAAAAATAAAATGGTCCTTTTTGCCACTACAGTTCACAAAGTAAAACTCCGCAAAAGTTTAGGAATTTTGTTCTGCTGGGCTTTGTTTATTTACCAGATGGCTTATCTGTTTCTATATCACTCTTGCATTTTGACATTTTGCCTTTAAAAATGAACCACACTTGTTCACTATTCCACTTGCAGAATACTTGTGTTTTGCATTTTATATAGGGAGTAAATCTGACTTCAAAGAAATAATGCTGCTATCACAACTTGCCGATAATCTTAAATATTGATGGCTATGGTACTCTGATTCAAGACAATGATGTGTAATAAATTTTGTTCTTTAACACACATCTCTGTAAATTTATCTAACTCAAGCAAATTAATTCCTTCCACTTTATGTACCTCACCTATGCAAATTAGCCTAATTGGCTCTCCCATAGGATTATTTCAAGGACTCCAATAGGTATTGTTCAAGCTGTTCTCAGCCAGTTAAGTATTCAGAGGAGTTGTGTTTGCTTATCTGTAACCAGCCTAACTTTTACTTGAAACCATGATAATCAGTTGTATAATGTGCCCTGTGGATAGTTTTAAATAGCCTCAGAGCAGAACTGTTTATTGTGTATAGACCACATGTTTTGGAAAAAATACTTTTTTTCATTGCTAAGATTATTGAAAATTGTGTTTCTCAAAATTGACTGTGTCAGATTTGAGAATAAAAGTCTTTTTTTGCATGACACATTGTGTTACAGCATGCATGTATCATTTAAAAGGAATATGGTCACTCATTTTCTTTAGACACAGATTTTGATATCCTCAGCATAACTTCACCAACATTGTTAGAATTCGGCCAAATGTTTTATGATTTGAATTGCTGAAATCTTGGACGGGTTAAAATTTCAGACATTGACTACATATAAGATTTTTTGTAAAGATACAGTATTAGTAATTTGTTGAACAATAACAGGAGTTCTTCACCATCCACAGTTGCCAAAGTTGTAGATAGCTTGTACCTGTTGTAATGAACAAGACTCTTTATCAGGGTCAAGGTCAGATCACAGACTGAAGGTATAAAAATGGTTTCCACCTTTGTGGATGACTTGCACTTGGCATAAGGATAAAGCCCATTAATTTGGGGGTCAAAAGGTCAGTAGTCAGGGTTACTGTGACAAAAAGAATAGAAAGGGTTTTATGCCCTAAATATTTCAGTTACACTGGGCAGACACATGATATACTATTTTTGCACAGTACTTTTGCCATAAGAGTGATTGATGTGTTTTGTTTTAACTTAATGCAGTATATGGCACAATTTTGTGAATGCAACTACTCAGTTTTCACAAGATTGATGTTAAACTTTATACATATTATGGTCATTATAAAAATATAATTTTTACCTGTGATTGTGCATGTCTATTTTTAGATGAGTTGTGTACTTGTTTGATCTTAGACTTATCACTGTCATTTGCTAAAGGTCGGATGCCAGAAAGGTTTACATGTGAAAATTGCCCACTGTTCAAATACTATGATTCCATAGGTGCCCTGAATACTTATTCCACTGTATTGAGATGATAGTTTTCTGTGGATAATAATGTTCCATACCTGTTATGCTGTGCTATGGTAATATATGTTCCTAACATCATTAAGAAATCTTATATTTGTATTCTAACTCATGTAGCTATGTACAATGGTAAGTGTTTTCAAAATGTGACACTATCACAAAACATTTTGTTATTTGTTTTTATAGGAATCAAACATGAAATAAATTTACATTGATTGTTTTGCATAGATGTTCAAATTATTGAGCAATGAGTTGTATTTGGTAACTTTAAAAATACATTATCTGAATAATATTACCTTGTTTGACTATTATTTTTCTGCACAGAATTGTACACCATTAACATTAAGAAGATATGTACCATTACAATGAAGATTCATGAATGAAATTGTTCTTATGAATCATCAGTGAATGTATGCTTTGTGTGTAACATAATATTTGATACCATCTAATACATCTTTATTGTAACTTTTTACAAATATTTTGTACAATGTCTATTTGTATTCAGTGAATGAGGTAGCTCCTGCTGTTTTCCAGTCTGATACAACTCTTATAATAGTCTTTAATTCAGCAATCGATTCCCTTAAAATGGAGAAAAATAAATTGATTAGCTTAAAATAAAAATTGTAGAGTGTCCGCCTTGGATACGGGAGGTCATGGGTTTGATCTCTGGTTTAGTCATACCAAAGACTTACAAAAATGGTGCTAACAGCTGCCTTGTTTGACACTCAGCATTAAGAGGTTATTGTTAGGACTGGTCGGCTTGGTGTCAGGATAATGTGACTGGGTGGGACATCATGCTATAGGTCTGCTGCATGATGCCCCAGTGCTAAACGTTACTATAAACTGCCACACTGCAGATATCGTCAAAACAAACAAACAAAATAAAAAATTTGCATTCAAATTTTCATAGTGCATTGCTGTTTCATTTTGATACAGCTTTCAGATTATCATAAAAAAGCTAGATGGCTTCACAAAGAAATAATTGTCTTGCAAAAAGTTAACAAACAGTGAACAAAACAATTCAGAATTTTTTAAGCTGTTGTTCATAATCTGCATGCAAAAAAGTATTACAGAATCAGAACATTATCACATACATTTTGTATTCTCAGCTGACTTGATACCTTGCAATGTATAGGCAATACATTGGCATAATGATCTATGATTTTGTATTCGCACTTGACTCGATACATGGGCATATTGATCTATGGTTTTGTATTCTCACCTGACTTGATACATTTGGCATAATGATCTACGATTTCTTTTATTCACTACTGCCTTGATGGCTTGCTTGCAGTTCATAGGCAATATATTGGCATAATGATCTATGATTTCTTTTATTTGCTACCAACTCAATACATTGCCTGCAATGCATAGATGATACATGGTCATCACATTTATGACATTGTTGGTAGCTGGTGATGGTGGTTTTCTAGAATCAGTATTAATTTTATCTGTGTAGCTTTCATATCAGAAATTTGCAATTGGCTTATTGCAGCTTAAAGTAAGCCAATTAGATTCACATTTTTTTCTGAAAACATCATGTCAAACATCATCATCTGTATGACCATCTCAGACAGTATTATTCAAATCTTTGACTAAATGAGCTCCTGTTGTATGGGTGACTTTAAGGGATTTTACAGGAGGCACGTGCTTGAAAAATGGACCTTTATAATGGAGAATTTATTAACTGATATTTGACATCATCATGGTAATGGAGAATTGATTTATTGGTGCCTACTAATATTAGACATCATCATAGTCATGAAAAAATGATTTATTGGTGTCTGCTGATGTTTACATCATTGTAGTAATGGAAAATTGATTTATTGGTGCCTGCCATTAGACATTACAATGGAAAACTAATTTATTGGTGCCTACCGATATTAGACATTACAATGGAAAAATGATTATTAGTGCTTTGTGGTGTTTTGCTACTAGAGCTTGAGTTAAGGATGTGATGCACAATTTAAATTATAAAATTTGTATGTAAAACAACACTGACCCAGCTTTTTGTTATAATATCAAATTATAGTATTAGTGTTTGTCAGTTTGATCAGCCTTGTACTGTTTACCAATGAAATAATTTAATGCAGTTAATGTTCTATATTTTGTTGATAAGTTTACTTTATTTACCAATACATGTATATTGTGCACAGAAAGATGCAAAAAGAATGGACTTGGATCTGCCATTGCATGGCGAACTATGAGATTAGAGTTTATGATGTGGGCTTGAAATTATAAGCATAACAAACAGCATAGATTCAGATCTGCCAGTGCATACTTAACCATCAGATTAGAATCATGAGTAGGATAAATTAGCACAGATTAGGATTTTCTAATGATTTATCTTACTCTGTCTCATTTACAATGGTCATGCATAAAGTACTTTCAAGATGATGCTCAGCCTATAGTACTTTTGATATTTTGGTTGATTAATTCTTGTTCATTTTTCTGTAAGGCATTTGCATGGTTCAGTGACCTTCTCGTGGAGCATGCAGAAATATTTTGGTCACTGTATACAGTCGACATGGATGCCACCCTCGAAGCACAACTTCCAGATACATGGGACAGTTTTCCTCTCTTCCAGCTTCTTAATGACTACCTGAGAAATGACGGTTTGTTTATTTTTAATTCATAGAATATCCAAGTCCTCTAGCTTGCACAAAGTTACATATAGAAGAAATAATCTTAATTGAAAATCTTGTTGCGTTTATCAAATTTACAACTGTAACTCTCTATGCCATGCATGTTTGACAAGTCATTTACTAAATTGTGACAATGCTTATTGTAGTGCATTGTTATATTTTGGGGGCACAAGATATAGGATATTTCTGATTAACTATTGACAGAACTTGTATTATTTGGTGATGCATTCTGTTTTGAAGAAAAAACAAAGACTAAGCGACATTTGACAATATGCTGTGATTGATGTAATCGTTTAAATCACATTGTGTGTTGTCTTTACTGTCCTAAAACTATGAATAGGTTAACAGTTCTTTTTTATACATACCCTCTCAGCTGTATTTTTCTCCCCAGAAAATTTATGCAACGGCAGGTTTCACATGCATCTTCGGGACACATTTGCTCCGCAAGTTGTTCGCTATGTGGATCTGATGGAGTCCTCAATAGGCCAGTCTATTCACCGTGGATTTGAGAAAGAAAGATGGGACCCTCAAGGGTAATAATTATCTTACTGCATTTGTTTAGGAATAATTAAAATATCCAATAAAACAATTTAAAATGATATTGTTAGAAATGTTGGAGGCTTTTTCATAGTATCTTCAGTTAGTCCTTTTCCATGTAATTTCTGTGTATTAATCTTTGAAGTCAAGATTCCAACAATCAACAAAAACGAGTTTTCTTTATTCAAACATGAAGTACCCAGGCAAGTTTCCTTTTTCTTTTGATACAGTGCATATGTCCAGTAAATATAGATGCTATTATTAAATCAGTCTTTCTGTGCAGAACCTGTCTTCATTTTTTAAATCAAATGATTCATTTGCCATTGCATCAACACATCAGTCATTGACCTGTGTAACATGACATTTTACTGCTAGCCCATATTCCATGGACTGCAGTATGCAATGAACATAAATTTACAGTACTCACATGACAATTGTTTCTTTATTCAATCATATCTTTCATTTTATGCAAATACATTACTAACGCCATAAGTTCATTATCTACTCAGAAAAGCACTCGTAGCAGCCATTTTAAAGAGAGGTGATACTATTATTATAGCAAGTTAGTAATTATCTCATTCGTGGTTCAGAAGGGCATAAACTCGAGTATAGACTCAAGTTTGATGTTAAGAAATATTTACACTGGTGTGAATGAAACAAATTTATTTTTTTGGGAGACATTATAAACATTAATTTATGTAGCATGGATTTTAAAATGCCAAATTCACTACTGCAGATGGCATAAGGTGCAGGTGTAGCATACAATTAAGCACACTCCAGTGAAGAGAAAAAGTAACCAAGGTGTAAACAGTTCTTGGGCTGATTTAATGTGAATATACTATTTAAAGCAAGTCTTTGACAAATAGGAAGTAAATCTTTATATTTTATTTTGTCATTTATATTTTAATTGTAATACTTATAGATGTAAGGTATTACAAGTCTTGCTCTTAATATATGTTATAGAAAAGAATAAATTACCAAATAATCCTATAATTACAGACACAAGTCCTAATAATTAAAGTTCTAAATAAACTTCAGTAGAAATCCAAATTGAATCCAATGATGAAAGCGTTTATGTGTCTATGGTGGTCTGTTTTTTGGTGTTCTACCAATAGTGTTTTTGAAACAAAGTAATACAAGTCCAGGTTTGAATTCACTACAAATTTCAGTAGATGTCTCTGTCCAGGAATATAATTTGTTTTGAGCAGGTTTTTTTTTAGTTTTTACTGCATTACAATATCAAAACAATAAGATTAATTGTCCAGTGGTATGTGGTCTTCACTTCATCCTCTACTGAGATGTTTTTTTTTTACTGGATAAATAAACTCAAATGGCTTCAGAGCTCCTTTCCAAATATGATGTTGTTTTGATGCATCTTGCCAACTTTGAGATGACAAGATAATAACGGTTAAATGCGACCAGAAAAATTTTTTTGGCAGTTGTGTTTGGAAAAAAAAATGCGATTGTCAAGAAACGTTATCCACCTGTAAATCTAGCATTTCCAAGCAGTATTTATCTATCAGTTACAGGGTTATTAGGAGTGATTGATACATACTTGGAAAATAATTAAATGGATACAAATAGGTGTTATGAAATCATTCACAAAAGTCTCAGAGATTGTTGAGATGCATGTCACCAATTTTAATGTGAAAATGGATGATCTGGAATCAGAAGTATACATGAGTGGATACAACACTTCCAGAAAAGAACAAAGAGTGAAGTAATTACCACTTGAACATTTCAGAGAGGGATTCTGTAGCACCTTCTTTTATTACTGGATTTTATACTAAAATCTGAATGATGAATTGAAGTATAAGTGGAAACATTGTTAAAGAACATGTTACAGTGTATTACAATATGCGTACAATTCAGTTGACAAAGTTCTAATCTTGGCAGTTTAATTTTTACCCAAACATCAATCATCTTCAACAATGATTGATTTCCTAAAACCTTATCTATCTGTCTGTTTATATACATGTATATGTCTATTTTTGCTCATATGGCTATGCTACATTCTAAGCCCTTCCTTTCTTTCCTCATCTAGATATCTATATTCATCTGTCCCACAAAAACTTTTGCAGAATAATAGTGAACCCACTTATAATGATAGGGTTAGGCATGGGTCTGATTTTTTTTCTTCTAGCAATTGCCAGAAGACTTAACCCCTATATACTGAATGTGAAGAGAACTGCGCTCAGAACTGGTAGAGTTCATATGTATTTTTGAAAATCGATACATCATGGTGGGGGTTGAAAGAAAGTGAAAAGGATTAATACAACACTTTCCACCATTTCTCCATGCATCCTGATGGCATTACCATGGCAGCTCATGGAGAAATGCTCTGCCCACCATGCTCTCCCATGCATCCTGATGGCATTACCATGGCAGCTCATGGAGAAATGCTCTGCCCACCATGCTCTCCCATGCATCCTGATGGCATTACCATGGCAGCTCATGGAGAAATGCTCTGCCCACCATGCTCTCCCATGCATCCTGATGGCATTACCATGGCAGCTCATGGAGAAATGCTCTGCCCACCATGCTCTCTCACAGTCATGGAGGATGACCACTGTGGAGGGATGTGGTCTCTTTCAGACGGGCAAATATTTACTGTGTATGACCCTAGCAAGCATGCTATTTAAACATTTATTGAGAGGGATAGGCACCAATTTATCAACATAATTTTCAAAATGATTATACACATTTCCTAGTTCTGATGAAGGTTATGTAATAATTATAATGCCAATTCAAATTTTGGAAAATATTAACATAGTTGCAATGCCACAAAAATTTATGCTAATCCTACAGTATTTTTTGTTTTTATGTACAAAAGGCTGATTGACACCTTTTGAAATATGTTTATGCTTTTATGTTATTAAAAGAAATCATAACAAACTTAAGCACTGACTTAACAATACCATGTTGATCTTCTCTTGAACCGTACAGTCATCTTACTCTTTACTCTTGAAAAGCAATCATCGGAGGTATGTAGATTTAAGTTCCTGATAACAGGTGCTTCTGTTACAAAACAAACAAAAAAGTACAAAACAAAAACTCTGAATTTTCTTTTAAATTTGAATGATGTGTATTGTCCTAGAAAAGTGATGAACCATTCGTGAGGTTGAATTTACATGCACATATACTATACTATATACAATAGATCTAAAATGTTTAATTATTTCAGTGATATGGAAATGATACATCAATAACTAATAAGTCATGGAAATGATACATCAGTAACTAATCAGTCACATAGAAATGATAGATCAGTAACTAATCAGTCATATGGAAATGATACATCAGCAATTAATCAGTCAAATGGAAATGATACATCATTAACTAATCAGTCACATGGAAATGATACATCAGTAACTAATCAGTCATATGGAAATGATACATCAGCAATTAATCAGTTAAATGGAAATGATACATCAGTAACTAATGTCATATGGAAATGATACATCAGTAACTAATAAGTCATATGGAAATTATACATTAGTAACTAATCAGTCTTTTGGAAATGATACATCAGTAACTAATAAGTCATATGGAAATGATACATTAGTAACTAATCAGTCATATGGAAATGATACATCAGTAACTAATCAGTCATTTGGAAATGATACATCAGTAACTAATTAGTCATATGGAAATGATACATCAGTAACTAATCAGTCATATGGAAATGATATATTAGGAACTAATCAATCATTTGGAAATGATACATCAGTAACTAATAAGTCATATGGAAATGATACATCAGTAACTAATCAGTCATATGGAAATGATACATTAGTAACTAATCAGTCATTTGGAAATGATACACCAGTAACCTAATGGTACTATAGATCTAAGACATTTATTTCATTCATATGGTAATGATACATCAGTAACCTATTGGTAATGTATATCTAAGATGTTTAATTATTTCAATGCAGTATATTGTTTGTGACTGTTGGAGCATTTGACTATTGAGTCAGACAATTAAAACATGCAAATCTATATCTTTTCAGTAATATTTGGCTGATTTCTGTATTTGATATATTGCTTTTGCAGATAAAATGGTTTACATGGATACATGGGATTGAATCTTCATCTGTCTTAATTGAACAATTGATATGATGTCTGTTATATTTACATTTCACTAACATGATGTAATGACTTTACACAAATAAAAGACCTATCAGTAGCATAATACCAAGTTTGGTCTTTACTTCTATCTCATATTGGTTTAGTTCTTTATACTGCTTATTATGGGAACCTCTACTTAAAATTAAACATAAACTTAAATGCTAATGGATGATCTATTTTGAGTATATGTAGTGCAATGAATCATATTTTTAAAACTTATCTCAATAATGTGTTATTGGAATTCATTTCATTATTTCTTTTGCAGTTCGAACAATATACTTTGTTAAGTATCATATGAAATTCAGCATATTGCACTCCCTACATTGAAAAGAATGATAATGGATGATCGTCATTAAACATTTTACAACAAAATTGATATGTGCACTTGACTGATGTGACACAACATTGCACATGTTCTGGTAGTTAACCCATGCATGAGGAGTTTCAAATAGGTCAAGTGTTGGGCAGGGAGTTCAAAGTTTCAAAAGGGCTCTAACTTTCCTGGAAAGGGCACCAGAGCAAAAGTTTGTTTGTCTCTTTACTCAAAGTGTGCATAATACACAATAAACATACAAGTATTAAACAATGGTCAAATTTCAAGTGACTATGTTTGTGTTTAGTTTTTTTTTAGCATTGGGTTGAGGTGAGGCTAATCTGGTTATGATACATTATTGTACTCTTTCTTCTCACATCCAATCACAGGATTATAAATGGGTTTTTTAAACTTGAGATTCGTTTTATAAAAAGGACACTATGCCATTCCTTTTCTTATTTGAAATAAATTTATCTTGTGAAGAATGAAAGCAAAACATATCCCAGTTGGAAAGAACAATCTAGCCCCATAAATTAAATGGCCTTGCAGTACACATCTATGTATAATTGAATGGGTATGTATATTCAACCTCATGTCTGGGTCATTATGTGATTCATAAGTTCTGAATTTGCTCATATTTTGGTTTGTTTGTTGTTTTAAATAAAGACAAACAAAAGTAGCAGTCAACTTGAATTTGTCAAACCCTAGAGGACTTTTGTGCCTCACATCAAATCAGTATGCAGATTTTTCCCAATTTCTTTTGAATAAAGTAAAAGTGTAAACATTGCAAAAGATATTGATGAACCTTCTCTAAATGTACAGAATACACACCTTTTTTATTTAAATTTTTTTATTGTCACAATATATTTGATAGAAATTTAGATCACTTGTTTCTTAAAATGGCATCTGATTGTAAATCACAAATAACTTCTGGTGTTTCTATGTAGTGGTCATCATTCATTGACTTTTCAAATGTTGATCAGTACAATTTCTGTTGATATTGACTGGATCATAATTTGCGCAACATGTATTAAGTGCAACATGCCCCTTATTTATATACATGTTGTAGAAATGCTCCTTTTCAAAGATGCAGATGACATTTTTTAATGCTAATATTTTATAACAGTGTTTACAATTGTCACTACCTTGATTGCTGCTGAACACATCCACTGAAGCCATATCCTTATTCGGGGGAGACCATTAAAGTTTCTATAATAAAGGGAGGTAAATGCTTGTAAGTTACTGTTTTATTATGATTTGTGGTATAAAAACAAACCCTCTGTCATTCCTTGCTTTACTTGAAACAAACTTATCTTGTGATGAATGAAATCAAAAAAAAAATACCACAGTTGGAAAAAATAATTTAGTGTCTTAAGATTAAATGGCCAGTCCCTTGCAATATACATTCACAAAGGATTGAACTAGTTGTTAGTTGTGTGTGTGTATATTCAGTCTCGTAATTGGGCTGTTATAGCTTAAAGACTAAATATGTGGTTCACATTTATGTGCAAATTCAGTGTTTTCTTTTTTGGTGCTTGCATTTTCAAAACGAAGCTGCTGCTGTGTGGAATTAAATTGTCAAGAAAGTGGGCCTCTCATTAAGTCTGCACATAAGTTTTTTACAGGTACAAAATATATAAGGCTTTCAAAATTAATTTATGCGGTCCTTGTATATGATGAAAATAAAGATCACTGATTGTTAATTTCTCATGTTGTATTGGTCTTTCAAAGCAAGTTCTTCATTGATTGTACAAATGTCAATCAATAATGTTGATCAGCTACTCCACAGTGGAGATGCCATCAGCATGCAGGCCAAGGTGCATTAGTCATTTGCAAGTATTTTATTGCACTGTTGTGGAGCATTATCACAGAGCAAAAGTGAAGGGGATTAAGCCCCTAAACTTGATGCATGGGGGTCTGAACTTACATGTGAGTCATACTTAAATGAAACTTTGATGTATTGATCATTTTATCAGCGAAAATGGTAGTTAGTGCCTGAAAATCGGATTCATCATCCTGAACTTCAGAACATTAAATCTGAAGTTATATATTTTGTTAAGTATTCGATACAAAAAAGATTCTCAGTACACTAATAAATAACAATATTCAGTGATACTTTGATCCCAGGAAATGTCAATAATTTCTGTTTAGTTTAAGAAATAATTGCCAATTAAATCAGTTTTGTCATGTAAAATTCATGTTTTAATTCTTTTAATTTAGTTTCAGTGTAATGATCATAAATGATATATTTCCTCTGATATTCATTATTGGTCTACCATCACAGCTATGTCTGCAGTTTCCTCAAAGATGAGAAGAAATTTCCCTATTACATGTACTTGCAGTGAAATCACAGCATCAATATTTTCCTAATGGCACAATGTTTTCAGAGATGCAGCTGATATGTTTTGAAATGCTTGGAGTATTGTTTTTAACAGTCTTGGTAATCTTAAAAATAAAGGTAATTTTGACAGAAAGTGAACATCTTGATTAGAAAAAGCATTTTTTATAAACATGTTATTATCATGGCTGACAATAATTTCACTACCAAGGTGGATAAAGTTAAGGGATTTCTGTTAGCTTTATAGCATATAATTGATATGCATAGTGCTTGGAGAGATTTGTTGATAGAGGTATTGACTTTGATATTGATTGATGTTGTGCACAAACACTTTTGTCATTGTACAGCTAGGACCTTCCACACTTTCTTAGGGGCAAAAGCAAGATAAATAATAATGACAGTACGCTTGAATTTGAACCACCACTTACCCTGCTTAATTGTTGCACTCACACTGCTTGACTGATATTATAAATAAAACATAAGTAAAAATAATTAATACCCTCTTCAGGAATGGCTGTGCATCATCAGAAGACATGCTGTGGAAGCTGGATGCACTTCAGGCTTTTATCCGAGATCTTCACTGGCCAGAGGAAGTGTTTGCTGAACATCTTGACCACAGGCTCAAACTTATGGCTGCTGACATGATTGAAGCTGCTGCTAAAAGGTTTGATCATTAACATAAGTTTTCTAAGCAAGAACAGGTTTTTTTTTTATATAGTCCTAAGACTAAACAGTGAAGTTAAATGTTTGAAAATGAAGTTAAAAGTCAGTGCAATATTTGGATATAAAGTTAATACATAGCAAATAATGTATGTTGGTTGCTTTGTTTTAATGGAGCATTGAACACATTATCTATATTAAAATACCAAAAAGATTAGAACTAAGCACCTTTCACAAGGACTTGTCAAAGCATCTGACCTAGATTAGACTGGTTAGATATTGAACCTGCAATCCATGGATGGCTGTGCCATATAAATTACTCTGGCTCAATCCAATATGGAAAATAAGTTTATATGGAAAATAAGCAACAACGGAAAGTTAACATCTATGGAAAATAAGTATATATGGAAAATATGTATATATGGAAAATGAGCATCTATGGAAAATAAGTATCTATGGAAAATATGTTTATATGGAGAATAAGTATCTATGGAAAATAAGTTATATGTGGAAAAAAGTAGACTTGAATCATCCACTGTATATGCAAAAATAAGAATTTACCTGACTATTAAAAAAAAAAACTTAAAAATTAGAGACTGAGATAAACTCAGTTTCTCTGATGATTATTTTGTCCTAATTTATTCACAACAAAATAATACTGAATTGTATGAGAAATGATTTAATACATTGTTACGAGTAGGCTTGTACAAATGTAACTGAAGAAAAGAGTGAAAGCGAACAAGCTTTGTATATTTTAACAAAATAATTTATTTCCATAGAAAACAATGTAAAGCTTGGTAAATAGGACTTACAATTTGTGAATATAATCCAATATTTAATCCTAAGAATGAAAACACAAGTCCTATCACTAAATAGTTCTATTAGAATCCAGGTTCAAATCTCGACGACATGCAAATATGGAAGGCAATGACATCAGATATGGTCCAATGTATAAATATCAACAATTCTTCAATTGAATCACAGTTTTTGTTTCCGAATAATTCCAGAATAAATTTCCATGAATATCTTTCAGAATTTTTTATAAGCATTTCCAGGAGAATAAATTATTAAATCCAAAAATCAGATGAAAAACAGTCTGGCAACAAATAAAAAAACCACCTTGTTCCTTCAAGATGTTAAAACGACTCTGTCAGAAGAATATTAAGAAGGTGTATTTAAACCCCAAACACATTTCAAGTCTTGCGAGATTGGTCATGTAGTCTCTTACTACAAGAAATGAAGCAGCACATATGCCAGTGTATCCCCACTTAAGGACCAGTAATTAAATAGCACTGTTTTCACGTGGTGATCACGATAGAAAATTATGGCCCTGATAGTGACCAATCATTTTAGCTGCCTGTTTATGCGTTTGCTAGCCCAAGACAAACTAGCATAACTATGTAACTAATGTAACTTTTTCGTCTTAAATAAATAACATTTGCTAAAAGAAAATATCAATGAATTTTGATTCCTTTCAGAAATCATTACACACAAGCAATTTAATTACATATATGTAACAACAAGCATTGTAAGAAATACAGGATACATGAATATGTGCATTCATCTGTCTCAAACATGCTACTATTCATTATTGCTAATATTCTACAACATCAGACTCATAACTAAATTAACATAAATAGTTAATTTAAATATTTTTTAAAAATATTAGGCTTTTTTTGTGGGGTCTACTCATGGGCTAGAATTTGAATGTAAAAGAATGATTACCAATCAGTGCTAGGCTGATTCCATCATTACTTTGTATTCAGGGTTGATCCCAGCTTAAGTAGAATTGGTGCTAGGCTGATCCCAATTCACAATCAGTGCTAGGCATATTCCAGTTTGACTTTGTATTCTGGGCTGATCCCAGTTCAAGTAGAATTGGTGCTAGGCTGATCCCAATTCCCAATTAGTGCTAGGCATATTCCAGTTTGACTTTGTATTCTGGGCTGATCCCAGCTCAAGTAGAATTGGTGCTAGGCTGATCCCAATTCCCAATTAGTGCTAGGCATATTCCAGTTTGACTTTGTATTCTGGGCTGATCCCAGCTCAAGTAGAATTGGTGCTAGGCAAGATCCCAGCTCAGTGTAAAAGACTGATTTCCATTTGGTACTAGGCTGATCTCAGCATTACAGTGTATTCTGGCCTTATCTAAGATCAAGTAGAGTTAGTGCTAGGCTGATCTCAGCACAAGCAAAATCTGTGCTGGGCTGATCCCAGCATTCAAGTATATTCCAGGCTGATCCCAGCTTAAGTAGACTATGTGATAGGTTGATCCCAGCATGCTAATGTATTCTTGGCTGAGTCCATCTTAACCAAATCTATGCTAGGCTGATTCCTGCATAAGAGTGTATTCATGGAATATAGTTAGGCTGATCCCAGCATGAAGCAGATATTTTTATATTTCTTCTATTTATAACTGTAAAAGAAATGTATTTAATGGGCATGACCTTTACATTATTAGTATAACTTATGAGTATCCATCTGGGGAAAAAAAATCCTATCCCATGGTATCCCCATGCACATGAACAACATAAGATCACAACCCATGCTGTATTTAGTAATGGGGGGGGTGACTGGGATGGTGGCAGGCCAGCACAGATCCATAAGAAAAGCTTGATGCAGAGACTCAAAATTCATTGTCTGCAGTGTTTGAAAAGCCAGAGAAGTGAAACTCTACATTCATTGTCTGTATATTTGAAAACTCAGAGAAGTGACTAATCACATGGTACTCTATATGCAATGTTACATAAGATTATCTAATTTGGTTGGCTTTTTGAATTCTTCTGTCAATGCCAACCAATGGGAATAGTTCTGCTCATGCCCTCAACGTTTAACAAGCCCCATGAAAACAGAAAGAGGCTAGTAACTAATAACAGTCTCTTTCGTAATTGCCAGGTCTGTCTCTCAGTTTGAAGGTACACATACAACACCCCTACCCAAGTGTTAGCCACTGACTAAACCTTATAATTTGACTTTACATCATCTTACCACACCACCAGTAGTAGTTCCTCCCTCAATGGTCATTATCAGACAAACCCCATTGCAACACTGGCAATGTGTACCTACAATAACTCAAGATCCTCATTTTGTGCATAGACTAAAACTGAATTGTTATTTATTCATTTTTTTGACTATTTATCTATTTACAGTACCTTGTATTGTTGTTAACAGCCTTTTTTACATCTTTTCTTTTTTTTTAACAATTTTCAAAAAAAGTGTATATGCTTGTTCTCCATATTTTACAGTGTAGTACATTTGATCAGATACTTTTGGACCAACAAATAGCAGCGGGTGTATAACAAAACCCACGGTGCCCGAGTGGCCGAGTGGTCTAAAGCGCTGTCCGTTACAGATCACTGCCATCTCACCTCTGTCTGCGTGTGTTCGAGTCTAGGATTCGGCTAATGTAGATATGTGAGAAAGCTTGCCAGTAGCTTCTCGTGGGTCGGTGGTTCTTTCCGGTGATTTCCCGGTTTCTTCCTCCACCATTAATACTGGCCGCCATGAATAGCCTATCGTGTGCTGAAAAATGGCATTAAGCCCAACAACAAACAAACAAACAAACAAACAAAACACACAGTGAACATCATAAACACTGATCTCTTAGCACAATTACACCTCAGGTTCAATGCATTTTAAGGTGTATGTGCATTATAGGAGTACAAACGAAAGTAGATTTTGACAAAGCATATGGACCACAAGTGCATGGTTACTTTTTCAACATTTTGTTCTAAACAATAATCACAAGTCTAATGGTTTTAGAACTGTATGAAATGCATAATTTTACAATAAACCCAAAATCAAATGGTTCTCATTAGTCTATCAATTATACTTATCTTGATCTTCAAAATCTCTTATTTTATCTTTGCATAAATTATGCTGTTCTTTACCACATGCTATTTTATCATTAAAAGGTAAACTTTTGTCTTATAATTTAAAATGTTCATGATATAATGTTTGAAAGAACTTGACATACAAAAAATTCCATGCCAGTTTGGGTAGGGTGGGGTTTTCTCATGTAGAGACTGCCTGACGAGAGTGCATACCCATCTAGTATCCAACTCCCACCCAGTGAGGCAGACATTTTTATGTGAATGTGGTTTAGGAACTTTATGAACTATGAAAGAAATTATTAGACTTAATGATGTTATGCAGTTAAAGTGACAAATTTCAACCCTATATTTTAAGGATTTTGTTGTTTTAAGGTAATTTATTCTTTTTTTTATATACACATATGAAAGTTTACAATATTTACTTTTAGATCTTTTATTCTTTTGTACTTCTTCTTTACATTTAATAATAATTTTTTCTAAGCTTTTTGGACATTTATTTTTACAAGTTTGAATGTTGACTTTGAAATAACAGCATTTAGCCATTATTGTACTGATGTACCATTAAATGTATACACACACACACACACATTTGTATCCTGCTACCATATCTATTGAGGGGGGGGCATATATTGTAGTGGCCCCTCATCTGTCACATACACCATGAATTTTGTTTCAGCTTAACATTTGATGGACTTATGGAATAAAACCAAATTTGGTTTTACCTTTAAAAAATCCTTGTTCAAATTCTTTTTCCACTGTTTGACTTAGCACTTTGTTCCTTTATATATATTGTATATAATCAGAGGTATCCATGTTGCATGGACACATTTTTGTGTATTGTTTTTTTTATTAAACAGAACCCTGAAGGCATTTGAGACCTATTTGAAGAAGGGTGGCAAAAGTCCAGACTACTTTATACCCTTGGAAATCGGTGTGATGATGAATGTCATAATTGACTGCAAAAACAAGGTACTCCTGTTGTGTACTTTCCATTACAGCAGATTAAAATGCAATTATGGCCAATTTACATTCTCATTTATGAGACATTGACAGCAGAATAGAAACATTTATATTTGGAAATACAAGCTATTACATTTGTATCTTTATATTTAATCTGGGTAAATAAAACAAGAAAAGATGTTGAAGCAGTACAAATATTACCTTTACTTTGATATAAGTATATGCTTTTTTATAATTGTTGTTCTCACTGAAGCACAACTGTACTTTCACACATGAAAACTGATGACAATTGCCTAGTTACATGAACTTACTTTAAATATCAGTAATTTTACTTGTACAAGCATTATTGTTATTATTTATATTCATTATAGATAGTAATAACGGAACTTATATTTATATAAAACAACTTTTATAGTACTAAAATACATCAAACATAAATAAAACTTTTTTTAAAAATTTGAATATCTTGTGGCATTATGTAATATGAATTCCAAAATTGACATAAAGGTAACACCTGTCCTGCATGTAAATTGTAATGTTAGCTACAGAGACCAATAATCACACAACTTCTCAAAACCAGTGGGGGAAAGGTTACGCAAATTATTTGCGGTTCAGGCACTTTGTTATGCCAAATGCTCACAGTATTGGCTTCTTTGTAAAGATAAAATTGAAAAATAATGGTTTGTCATATTAATTCTTGTTAAACCATTTTACCAGTGATCTCAAACAAGCTCTAAAAAGGTATATTTAGTTTTTAAAATAGACATAATTTTATGATTGAGATTGGCTGCAAGGTTTTGCAGAAACAATTCAGGGGCTCCAGTTTGTCTCATAGAGGTGCATAACAAATTGATCCACAGATCAGCCATAAAAGAATTGTATTGACTGAAACAAGCAGCGTTTTATGAATGTCAAAACAGAAGAAAACCAGTTAGGTATGCATATACATTATAATAATGCTGTTACTGATTTCTCCTCTCTGGAGCTAGGTGTTGGGGCCCATCCCTCTTGTAAAATTTCCTTGCAGCATCTCTGTAGCAATGATAAAATTTATTTACAGTGAAAACCAAAGCCTAAGGCACCTGCTTCATATTTAGCTCAGCAAAACAAATGGGTGTAATAGGTGCACTAAAATTATGGTCACTGGCTGCATGTGGCAGGTCATCATCACTCAAGAGAATGCATTTATATAATAAAATTGATCTATGCTTGATGATTGTTGTCTGCAGCAATGTCCTTCATATTATGTACATTTGTCATCCTGTAGTACAGTATGGCATGTTATGTGCCCTTGTCACCTTCTGATACAGCCCAGGATTTTATTTGCCTTTGTCATCCATTGGTACAAATCATTTTTCAGTACATCTCAGCATGTAATGTACCTTTATGTATCCTTTAGTACAAAAAATCCAGCATGATGTGCATGTTATTATGTATATTTAATTTGTATTGTGTAGTTGACTTTTATCCATAATTGAGGATATGAAATGGGCCTACATCATATTACAGAGATAATTCTTGTTGATGAATTTAGATTTATTTATCAAGATCAATGTTACTTGCAGGTAAACATATTTATGTGACCTATTGACCTTGGAAGCTTCTAGAAGGGATCTTGCTTATGAATTTAGTGGAAAAATGACCTTCATTCTGGTTCTGTTATTTGTATCATAGCTTTTATGTAAGGGAGACAAACACAAAATGACTCATGCCATTTTTTAAAAAAATTAGTCTTGGTGGAGTTGATTTCAGTTGTTCTCAGTTGAGAGGATTTTATTTGTTTCAAATTATTCATCAAAATTACAGTGATCATTGATATAGGAAAATACCACTTTTTTGGAAATGTGTATTTATGCATGGACATTTTGAATTATAACATTGTGATACATCAAGACTGTTGGTACATTAGCACATTCAAGACTACTGGCACATCAACACATTCAGTATTGGAATTCATTTGGATTTTATTGTAGAATTCAGCATATTATATGCCTTTTTCATCTTAATGTACAAGTCCAGCATATTTTATTTATATATATATATATATATATATATATATATATATATATATATATATATATATATATATATATTTATCAACAAGTCCAGCATGTTACATATATTTATCATCTTATGGTACAGTCCTTTACAAGAACTGTCAGTCGACACTTGTGTCGTCATTGGTACAATATGTATATTTGTCATTTTATAGTACAGTCCAGCATGTTATATGCCTGTGTTATATGCCTATGGCAGCCACTAGTGAATTCTTTGCAAGAAATTATAGCCTGAGTCTCATCTCATCATTGTATGACATGTACAAACATTAAGGATACTAGATTTGTTTTGTTGCCAGTGTATTGTAAAATGTTTTTTGTTTGTCTTTCAGGCTGTGCATTTGTGTGCCCTTGATATTGGCGATACAGTGAGTAGTTATTATCTGTCTCTTTTGTTATATATGTCTGTTTTGTGTCTGTGATAATTATTTTCCATTTTCTTCACATCCTTGTCATAGGCACATAATAAGAAAAAGTACTCCACATGAAATAAAGTCATTACAGATAATTGCTCTTAAGCACTACTTAAAATTACTGCAAGTATGAATCATTACTAGTTATTAAAATCTAGTTGTTGAGATATTTACAGATCAGATTTATCTTTCACTCTTCTTTACAATTATTACTAGAACACCTTATGATGTGGAAATAAGAGAGACAGACAACCAGATGTAGATCTTATTTGTAAGCACTAAAATGAAGTAAATATCTTTGATGGGTTATGTATTGTCAAATTTGTGTACAATAGTGGATAACAATATGAAACAGTTTGTTGTAATTAAAAATTGGAAAATTTTTTTCTCATTTTCCCATTATTTTTCCTGCATCATTGCTCTCAGTGCCAGACCTACCAACCCTTATGATTTGCTGTAAGTCTTACAAAAATTACCCTTAAAATACAGACTTACAGCATAAAAGCAAAAATGGCAGAAATTTGATCATTGCCAAAAAGTCCAGATAAGTGGTACATCCATGTTTGATTTGGATCCATGTTTCATACTAGAATTTGTGAAATTAGTCAGGGAACCAGACTAACATAAAAGCAGCAACTCACTTTAAACTTGCACCTATTTGTTCATGCAAAGCATTGGCATGATCAAACTGTTGACTATAGAAATTTTTTTAATGGCACCCAGCAAGTGATGCATGTTTAAGATGAAACGGAAAATAAGCCTCTTAAAAAGTTTCAATAATCATCAGTGAAGAACATAAAGGAATATGCTGATTCTTGTGAATAACTCTGGAAGGGTCACACTTATTTTTATTTAACATCACATTCCAATTTGAGTTTGTCTTGTGGCAGTTGATATGATTGCCGTTATCATATGAAATGAAAAAAGAATTCTCAAGAATTACATCAAGTTGAGAGATAGCAATAAGCCATTGAGCTGTATAGGGTTTGAAATTAAATTTTGTGCAACTGTGTTAGTGGTAAATAAGGTCTACATGTACTTTACAAACTTTTCAGTTGAATGTAATGTTTATCACCACTGCATGTTCATATACCAAACTTTTAATTGCATTTTCCTGCTTTACAATAGCAGTTTGTGATACTTTGTTACACCTTATGGAAAAAAATTCAACTGCTTTGCTGAGATGGACTTGTCAGGGTTGGCAGGTTTGCAATGCCATTTAATCAAACTCAGCTAATAAAGTATTCCTTAAAGATCAAATAAGGAGGTATCATTTATTCTTATGCACCTTCCATACCCCCATAGTTATTGTTATCATGAATGTACTGCATTGTGCACCTTCCATACCCCCCTAATTATTGTTATCGTGAATGTACTGCATTGTGCACCTTCCATACCCCCTAATTATTGTTATCGTGAATGTACTGCATTGTGCACCTTCCACACCCCCATAATTATTGTTATTGTGAATGTAATGCATTGTGGACCTTCCGTACGCCCATAATTATTGTTATCTTGAATGTACTGCATTGTGGACCTTCCATACCTGCAAACCCCATATTCATTGTTCTTATGAATGTGTACTGCATTGTTCACCTTCCATATCTGGTAACCCCTATATTCATTTTTATTTTGAATGTCTTCTACATTATTGACCTTCTGTAGCTACAAAGCCTATATTCATTGTCATTATGAATTTTTTTAGTCTTGTTGGTACATGTATTAGCATTCCCTGATATGTATAGAAAGAGATGTACCATAGAAGAAAAAAAATTCACTAACAATTATATTAAAGTGTAAGGAATTTGCAGTAGATTATAAAATGAAATGTTCTTTGGAAATTAAGAAACTGAAGCAGCAAGTGCTACATCTACAGTAAATGTCATCAACAGATCAAGAGAAAAAGGTCAACAAATGATGACACTTCGAGCAAAGAATTATGAAAATATTGTACATGAAATGCAGAAGTGCAGTCATGGCATATTTTCTCGCATTTATATTACATAAGCAACATGTAGGAAATAAATCAATTAGGTTCCTATTTACAACCCAGTGTTTCATCTACACATGACTTCATGTAAGTCATTTGATTCATCAAGGCAAAATACAGTCAGAATCCAAATCTATGAGTCCTATTCAAGCCGATGATCAGTCTTCAGCAGTTTTTAAAAAAAATAATTATATTAAGTAAACAACAAAAATATTAGTTTAAGTTTTATAATATAACTAAAGCAAATAAGGTAATTCCTTTGCCAGAAGAATCTGAACATCCTGTATTTGGTAAATATCTTGTTGAAGGTTTTATATCATCAGAAATGATCTAAGCATATATGACAAGCCATTTATTGTTGGCTATGTCAGTACTTTCATCTGCCATTGCTCTCACAAATTATGTATTTTGCAGGCCACATATAAGACTTCCTCAACAACATTTGATATGCTCTCCAGTACCTCTGAACAGGTATTAGCCAAGTCTTCAAAATGCTAATAGCATCAATTTCTTTAGCCATTAAGTTGTGTATTTAATTAAGAAGAGATTTGTATTTTATAAAAGGGATGTCTTTAACACTCAGCTAATGTGCTCACTTAAGTCGGACTTTCACTGCTATATTTTTATTGTTGTTGTTGTGGGGTTAACACCATTTTTCAGCACATGATAGACTATTCATGGCAGCCAGATTTAATGGTGGAGGATGAAACCGGGAAATCACCTGAAAGAACCACCGCTGCACAAGAAGCTACTTGCAAGCTTTCTCACATGTCCACAGACAGAGGTGAGATGGCAGTGATACATAATGGACAGTACATTAGACTACTTGGCCACTTGAGGCCCATCTTGTTTGTAAAACTACATTAAAACTGTTTTGAACCTTAAATCAACAGTTTGTGTTTAGGCAACCCAGCACGTCTTCACAGTGTCCTGTTTTGAAAGTTATTGTTTTCTTTGCACATTGGTCATTTAGGTTTATTGTAGCCTCTGTACATATATGGCAAAACATAAAGGCATCTTCACTGTTATATTCTTCACTCGACTTAATGCCTTTTTGAAAATGTAGCCAGCAGTATGTTTTCAACCATTGCTGCATACAATTACTTTTTATCTTACGAGTAACCATTACCTCATCGAAGGCTGATTTGATAACAATACTTTTATTGATGGTTGGTTGTAAAAATATGTGATCCAAATGATGATTTTGTTTGTTTTGGGACTATTTGAATTTTTTTACTTTGGATGCCATTTTCATTTGAACGCTGATAGTATCTTGGAACAACACAAGGTATACAATAAAGCGAATAGAAATTGTTGCTTCTTTGCATGACAAGGATGCACATAAAATAGTAGTTTCTTGTGAGAATCACTGTGAAATCACACGTTTATTTTTTGCCTTATGTGTAGTGATTTATTTATCTAACATCCTGTTGCTACAAATGATCTGACAGTTACAGGTCATATAAGGTCAGATCCAGGTTCCACACTGTTGTGTTAACAAAAACATAACTTTGGATTCGTTAATTTTTACGTACCAGTAACAGTTTTTAGACCAAACCTTTGTTTTGTGTTAATCAGCAAAACATAAGATTGGGGTATTTACATACCGTCGATGGCTTTTAAGCATCAAATTAGAAAATTCTGCATATCTGATGCATGACACATGGGTAAATAAAACACTAACAGCCTAACCCTAATATGCTGGTGCACCCACTTTGGGGGAGGGACAACATTATAAATGCAATATGCAGTTCACACACCACATAAAGGTAATTCAGTCTCTAGTTTGGATCGGGTTTTGTTTTAGAACAATCTAGCATATTATGTCATTGTTAAGTTATATTACAGTCTAGTATGCTATATGCAATTAACATCTATTAGTACAGTCTTGCATAATATGTGTCATTGTCAGTTCAGTCTAGTATGTTATGTGCAATTGACATCTTTTAGTACAGTCTAACATATAATGTCATCAGCATGTTATATACCTTTGTGTTCTTTTTAGCTCCTTTAGTTCTAAGGAAGGTTCCCTCAGTACCTGTGACCAGTGTCATGATGCTGAAAGAAGAATCGTTATCTGCTGATGCTTGCAATGGCTGTTAAGAGGTTGCAGCAAAAATATCAAGACACACACAGTCTATAGCCATGGCATTGTCAGCAGAGCTTTTCCACCTCCATAGAGATGTCACATTGAATAAGATTTTGCTTCAGAATAGCACAAATCTTCAGAGGGCTGCACCCCTAGAATCTGAGACTTTATTCTGCAGTCTTATTATTGCTATTGGATCATGTGATTTTAAGAACTGCCAACATAGGTCCCTTGTGTATGTTGAAACCAGCCAATAAGTTAACAACAAGCTGATTGAGCCCTGGATCAGCCAGATTTAAAAACGAAGGATATGCAGTTTCCATTGATCATTGGTATACATATTTTCACATGCTGAACTTCTTTCCATACAAGAAGTACTTAATGATTTTTTTTTTTCCAGACAGGAAGTATATTTCAGTTCCAAGCCATGCCATTCATTCTAGTCCTAGCACCAGATCTTAAACTGAATTATGAGAATAATAGCTGTACACTTGAGGTATCCGGATATTCTACTCATCCTGTATGCTGAATACTGGCTGCTACACCACTACAGCAAATAGTTCCTGTAGCATCACATGACCTGCTGTTAGGCTGAAGTGACTAAGTTATAACTTATTCCCCATTTTCAGAAAGCAGATCTCATTTCTAACAAGATTATGTGTACACAGGAATGAAGTTCCTTACCTCTGGGTTGGGTTTGTGTTTCCATAGAAAGAGATATAAAATCTTGGATGGATTTCCTCAGCATCAAGAGATCTTACAGGTCTGAAAGAGACATTTGTTTATGAGGATAAAAGCCATGAAGTTAGTGCTACTTTCAGAGCCTGTCTCAAATAGTTGTTCTTTGGAGGATGTTATGAAGGCTGTGTTTTGGAGATACCACACAACCTTCTCGTTTTACAATCAGTTCTTAGCAAACAAGAGCAAAGATAATTTTTCTCAGGGACTTATAGTCACTGCAATGTCAGTGATCAGACTACTTTTGCATGACATATAAACTTCACAATAGAAAACATATTACTGATATTAAATGTAGTTTTTGGGGGTGGGGTGATTTAAGAATATTTTAATTATGTATGCCCTACCTTTCTGCTCAGATGTCCTTCATTAAACAGATGTCCTTTAATGAGAATGTGCATAGGTCAAACATGTAGATCAGACTGGGTCAGTGCATCAGTTCAACCATTTTGTGCATTTGGTCCACACAATGCCTACATTTGCCTTTGCATAATGCAAATACACATTTAGCTAATGAAAATCTGCAATGTGGGGATGAACATTCAACCCTGTGCATGCACACTGGTTTAAATAGCCATTCCAATCACATGCATGTCCCTAGGCAGTTATAATCTAGTAGTCTACATTCACAGATTCGTTTTTAAATTCTCTGTTTTCAGGCTTTTCTTTTTGATTCGGGACAAAACAAGTCATAAAAGATCATGGCTTCTAAAAGACAAAATGATGAAAATAATTTTGTAAAGAATATCCTGCCAAGTAAAAATTCACAACTCCAGGAGTAGATGCAGACACAAATGATTTCTGTAACATTTGAAGTTTTGAATTTTAAAGTCTGGAGAATGTTCAATAGACAGACATTTTTCTGGATAAAGACATTCCGACTTTGAAAAAGAAGTTAAATGTTCAAAAGTAAACATTTTGAAGTTTTTCATCACCTGCTAGATCTATTGTGACTGCATCTGGTGTCTGTGTTCCATGTTCTTGTTTGTGATATCCCTCAGAAATATTTTTTGGTAGGTATGTCTGCAGTTTTAAGAGTTTCTAGACCAGTTTGATAGTGCATCATGGGTCATCATGGAAAGAATAAATGCTTAACAATAATGACAAATATTATATAATTAAAATATTTTTACTTCTCTGAAAGCTATATTGAAGATTTCTTTTGCATCATTGATTTAAAATGACAACAGATGAGAACATTTTAATTCCATTCAATAAATTAGAAATAAGTTAAATGTACTTATGTATAACATACTCCAAAACAGGGCAGACCCAGATCTGCTACTGTGCAAGATGACAACAGATAAGGTCTGTCCTGCTCATTCTCCCCACTATTTCACACTGCAGTATATTGATCCTCATTTGTTGCCATGTCATGACACAGCAGATAGGGTCTGTACTGTTCATTCCACCTACAATTTCTAGCAACAGCAAAATAATGTCCTGATCTACTGACATGTTATGCAACAGAAAATAGGGTCACTGTTGTACATGCATTATGCATGGGTAAATACTTAGGTCTCTTAGTCCAATGTAGGGTTTACTAGATTTTTCTATAGGGTATATTGATTATCAAATTAATAAGTACAAACACCAGTCTTGTCTCTTCTTCAGCATCAGTATCACACTACAATTGATGAATTCCTGGAGAGAGTACAAGTCCAGATGGTCAAGTGTCTCATTGAGAAGGTCTGTATTTTGTGTCCCTTCTTACGAAAAAGTTGGGATCTTCTTGAATAAATCAAGCAGATCACAACCAAAGTTTTCTAATGGACATGTTTACAGTAGTAATGTCAAGTGAGACAATTCTACTGCCAAATAATTATTTATGAAACATTTCATTCCAAAATTGTGAATTTTAAAAAAAATGTAAATTTTGTTTAAATACACTATTTGACACTCATCTCTAAAATCTTCATATCAGAATAATTGTATTTGATTTGGACATTGCCAGAATGTGCTTTAACTGTCTGCCACTGTTGTATTCAGTAACTTTGTAATTGATCTGTGTCATCTACTAGATATGGCATCAGTACAAAGTCATATGACTGACAGATTTTCTATAGCACTAAAGCCACTCAAGCAGATTATGCCCTAATCTATAAACACCTCTTTGATAATACAGAAGACCAGTTTATTGTAGACCATTGTTTAATGGCACTTGGATTGCAACCAATCACAGAAACAATTAGGAGCAGCATGTCGTATGTGCTTGGGACTGCTTTTGTGTGTTGTTTTGCTGTCCAGGTTTCGATAAACAATGGCCTACAGTAACTTTGTCTTGGATACTTGTCACACAAAAGTAGCAACTACATTGGCCTACAGTAATGTTGTCTTAGGTGCTTGTTACACAAAAATAGCAGCTACAATGACCTACAGTAACTTTGTCTTGGGTATTTGTCTTAGGTACTTGTCACACAAAACTAGCAACTACAATGGCCTACAGTACCTTTGTCTTGGGTACTTGTCACACAAAACTAGCAACTACAATGGTGTACAGTAACTTTGTCTTGGGTACTTGTCATACAAAACTAGCAACTACAATGGCCTACAGTAACTTTGTCTTGGGTACTTGTCACATAAAACTAGCAAATTCAATGACCTACAGTAACTTTTCATGGGTATTTGTCTTAGGTACTTGTCACACAAAACTAGGAACTACAATGGCCTAAAGTAACTTTGTCTTGGGTACTTGTCTTAGGAACAGGTCACACAAAACTAGCAACTACAATGGCCTACAATAACTTTGTCTTGGATACTTGTCACACAAAACTAGCAACTACAATGGCCTACAGTAACTGTGTTTTGGGTACTTATCAAGAAAAACTAGCAACTACAATGGCCTACAGTAACTTTGTCTTGGGTACTTGTCACATAAAACTAGCAAATACAATGACCTACAGTAACTTTTCATGGGTATTTGTCTTAGGTACTTGTCACACAAAACTAGCAACTACAATGGCCTACAGTAACTTTGTCTTGGGTATTTGTCATGCAAAGCTAGCAGCTTTAATTATTCACAACAGCCCAGAGTGCTTTTTATCCAACTATTTGAAAAAGTGTGACTCACTTATAGATGCGCATTTATAGCTACAGATAAGACTCATTAAAAAAACAAAGTGTTACATTGTTACAAAATCAGCTTGATGTAAGAGTAAGTTCAGTATTACCTCTATCTGCAAATGAATTAAGGCAAAACATTTTTATTCGCTGAAATTATTTAGATAAGTGTATTGAAATAATAATCTTTCACTGGAGATGTCCAGGGAAAGATAAAACTTAAGTTGGAAGACTTAAAATGACTTGGGAAATGCAAAGTTTTGTTGCTGGAGACTAAGTTGTACTAAGACAACATTTGAAATCACTTGACAGTGTTCAGTACTGAACCAATTTTGATGAGATGGCCCCACTGTTGAATGTAAGATTGATATGGGACTGATGTGGCTTGAAAGCCAGGACATTGAGTCTTCATAGATCATGCAGCTAAAAACATCATTGTCGACTTTGCAAGAAAACTAGAACAATCAGGTCTCAAACAACATAAAATCATGAAATACTTAAAGTAGGAAATACATATTGTTATGACTTTATGGTCTTAAACAAAGTAACAGTAACAAGCAAAAACCAAAATATTTTGTAAAATTAAACAATTTATTTTCCATAGAATACAAATTAAGAATATAATTGTAACTTATGGTATTGCTAAATAAATCCCAAATAATTTTTCAGTTTCTCAGAAAAGTCTGAATTATTGAAATTTCTGAATAGACTTGAGTGATATTCCACACAAAAATATGCAATACTGTCAAAGTGTTAATGTACGTGAGGTAGACTGTCATAATGATGTACCAAGTCTTTTGTTGAGTCACAAAAATACATTCCAAGAATATATCTATATTTGAATTTTGCTATAAAATTCAAGACTCTATTTTGAAGAATGTTATTTTTGAGCACTTTGTATTTCCAGAGAAGAATATCTTGAATTAAATAATTTGAATCGGTAAATTCAGAACCCAAATGAAAAAATGGACATAATAATACATTTGATTCTGATCGGATATTACAGCACAAATAAATAATTTTCAAATAAACAAGATCTTATGCTTCTCATCTGATCTAGGTCATAATTAGCATTTTTTAAACAAAATCTTTTACCTGATGGAAAATTTCATTCTAAAAGGTTCCAGATGTTTACAGGATATAATCTTAGTTATAATTAGAAGGTCGGTTTCTAAACTTATAATATAAAAATGTAGTAAACAACAGATAGACCCGTCATTTCATGGGGAATTTCCTAAGTGTTGGAAACATGCTTACAAAACCAAAATCAGTGATTCATGTCAGGTAGAAAATGAACTTAATTTTGGAGGATGTTATAACCAAAATGCAATTATCCAAAGCATATAATGGAATAAAAAATAAACTAACGAATATTGCAAATTAAATATACATAACAATATTATACATATGAACATATATTATTAAGAGCTTATAGGATGGTCAAGCATCTGTCATCTGTTCATTATCATCTGTCTTTCATCCATCCGTTAACACAAATTTATTGTTGCTACACCTAATATACTTCTTGAAGGATTGCCTTGAAATTTTATACACAAATTCATCACTACAGAAAGTCATATTCATATGGGGATTTCACCAGAAGAATTCTTATAATGTCTATTTGGTACTAAAACAAATTTTTTTCCAGTACTCTTGAATGGATGATAATATCAGCTTGAGGTTCTCACAAAAAGACTTCTTATTCTCTCTGGTGTTATGTATATTTAATTTGCATGGTTTTTTGGTTTTTTTAATATTTTTTTATTTCATTAAATGTTGTAATGTAACATTGTATATTGGACTTCACATTGTCCAAAATCAAGTTTATTTTCTACTTGACCTGAATTATTTTGTAAATTTTATATTGAGTGTTTAGGATCATCATTAATAAAAGAAAATGTTTATTATAGTCTGGATCTTGATTCCCCAATAATTTACCTGGTATACCTGACATCATTCAGGTTATATATTATAATTTTAGTAACAGGCTTTCTAATAATAAATAACATTTTATTTTGTAAATGTTTAAGAACATCTAGAAGGCTCTTTTCCAATACACATTTTTTTAAATAGAAAATATAAATTGTGACCTGAGGTCAAGTAGAGGACTAAATAATCTTGTCACTGGAAAAATTATTTATTCATCCTTAAGATCTAGCAGAATAAATATGTATTCCAGTGTTTCAACAAAAGACTGCTGGCACATCAGCATTATTCAGGTCATCAGATAAACATCAACATTTCAATGTGGGTGAAGATACATATGCCCAAAGACTTTGTCAATTTATAGTCAGAAATAATCTACCTTATATGGTACCACCATCATTTTTCAAATCTCATGTAAATAATGTTCCATAATTTAGAAAATTACACAAAAGTTCTCATAATTGTTGTTGAAAACAACTCGCACAGTGAACCATTCTCTGTCTCCATATTGAGATAAGAAAGTCAAAGACATGTGCTACAATGAAACATTTACCATTCTCATTGAATATCCTCCTTTTGTGAAGTCTGGACTTCTGACCAAATTTGGCAAATCTTGATTTGTCGTACATTAGTTTTTCTGTTCTGTTACACATCTGAATAGGTACACCAAAGTAGCTAATTATAAAATCTTGTTATTGCTGAAAAAGATTAAAGGTGGTTTACAAGAAGAAATGGTATTATCTTAAATTCCTGGAAATTATTTTCTGCCTGTAGAGTGTCAGTCCTTCAAGAGACTCTTGTTTCTTAAGATTAGTACTTTTTTGGGAACAAATGGAACTTATTCTTTACATCATTGGATTACAGCTAGGTTACAAATACACATGTAAGTCTATTATTTTTGTCATTTTATGTTTTAGAAATGCTAAAAGCTTATTGTAAATGTGTGATGCTATTTAGACAGTAATTGGCATATGTAATTGGTGATTTGAATGAGCATGGAATTTTTAATTTGCAACAATAACATTATACTCATTACATTTTTTTACAAATAGATGTTTATTTAATTGCAAAATTTGTTCCAAAGTGGAAGATTCATTAGCTTGAGGTCCTAATCATTTTAAATGCTGACAGTTCAGTGGATCAAAAATGAGGATTGACAACTCCATAGAAGAAAGATGGGTGTTGTTACATTATCGATTAATATTTTCTCATGCTCTGATCTTTCAAATGCATGAATGTATGGTTTGAAAGAAAACAACTTGAAGCTTACTATTGTGTCTTTATATTCATTTTTAAACATTATTATTATTGGCCTCAATGAACTGTACATTTACCTGATAAATATCCAATTTATATAAACTAATATTATTACTTCATGTTGGACTGGCATTTTGCTCAGTCTTATTCCAAACCACACACACAAGCATTCACAAAATCTATAATTCTCACTTAACTCTGGTTCAGTACATAATGCGGTTGGCATATATGGACCATAGTATTATCAGGGAGATCAGTATATTGCTGATATAAGTCATTGTTTTTGTTTCAGCTCTTGTTAGTCTTGGAATCAGTTTTAAGCAAGCTGTCTCGTTACGATGAAGGAACATTCTTTTCTTCCATCTTATCACTTACAGTAAGTACATTGACTTCTCCTTTACTTTGCCATTAATACATTCAAACTTTAGTACTTTATTTTATTTTTGTAATTATGTCCTTGTCACGGTATGGAGCTGTTAATGAACTTACTTCTAATCATCATAATTATGTCTGTCACTGTATGCAGATATATTGTGAATTATTTTTTGATGTGCATGATATAAAGTAGCATTAGTTCATAGTCTTGGATGCATTTTATGAGTGCAAGGTCCATCCAGTAGAACTCATGTGATGGCATATCCTCTGGCATCTGTTAACACAAGTTTATTATTGCTGCTCCTAAAATTATTTCCAGTATTGCCAGTAAATATTACAGGCATTCATCCCAAGGTCTAGTTAGTCTTAAATGAAATAGACCCCCTGGGGCAAGCAGTATGATTACCATGGCAAACTGTCATTTTCTTTTCATTGCTGTATTAAATTGATGGGTAAATTAACATTGGGTTTTTACTAAAAGGTTTTATTTATTATCTGGTTCATCTTCAATAAAGTGGTAATGATTAGGTATATTGTAAAGTGTCAGGTTTGAAAATTATATTATTCCTCTTGAATCTGGCTGTTTGTATTAACATGGAGTTTTAGCTGAAAGACTTCTTGTGAAGTTTAGTTGGTTGTTGTGAACCTGACATTCAGCATGACCACCTTGATAGCCAGCTTGAAATTGTGTCACTATGCCAGGAAGAATGGGTCTCATTAAATTGTGTCACTATGCCAGGAAGGATGGGTCTCATTAAATTGTATCACTATGCCAGGAAGGATGGGTCTCATTAAATTGTATCACTATGCCAGGAAGGATAGGTCTCATTAAATTGGGGTTTTCAGACAAATACTAATTAAAATTGTGTGTTGGTCCTAAATGAAAATGCTGCAAATGTTGCAGCCAAAGTAGTTTCCATGGCAAACAATTAAAATCTTGCTAAAACTATTCCATCAAAATGGATAGGTGTATCAACTTGGTGTTTTCATCTGAACACTTCTTATGGTGTCTGGTTGGTACTAAATTAAAAGGATGCACATTAACCCATTAACTACTACAGCTGTTCTGCAGTTTCGCTACTGCTGAGTGATAGCGTATCAGTTACTGAGACTACTGATACTGTTTGCTAGGCTGAATACTAGACCATCGTCATGGCTGACTACGGAAACTGACAATAAAAACATGGTTATGTTTATATTCATTATTTCATTAGGTTTTGCTGGATTTCAGTGAAATAAAAAGCAGCTTACCTTGTCTGTTATTCATATATTTCCATTTTAGTTACTCCTACAACAATCAGACAAGAAATCCCCGTCGCATAAACTGTTTTGAATCGCACAAAATAAATCATCATCATTTGAATCAAAATCACATACATCTAGTGTTGAAACGAAACTAACATCATTATCTGATCCATTTACTAAGAATGATCCATTAAATTCTTCGATATTGCTTGCACTGAACCCTTTAAAGTCACAAATATCTGACTAGGAATCCATTTTTGTTTATCTCAACTACACATGTTTTGTACATTGCCGGAAATTTCCTTTTTCGTGTGTCTAAATTTAACTTCTCAGCTTTCCAATAGGTATCAAAATGTTCAGTAACCAGTCTTCTCATTGGTTATGATAATGAAAAATAAGTAAATATCTGTACTTTCAATCAATCAACGTTTAGTTAACATAGCAGTTACGTCCGCATATATGCGACACTGGGGTTTTGAGTACAGCAGAACTACGTGCTCACAAGCGACACTGAGGTTTTAAACAAGGCTTATTGACGCTGCATATATGCTCAGTGGGGTTCAGGAGCTATTTACAGGTGATGCTCAGATGCGGTAGTCGTAGTTAAAGGGTTAAAACATTGCCCATCATATTAGTCATCTTGAAAATGGTGTTATCACTATTCCTTCTGAGGTACCACTCCAGTGGCTTAAATAGTTAGAGCATCTGCCATTGATTTGGAAGGTCACTGGTTTGAACCCCAGCTGAATTATACTAAAGACTTATAAAATGATACTTGCAGATGCCACATTTGGCACTCAAAATTAAGAAGTTAGTGCTAGAATTGGTTGGTCTGCTGTTCAGATATTGTGACTGTGTAGGGCATGATACCACATGCATGCAGCATTATTCCCCAGTGCTAGACATCACTATAAACTGTCATACTGCAGATACATTAGCAGTATGACTCAGATTGTTAAAGCAATGTTAAAAGTCCAAATATATGCACACACACACTATTCCTTCTGAATAGATGGTCGTATTAACATTGGTTTCCACCAAAAGACTTAATAAATTGTTTAATTGCTAAATGCAAATGGTGCCAATCATAAATTCAGTATGAAAATGGTGTCAATCATAAATTCAGTATGAAAATGGTGCCAGTCATAAATTCAGTATGAAAATGGTGCCAGTCATAAATTCAGTATGAAAATGGTGCCAGTCATAAATTCACTATGAAAATGGTGCCAGTCATAAATTCAGTATGAAAATGGTGCCAGTCATAAATTCAGTATGAAAATGGTGCCAGTCATAAATTCAGTATGAAAATGGTGCCTGTCATAAATTCAGTATGAAAATGGTGCCTGTCATAAATTCAGTATGAAAATGGTGCCAGTCATAAATTCAATATCAAAATGGTGTCAATCATAAATTCAGTATGGACACTAGTAGTGGTTTTCAACAAACATTAGTTAAGAAGAAATGGAAATTCTTTGGGCCAGTAGAACATTTTTTTTAGCAATACTTGTTAAGGGTAATTTTGATCTAGTAATCAAAACCGATAAGATATTTAACTGCAGCAAATAATTGAAGGCAACATACAATGTTGACAAATAGTTTAAGTCTGTTGTATGTCATGTTAATGTGCAACATCAGCAAATAGTTGAAATTGATTGTGATTTATGTCATTGTAAACTAAATATATCAGAAGACTTTGAAATAATAGTAACCAAGTAAAAATATTTTGCAGCTTTAGATGGAAAACAATTCAGTCTGATCTTTAAATCAGTAATTGTAATGTTACTTGAGAACAAAAGCTTTACCATTATCAAATATTTCAGAAACCAGTAGATGAATTAGGGAAAGCCTATGTGAACTTCATGAGAGGAAATCTAGAAATCCTGAGACAGAAGATCATTGATGAACTTTTCGTACTGTCCATTTTTGAGGTAAGAAGTTCCATCAAGATCATTTATTAACTTTTCCTGCTGTCCATTTATGAGGTAATAAATTCAGTTCATATCATTGATGAATTCATACTGGCCATTTGTTGAGGCAAGAACTTATACTGGCCATTTTTTGAGGCAAAAACTCATACTGGTCATTTTTTGAGGCAAGAACTCATACTGGCCATTTTTTTGAGGCAAGAACTCATACTGGCCATTTTTTTGAGGCAAGAACTAATACTGGCCATTTTTTGAAGCCAGAACTCATCCTGGTCATTTTTTGAGGCAAGAACTCATACTGGTCATTTGTTGAGGCAAGAACTCATACTGGTCATTTTATTGAGGCAAAAAATTCAATCAAACAGTGCCGCATATACTTTTGTTTTAAATGATGATGTGCAAACAATTTTGCATCCACATCCATTTGACCGTTGATAAAAATTACTCTGTGAAATGTTAGTCATGTCATTTTAATCAGTAAAATTAGAGTAAAAAAGGAGAAAGTATTAACAAAGATTCAGAAGTACCTTATTAGTGTAGAATTTTGTTATGTAAATATATCCACCACATTTCAGTAACTTTCAGTTATTTCAAATTTAGAGGCCATTAAAATTGCCTTGGTCATACTTACTATGTGTCCTTTAAGCGTCTATTGTAGACTAGAGTAGGGCATATTTTGTTATCTTTGTAAAGTGTAAGTACAAAAGTTGCAATTTTCTAGCTCTTATATTTGTGATATTTAATTTATTGATATTAAAATTTCTTATGTAATTGCACAATTACAGTATTTTTCTCTTTGAAGATATAGATATTCTAGATATAACCCTATTTTTATAACATGTTCTTGCATTTGTAAAAGTTGATAAGAAAATAATGATTTCTTTAGCTATTTACATACAAACAGTTGAAAGTGTACACTAAGTAAGCTAAATATTGCTTAAAATTATTTTAGCAATGGTACACAGGTCAGATCAAGATGATATGTGACTGGCTGACAGACAGACTAGACCTTTCCCTCCATCCATACCAGCTGACATGCATTTTGGCCATTAACAAGGTAATAAACTCTCACAGTGCATCTGAGGTTGAATTTATGAAGGTTGTACAGAATAGTGTAGACATTTAGACTTTTACAAAGAAACAAATCAGGTAAATTGATTATTAATAACATTTGGTGCTCTTTTTATCCGTATGTCACCAGAATACATTTGCACTATGTGAATACATCAGAACATAAAAATGCTTTTGAGAGATTTCAAAGGAAATTCATAATTGCAATGTATACTCATTTCTGAAATATTTGATACTAAATCAGTGGTAATAATGTGTGCCTCAACAGCTAAAATTAATATCTTTGAATAAGTATTATTGTAAATGCATGCTTTTGGTTGTATTACTATCACTACTGCATTCATCCGTTACCATTGTATATCAAGATGATAAAAAAGGAGACCTCGAACTGCAGTGACATAAATATGCTGGCATGTTAGGGTGCACTTTATTTGCTATCATGTATTGAACAAGGTAAATTATCAAAAAGCATAAACTTTTATATTACTCAATTTTTTTGTGATGCATATTACATGGCTGTAGTAAGGTGACAGTTGAATTTGTTATGACACCTTTTCAGAAATGTTACTCTGACTTTGAACTACAAGGTGTGCCAGAAAATGTATTAAATACTAAAACCTACCAGACCATCTGTAGCAGATTACAGGTGAGTGGCTTTTTACATGTTTACAAATTACAGTTTAGTACAGAAATAAAAAAAACTTTTAATTTGACTGGTAAAGTGTTAAATCTATATAATATAAAAGTGCCAGGAACCAATCTAGTACCAAATAGCCATGGGGATATTAAAAATACTTAAATATCGGCTATCTATCAATATGTTAGACCATTATATTGTCTCTCTGTGCCTACATATCCACATTGCTTTTTTGATTCAACCTTTTTTCATGCTGAAAGCTTCATCCCAACAAGTCCTTGTGATGTTGATAATGAACAGTTTATCATCCAGCTTGATTGATTGACTTAATATCGTCATGCAGCTTGATTGTGAACATTCTAGTATTCAGATCACTGCTACCGACAATAAAATTGTTTTTATCATAAATTTTGTGGGTCAGTTTGACTGTAACTTTTACTATCATTCATAGATACAGAGACATCTTCAAATGACAGGTGAAAATCATCTATTCTCATTTATTAACAGAATTTCACCCTGATCATGCTCAAATGGGGGGAGAGATGATATTACAACAGACCAGCCAAGAGGGGTGGGTGGGCAATGACCTTTGCCTATTTAAAATTTTTATAACCTGTTTGTAGGTTTAACAAAAACATATAGATAAATAAATATTAAATAGATTACAGTCTGTGTGAGCCTCCTAACCAAGAAATTAGAAATTTACCATTGAGTCTTGACAGCCTACTATTCAGACAATGTTTATATATATATATATATATATATATATATATATATATATATATATATATATATATTAATGTGCCAAGGGCAAATCACAGTTTAATTAATGTACCAGCAGTATTGGTATATAAAATTGCTTTATACAAACATTTTAAAACCATGCTATTTGTATTGTGTGTGTGTGTCTATCATTATTTGGCTTTTCTCATCCAGATTTGATCTTTTAATAAGTAATATTTTTAACTTGCCAGCTTAATTTTCCTTGTTTTTTTTCAGGATTGATATTAGCCCAAATGCTCATTTTTTGAAGATGTGCTAGCTTTGCTGTGTCTTTATCATTTGAATTACCCCATACTGTCTTTACAGAATAAATAAGGTTTTATGTAATTGTTATAAAGTAGTTTTCTGTGCCTTTCAGGGAGAAAATGTCTTATCTTACTGAGAAGCCATCAACTTGAATAACTTCTTAAATGATATGCTTGATATGTTTAGTCCATGATAGGTTATTATCTACCAAAGCAAGAAGTAGTCTATCATAACATACCATATGCAAATTTTTACCCTCCCATGTTAGACATAGTTCATAGCTTTCAAGATATTTTCTTTTTTGCCATGTTAAGATTAAGTAGTATTTTAGTTTTACCAGTATTTACCAGCATGCCATTGCATGTGTAACAGTTGTCCCGTTTGTTTAGGGCATCCTGTAAAGAAATTTCCAGTTCATCTTTTGTGTTTTAAACATCTGGCAATGGTGTGTCATCTGCATTGAAATGTGTAGATGAAATTGAGTCAGATGGTGAAAGTGCTAGGTCATTAATAAATAATATAAATAGTAATGGACCTAGAATTGAGCCTTGCGGTACTCCATATCTAATTATTCCAGGTTCAGATGGAACATTATTTATATAAACATGTTGTGGGAAAGAGAAACATACCTCCTTATAGATTTTCCTCCTGCAGAATCTTTTAAGTTCATTAAAATTGTTTTCTATCACTGGTTACTTTAATTTTGAGGTAATGTTGGTGACAAAAATCATTGAAAACATTTGCAAATGTCAGTGTTGTCAGTGACTATGGTGTCATTTACCAAAAGTGAGTGAATTTTGTGTCTGATCATCGTGTGTTCCCCCAATGTATTCATTCAAAACTTTCCAAATTGAGTTTATTTTGCACTTTTTGTTTTCAGACAGAGATTGATAAAAAGTTTTTTTAAAAAAATTATCTATTGTATATGAGCATTGGAATTAGACAAGTAGACTTCATGTTTGAGTATAGGAATTAGACAAGTAGACTTCATGTTCGAGTATAGGAATTAGACAAGTAGACTTCATGTTCGAGTATAGGAATTAGACAAGTAGACTTCATGTTCGAGTATAGGAATTAGACAAGTAGACTTCATGTTCGAGTATAGGAATTAGACAAGTAGACTTCATGTTCGAGTATAGGAATTAGACAAGTAGACTGTATGTTCGAGTATAGGAATTTGACAAGTAGACTGAATGTATGAGTATAGGAAGATCATGGGAATAAATATTTGAGTTCTATTTTTTAAAAGGCTAAGATACAGCAAATCTCAATTTACATGGCATTTAGACTGGATTTTAGGACAGAATTGAATAGGTGGAAGAATAAGCATCATTTTACATCAAATGAATCAATAATAGCATTGATTTTGTCGCTATATAAATAAATCAATAAACTAAAACTGACTCTTTGACTGTGTCTATTGAATGATTCATTCTGGGTTTTTCAGGTTGAAGAAGCCACACAATCGGTGACACAGTCTGAAAGTAACAGCAGCAAAACTCTATTCCTCAGTGGAGTTGGTGCATTATCTGGGACTACAAATGAAATTGAGGAAAGTGGTGAAGAGTCAGATGGAAATCTTGCTCACAATGTATAATATATATTTTACAGTTTTTGGAAATTCTATGAGATGTTAAACATGCAGCTTTTAGGGTTGCAAAGTAAGAGAGTGATGACTTGTGTTAACTGCTGATATGGTGAAGGGATTTGCTTCAGATTTGCTAAACAAAAGAAATAGTGATAAAGCAGATTGTAAAATCCGAGAAACTTGAATTGGTGATTCAATATCTTCACAGCAAGTGTTAAGATTAGGAAGGCATGTTCCACTGGGAGATCACAAAAGACTATTTATATAAATGATTGAGAAAGTTTATCCACCTGCTAAGATAAACTGCTGCTCAATATCGATTTATAAAGTGCAATATACTGGTTTTAGAAATTGTTATGGATATTAGTCCGATCATTGGTCCTGATCTAACTTTTGTTACAAGAAACTTAGCTGCCATAAGGCTTAATGAGCTTATGATAAGGCTCTGTAGTCATCATTCATCATCTGTCTGTACATTGTCATTAATCAATATTTACCATTTTAATTTCTTAATGAAAACATCAGGCACCAATTTCTGACTGATTTTGTGAAAAGCATCTTGGTGGGAAAGACCTTACATTATTTTTAAATATACTGATTGATTATAAAACAGGGCTATCATTAATTTTAAAAAAAAGTGTTTGAAAGCTATAAAACAACAGAATTTGATCAAATTTAACAGCACCATGACATAAAAGGCTTTCAGTTTTAAATTATTCAAATCCACCATCAGATATGGCGATGATTGCAAAATATATGAAAATTTGAAATAAGTTCTTCAAATAACCACTGAACAGAATCAGATTTGACTAACAGTGTCCTGATGACTAAAAGTGTCTTAGTATGGACACTGTTAACTTCACGAAACCATTAAACAGCTTCTATGGGAAAAAAATGCACTGAACATAATTGGGCAGAATTTCAAAGAAAACACCCTTTCATGAATAGGTTACATATTTGTACAAAATATGCCAATGCACCATTAAATTTTTCTACCATTGTAGAAAAATTTCAGTGACTTATTAAATAACTTTTTCAGGATTTTAATAAATTTTATTACTATCTTGCTGGACGGGCTTTTAATTTTATACATCTGATGCCAATATGCCAGCAAATATTGGTGCCGTGACAATAGAAGTAGAATAACTTTTAAACAGGTTCATCTTATAAAAATTACTCAACAGAATTAGACTTAATCTGACAAAAGCATCCTGACTTTCAGATTTTTACAAAAGGTGCTGATCCACCATTAGATTTGGCCATCATTACTTAGAAGTAGAAAAGTGTCAAAACAACTTCTTGTCAAAAACTGCCAAGCATGATTTAACCATATTTGACTGAAACAACCCTGGCATGAAGAGTTTTTAAATTATGTATTTTAATGCTGATCAGCCATCAAATATGGTTACCTTGATTAAAAAAAAATAGAAAAAAATTTTAATAATCATTTGTAAAAAACTGGTCAACCAAATTTTGACAAATTTGACAAATCATCCCCTACTTGAAGGCCTTTCAGATTAATAAAATTGATGCCCATACACAATCAGATATGTCCATGGTTACAAAACCAGTTTTTATGACAAATGCTATCAACAACATCAGAAGATAAGAATTCTTGGATTCTTAAATTGTAGTCATGGTTCATATTTACTAGCATTTATATGATAGATATGAGCTTGATGAGCAGTCGTAAATCTCTTGGGTATCTTTTGGGGTTTTTGTTTGGGTGGGGGAAATGTGTTGAAACATTTCTTGCATAATTGTATTTTTTTTTATAATATAAGAATGAAGTATAGTTATGCATAGAAACTAGTTATGCATGTATTCAAATTGTATATCAAGTCTTGTTACAAAATATACAAGTACAATTCAGTGTACGAGTTTTGTCATGTGTTTTGTAATAATTAGCATGCTACATGTAGTAATATTGCCAGTATAGGAGAGTAGTACAATATACAAAAGTATAATTAGTTTAGTTGCACACTTTATATATACATGAAACATGGAGTTTGTGTAATGTATATCTCTTGCATTTATAAATTACACATCTAGTTGCAAAGAATATAATTGAATGTGTATAAGCTTGGTTAGATTTTGTGAAGATTATGAAAATATTGCAACACATAGTTAGTTGACTCTGCCCTTTCACTTGATATTAACCATGGCAGAGTATTTACTAATCATAATACCATCTTTCATACCAGTTTTGGATTCTATCACCAAATAAGAACTCTCTTTGTCCTTAGATTTTCTATTATGTCAATTCTAATACAATCAACTTTCTTATTGACTAGGTTTACAAATTTTATGCAGTATATTCTGTCAGTATACTCTTGGAAACTACAGACCTCAAAACAATAATTTACCAAATTTGCATTTTTGTGCATTTTTTTTTGCATTCTGATTACATTGCATCTCATCTTTTTATATTTAGTTTGTCTTAAAAAAAATGTGTATATTGCTTTTATCCATTGTTTTCTTTTGTTTGTACTCATTGCATGAAATGGAAATGGAATTCCTTAAAGTGAGTGTTTAAAGAATGTTGTCTTTTCCTGCTAAAAGTGTGCTATAATGAAAAAACAAGCATGCAAATACTGAAGACAGCAATGAATTTATGACAAATTTAAATTTAACTGCAAGTTTAATAAGTGTAAAAAAATAATTATAGAGTAGATATATTAGTAAATTTTATTGTTTCGTTTCATTCATGTAAATATTGTTCAGATAATGGTGTTGACATCATACCAATAGTAGTTGTCTTTTGCATCTACCTTGACAAGGATAACATCATAGCATGTAAGGAATTAAAAATTATGCAAATGTTAAAAAAATAAGCTTGGAATTAACATGTATGAGAGATTAAGACTGGAAATTTAGTGTCATTTATGTTTCATTTTTTTAATCATTCTAATTTTTGTGCATTGTATTCTTGCTCTTTGTTTTGTTGAAAATGCATTCATCAACTTGGTTCCGTTCATTCTGTATTTGTTTTAATTCGTTTTGTTTTCCATTTTCATTTTGCTGGCAGAAATTATTAATTTAAGGCACTTTATGAAAATATTGTTACATTACTGACAATAACTTCATGTAATTAAAGGAAAAAATTTCAGCTACAATTTTAAACATATATAAAAAATTAATTAGTTTGGTGAAAGTTATAATATCCATGTCTCTGCTCTCATGTGACCAGTAAAACTCAATATTGTTTCAACTACCAATTCCATATGAAAATCCTCAAACATTAAACTGTTTTTCTCTTGTTGAACTGAATGAACTCCATGGGAATCATGTATTTGTCCAGACTTACCCTCTGGTTTATCAGAACTCTCTGGGGGTCATGGATTTTGTCGACTGTTAACCCCTTGTTTTTCTGGACTCCCTGGAGTCATAGATTTTGTCCAGATTGTTACTATCTAGTTTATCTGGACTCTTGGAGGGGGTGTCATAAATGTTGTCTGGAATATTATTGTCTAGTTTTTCTGGATTCCCTGGGAGTCATGGATTTTGTCCAGACTGTTACTTCCCAGTTTATTAGAACTCCTTGGGAGTCATAAATTGTGTTAAGACTGTTATACCCCCCCCAGTTCATCTAGACTCCCAAAACTCTTGAATTTTGTTCAAATTGTTACTGCCTAGTTTATCAGGGCTCCCTGGGAGTTGTGGATTTTGTCAAGACTCTTACACCCTAGTTTATCTTGACTCCATGGAATCTTGGATATTGTCAATGTTATGGATTGTTCAGATAAGCAGTGACATAAAGAAGAATTTTACATGCAGAAAATTTTACATTGTCTGGATGACTCGGAAGACTAAAAGATGTACAGGTAATTAAAATTTAAAATGTGATATTTGCACAATTTTAGTTTCCTTTCCTTGGATCCAGAAGTTTTCCGGTACATTGTATAGGGCTTTGGCATACTGCATATAGGTGCATATTCTAAACATGGATTTATGTATATATGTATGTCTACCATGGTGGCCATTGCTTGACAAGTATCGATTGGAAATAAAGACATACTACCACAGTGTAGAACAAGTTGGCTCAAGGGACACTTGTCACTCATATTGGCAGTGAAAGCAGTAGTTGCTATATATTTTACATTAAAACAATTTACATTTGTTACCCATATATCAGATTTTTACATTTTTTTACCTGTACCTCAGATTTTTGTTTTTTGCCATCTTGAATCCTTGCTTTTTCAGTTAAAAGATATAATGCATTAGAAATCTGTCTTTAATTCCAAAATATCATGAACATATGAGATTTCAGGGGTTGGTTTTATATAGGTTGTGGTTTATAACGAAAAGAAGACCTGTGGCTATTCCATTAAACAAAAGACATATCAGATCCGAAAGGCAAACTTCATATTTGGAAGAATTACTGCTTATGATGTTTTGTTTGGCCTAAATGAAAATGGTACTGATCTGAAATACCATTTGACTGTTGTGGTGGTCATCATGGGTGGTTATAGTATCATTCACAGCAAGATTTCTTGTAATGTCTTTTTGGTCCTTATCGACAATGGTGCTGATCCAACATCTAGTATGCATTCATTCAGATAATCTTTTTAATCTTTTTATTACTACTCCTTCTGAGTTACTGATGGTTGTATTAAGGTTATGTTTTCATGAAGTCTTTTTATGATATCTGACATCCAATGTGTCTGCTATGGTGGTCATGTGAAAATCTTGCTGCTCTTCTCTTGAGAGGATGGTCATATTGACACGGTTCTTTTACTAAAAGAACTTTTATGATGTCTACTTGGTCCTAAATAATGATCCGACATAAAACATGGCACCATGGCAGCCATCTTAAAAAATAATGTTCCTACACATCCTAAACAGAAAATTATGTCAATGACATGGTTTTTTTTCCTCACCAGAACCCTTGTTACAGTGTCTGGCTGATTATTAGTGTCTGGTTGATTATTACAGTGTCTGGTTGATTATTACAAAGTCTGGTTGGTTGTTACAGTGTCTGGTTGGTTGTTACATTGGTTGGTTGTTACAGTGTCTGGTTGGTTGTTACAGTGTCTGGTTGGTTGTAAATGAAAATAATGCCAATATGCTGATATAATATGACCACAGCTTTTGTAACTACTCCACCAAAATGGATGAAAATATTTACATGGATTTTAAGCAAAAGACTTGTTACAATTTTTAGTTGTAATGGAAATGGTACCAGTCTGGCATCCAGTATAGCCACAAGATGGTTTCAACATTCAGAAGTTTAAAAGAAGAAATGGTCTTTATTCCTGGAAACTCTTTATAGTAGAGTGCCAGTCCCTTCAATGGACTTTTGCTAGCTCCACTGGTGATAGACCAGAAGAATTAGAATACTTTGATGATTGAAATGAACTTGACACACGTTTTCATCCAATGAGTTAGCCCTAACTAAAATTATGACCTCCACAACTGCCATCTTGAAAATGTTGTTATCACTACTCCTGATATCAGCATTGGGATTTTCCTTGAAAACTTAAGATACCAAGATGGTTCTAAATGAAAATGGTGTTATTTTGACATTCAATTAGGCCAGCTTGAAACTCATTTTATCATTATCATTACTCCTCCTTGATGAATGACCATATCAGCATGAGTTTGTCACTAAAATGCTTTTTATAATGTCTAGTTGTTTTTTTCCAGATTTGTTTATGCTACCTAGTTGGTTCTAAATTGAAATGATTTGCATCTGTGATTTAGTATTACCACTATGGTAGTTATCTTGAATGTCTTGTTAGTGTTACTCCTCCAAAATGGAATATCACTATCGGGTTTTCACCAGAAGACTTCTGCCTTGTTGAGACACATTTAAGATGACCATTTTGAAATTATTGTTACCTCTATTCATCTCAAATGGAAAGTATACATGACATGGAGTTTATACCAAAAGACTTCTAATGAGGACATTTTATAATGTATTGTCGGTCCCAAAAGAAAAAAAGTGTCCAATCTGAAATTCAGTGTGTCCACCACTGCAGCTAATTTGAAATTATTTTATCACTGAATAATATCAGATGGCTTCATTGTTCAGCAGTTAAAAGGAAGAAATTGTCTTATGTTGAATTTCTGGAAATTCAGTTTGCTTAGTAGAGCAGCAGCACTTTCAGAGTGAAACTATTCACTAACATACTAGTCTGTGTGTATTGTACAAGCGCAAGCAATGCTAAAGAAATATATGTAATCTATAATCTGTTAATCTTATAAGAGAATTTATGATATTTAATATGTGAATCTTATAAGAGAATTTATGATATAATTATAATATCATTATATGATCTATTGTCTGTGTGTCTTGTAAGAGCATTATATGATGTTTAATCTGTGAATCTTACAAGAGCATTATATTATATGATCATTATGTGACATTCAACTGGTGCAGTTTAATGCATATTTAGACCACCCTTCTGCTATAGTATGTGACATTGCATTGTTTTAGACCCTTAACAATGTTAATATCTTTAGGTAAGGGCAAATATTAAACCAAGTGTAGCGCAAAAAATGTACATCAACCTGTAATTTTTGTATTTGGACCCTTATCTAGCTACAATGACCATTTTTCAAATTATTAAATAATTCAGTCTTTTAACAGCAATCGAATCTTAATGCTATGAACAGGTGGGTGGGAGGTTGCAAAGCTAGTGGTTTAAATACAGGTCTGATCTTAAATTGATGCCTGTTAAATGGTTTTCCTAGGTTCTTCCTCCATTTATACTGGCCACCATGTATAGTCTATATTGTGTTGAAAATGACATTAAACCCTATGATAACAAAATTTGCTACTTGTATGTACATGTATGAGAAAATTAGCTGCTGAATAGTGTGAATGAAGTACATGTGTACTCGCGATCCAAAATCTTGTATCTGTAATACTAATTCCATCAAAAATTTTGCACAAAGAAACATAATTTAAAGAATTTCATGCTTGATTTTTTTAAATCCAAATACTCAGTTTCTTCCTAATACACTTATTATCTATGAAATACTGCATATTACCAAACTATTCCATAGAAGGATGTAATGACATTGAACATGTAAGGTTCTTGACACAAAAAATAAAAGCTATGCCATAGCAAGAAGTCAGTACTACATCAATAATATTAGTTTTACACCCCCAAAGCTACATAATATTAATGGTTTCGTAAAAGTTTTAATTAAGTCATCTGGTTTTTAGGGATTCAACATCTTTCAAAAATAAACAAAAAGCAGTAGTACGTTTTCCTTTAACAATACAACTCATCTGGCCAAGTTATTAAATCAGTCTTATTACAGTTTTGTTACGATACTTTAGAAATTGGTAAAATTGTTGTGACAGTATGGAGACTGCTATATCTAAACTTGTCTTATAATAAGAGTATTCTGTTGAGGTTTCAGTGTATACTGAATGCCTCCTTGCCTCAGTTAAAGTCATAAAAGGGGATATTTGATTTGCATACTAGGGACAATTTTTATTGTTTGTTAGCCTTGTATCTCTGCAAATAAGCTTGCTTTATCTGAAGAAAAACTTGAACAATATATTCCTCATATTTCTGTATCAGTCTTGGTGCAAACAAATAAAAGACCTACATTATGTGTTAGAAAGCAGTTTTGTGAATATTACCAAAGCACACAAGGCTGACATACTCTTCTCGGCATACTGAAAGTATCTGATGTTGCTTACAAATTTTATGCTCTTAAGATAAAATAATTGCTAGCCATGATACTAATAATGCATAAGTGTCTCACTATATCCTTTATTTATTTATGTAAATTTCACTAAAGGTGAAGGGAATACATTTTTTTGATGCATGTACTATTAAAACATGTCAGTTACAGGTCAAGAAAATACATAACACTTGCAGGAAAAATGTTTAGTACTTTTTTTGAAGTGTGTAACTTATTTAGCATATTTCATCTTTATTCTTTTTAATTAAATATATTTTTTGTTTATGCTTTCATAAAATAATGTGTTTACATTGGTGTTAATGGAGTGCAAGTTTGGAATGATAATATTTGTGCAGAATTTAAATCAAGCATCCATTAAGATCATTCTGGTTTGTTTATATGTGGAAGTAGTATAGCTATTATTTCCAATCAAAGATATGTAAAATATCTATACAGATTTTGGAAGCTAGCACTTTAGTAATGCAATTCTCAATATTTAGTTTTGAGTAAAAGCATGTTATTTACCTAGAATGTTTTATGTGGACCAGGTAATGACTACTTTCATTCTTTCAAACATTAACTACAAAATAGGCTAAGTCCATCTATTTGGAATATTCATCGATTTCTGTCCTTGTTAATGAGTTCTTTAGTCACTTCAAAAGAGTGTCACTTATGACCATTAAGCTAGGGCTATTATTTTAGCAAAAATAAATTTATATTATTATTATTATTATTATTATTATTATTATTATTATTATTATTATTATTGGTTTTGATCATGAAAGAATGTATTTTGCAAATCATTTGAATGAACTTGATATATTCTTGGTCATCAAATCCTAATTTTACCTTGAACAAATTTCATTGTTACCAATATTTTTTTGCCTTTTCAAGAACCACAAAACCCAAATCAAGGAAATAAGTATGTGATCATGTCCATTGAATCACATTTATGAACTTGTTAAACATTGTTTGAATCAGGTAAATAGTGAAGTAAAATGAAGTGTTAAATAGGCATGGTTTTCTTATCATAAATGTGACAAATGAAGTGTAATTTTCGGAGTATATGTGATGCACACCTGTTTTGTGTATCTTTTTTAGAATCTCCTTCATATTTAATTCTAGTGAATTTTTGTTTTTTTTGTTTATATATATATATATATATATATATATATATATATATATATATATATATATATATATATATATATATATATATATATATATATATACAATTTAAGAAACTCCATTAACATTGATCTAGTTTATTGATCTTAGATAGACAAAAAGAGCTTATGGAATGGGTCTGTCATCTGTTTATTATCTCCACAAGTTTATTATCTCCACTTAAATTTGAAGGATTGCCATGAAACTTTACATGCATCCATCTAAAAAAGTATTTATTGTTGTTCTAAAATTTATTATCAATATAGTTTAAAGTCTTTTCAATCATGATTGTTGAAAATGCTCTGCATCTTAAATGTCATCAAAACATCCAGATGAAAATTATTGATCACACAGGCTTTTTCTGATGGTGGTCAGATAATAAACTGTCAAGAAAAGAAACATATTGATCTTTTATACTAAATAAAAGGATGGGCACACATTTTTCAATATACACAACTTTTGTGGAATCAAATTTTAAAAACTGATACATTGATGAAATAGTTGGGACCAAGCATAGTACAAGTCTGCAGGCATTCAGTACCAAGTGAAAATGATGCCAGTCAGAGACCAAATATGACATCAAGAATGGATTATCATAATAAGGTGTTTTCATTAAAATACTTCTTAATTAACATGTCTAGTTGATCCCAATTTAAATTGGTACCAGTCTGATGTCCAAGATGGCTGTCATATAGACACGGGTTTTTCACCAGAATTTTAATGTCAGCTTAGTCCTCAGTAAAAAAGCTGCTTGCACATCAAGTATGGCCACCACAATGGCCATTTTGAAAGTCTTATTATCACCATTCCTCTTGAATTTATGGTTGTACCAAGACTTCTGAATATGACATCTAGTTGATCCTAAATGAAGACAGTGCCACTCAGAAATCAATTATATCTGCCAAAGTGACAGTCCTGAAAATTTGATCACCACGTCTCTTGAATAAACGGACCTAGTAACATTGGATTATCATTCATGTTGAATGGTCTCACATGGAAATGGAATTACTGTAATATCCAGTATGGCAGATCTCTTAAGAATCTTGTCATCAGTACTTCTTCAGAACAGAAAGTGATATCATCATACGGATTCAACCAGAGGATGTTTAATGATGTCTTGCTGGTTCTAATTTAAAATGATACAGAACTGACATCCATTATAACCACCATGGCGGCCATCCTGGAAATCTTGTCACTATATATTAAATGGAAAGTCATTTTAATATGGGGTTTTCACCAGAAAAGTTCTTATGGTATCTACTTTGTCCTCAATGAAAACAATGCAAACTGACCCTCAATATCCTCATGATGATGGGGTTTTCAACAGAAAACTTGTGAAGATACCAAGTTAGTCCTAAATGAAAATTACACAAATTTCATATAAATTATGGTGACCATGGTTGTGTTGAAAATCCTGTTGTCTTTACTCCCCCAGAATGGATGGTCATAATTCTAATGATGTCCACTTGGTCTTGGTCCTAAATGGTGCAAATCTGATGTCAAGTATACCCATTAATTTTGCAAATCTCAGTATCACTGTAGAACGTTAGACATTACTTAAATACCTGGCAGTTAAAAAGAAATTCTTTTTTATCTTGATTCATGGAAATTCTTTTCACCCAGTAGAGCAGCAGTCATGGGATTTTTGTTGTAGAAATCTTTATTTTTTAATCACTACATATATATTCATGTAGCAAATTAAATGTGGATCTGAGTTAAGGTTGTGTAACTGGATGGTGGAAACTGGATTTGTGCATTAGATTGAACATAATTTTAATGGATCAGGTAAAGAATTTAACAACATGTATAATCTTATAAAGAGTAGAATGTATTTACATGGCAAATTTTTGAACATAGGCTATTCTTTCAAAAAGGACATATCAGGGTCCGAAGGCAACTCAGTAAAATTCCCAGTCAACAGATTTCACTTGCTGACCATCATTTTATAGATTACTTTCTGCACAAGAACTTATACCCATATCAATAATTTTGGCTTGCCTGGTACATAGGTTTCAATGGAATAAGTCTTCATTATCAGCTTTTCACTCAGTAATCTTATCACACTTGTATTTGCAATCTAAATGAAGGTATTTTGCCATTGAATGGTATATATTTGAAAGGAAATCTCACAAACTACTGTTATTATTGAAAATACAGTACTATATTATGCAATATATGCATGCAGTATGACTAAATGTTTTCTTAGCAAAATGCATCAATAAAATCATATTAACAATGTAAAATTTCATGTTTTCTTTTATTTACCCTATGCACAGGCATGTACAGATGGGGATATCTGAAGTAGGGTCATGATTGAGTCATTTGTACAATCCTGGGGGTATCTGAAGTAGGGCCATACTTGACAGCCATTTGTACAGATGGGTATATCTGAAATAGGGCCATAACTTAGTCATTTGTACAGATGGGGATGTCTGAAGTAGGGCCATAACTGACAGTCATTTGTACAGATGGGGATATCTGATGTAAGGCCATAACTGACAGTCATTTGTACAGAAGGGGATATTTGAAGTAGGACAATGCTTGACAGTGAAGCCTCACTAACCTTGTTGTCAGTCCATCCATCAACAATTTGGAATTGAACAAAATAACTTTCAATTATTATTATTATTATTTATTTATTATTATTTGCAGCTTAATACTGCCAAGACCACAAACAAGTTTTATTTTCAGCTTTCTGGGTCCTTGATTGTCCGACTTCCTGACTTGGGTCTGTGCTGCACAACTTTACAAAATACTGTTGGATTTCATCCATATTGGACATGCAGGAGCCCCTGACTGTTCCATCCCTCTAAGATAGGTTTCAACAACAGCTTAAATATGGTTGGATTTCAGCCATGTTTGGCAGCTGTATTGACAAAATGTTAAATAAGTTTGATTTCTGTGACCATGACACAATTTATAGAAGGTATGCTGCCAACACAATTTAACATTTTGTAACTTTTGTTTCTGAAATATAACTTATGGATTTGGCATGCAGCTTTGTCTGGATAAACTTTGAACAAGTACAATTTCCAGGATTGAGTAACATTATTAACTGGAGTTGTTGCCCCTATTCGCTTTGGTTCTTCGATTCAACCAAATTCAGCATGGAGCTCAATTCAAGATCTTCAAGTTTTTTCAAGAGTTAAAGTTCCTGATTCTGCAACACAAGTTGACTAAACTTTTGTACCAAGTTTGGTGTGTAGCTATATGTTGATACCTTGAATTAGTTTAATTTCCAGGATCAGATGCAGGAGATCACAGGTTCGAACCCTGTCCAAGTAATTCCAAAGACTTATAAAAATTATACTAACAGCTGTCCTGCCTGGCACTCAGCATTAAGAGGTTAGTGTTAGGACTGATCAGCTTGTCGGGATAATGTGACTGGGTGGGACATCATGCTACATGTCTGGGGCATGATGCCTCAGAGCTAAACATCACTATAAACTGCCACACTGTAGACATTGTAGCGATATAACTGAATTGTTTAAACTATCTTAAAAATCCAAATCACACACCAAAATCATTTACAGGATTTGTCGCCCTCCATTTGTTTTCTGCAAAAGTAAACTAGTTGGTTGGATTTCAACCATATTTGCTAGGTTTTATATGGATGATAGAGTTTGATTTCTAGTGTTCCCATTCTACAGATGGAATTTTTGTACGCAACTTTATTTTGATGCGATTTTCAGTGTTCCCATTCTACTGATGGAATTTTTGTATGCAACTTTATTTTGATGCGATTTTCAGTGTTCCCATTCTACCGATGGAATTTTGGCATGCAACTTTCTTTTGATGTCATCTGGAATAACTTGATATCCAGTATTACACAAAATCATTCACAAAATTTAGGAGCCTTTATTTCTTGTCCTCCCAAGCTTATGTTTCTGCAGTATACCACAATTTGTTGGATTTTAACAATGTTCATTGTGTAGCTTTATGTTGATAGGCACTAACATGAATGTGATTTAAAACATCTACTTCACACAACATACATTTTAAGTTAATATTATTAGTGAAGTGATCACCCCTTTTTTTTAGCTCTATTTTTTGCACCACGTAAATTCATGATTTGAAGAGATTTTTATGTGCAATTCCATGTTTTTGACCTTGATTGCCATATTTTTTTTGAGGATAGTTTGACAGAAACTTGTCATGGAAATCACTTTACCTGTATGCACATCTATTGATCCAAAACCTCAACATTAATGGAAAATAGCTTGTGCACTGATTATTGATGCTGGCATGTAGATGTATTTTACAGGACAAGCACAAACTGAATGTCTCCATATTATCAAATAAATGTAAGTTTTGAACACTGGATGTATATTTTTTGAATCTTGTCGAAAAATTTAAATTCTATAAGACCAATACTTGTATTGAACCAAGTCCAGTGCCCTGCAAACATTAATTTATGTGTGAAATTTAGTGAACAGCGAGTACAGATGAAAGAAATAAGCTTTTCTGTATATAGTAATTGGCATCGTATAGTAATAATTACAAAATTAACTAGTTTTGTTTGGATTTTTTTAGCGTAAACATTGGCATAATAATTACAGTAATTGTATCTATTATGTCTACAAATTATCTGTTATTCTATTTCTCATCTAAGATTAACAATGGGCTAAGTGGGGTTGACCATTTTTTATGTTGTCTTGCAGATTCTTGCCCCATGTTAAATTTCTGAGCAAACTCATTGACCATGCTAGAGAAGGATCATGACATATTGTTCATATTATTTACATCTGATGCATTGAGCTTGTCAATACTAGTGACTTTTTCTGATGATATATCTATCCACCATGGTAAATAGGCTCATATCATCAACGTACATGTTTTATTATGAGTAAGATTTCATCATATTAATGAGTTATGTTGCTTCTTAATTCCGAAGACTATTTTCTAACCTGACTTTTAATCAAACTCAATAGATCAACATTTTCAAGATCTTGGATAATTAGCATTGTATATTTCTCTGGTCTTGCATTGAATATGAATGATATTGGACCAATCCTGAGACTAATTTTTATATATGATTTTGATCAAACTTGGTAAGTAAGATTAGGTCATCAAAATCTTGGTAGAGTATGATCTTGAGTAAAATATATGCATCTTATTGATGTGATCTTGCATCTAATTGGCTGAGTTGAAAACAAGAACAAGGTGTATGCATATTAATGAGATAATATTGTTTTGGATTAACTGAGATTGTCATAAATATGAAGACTGGATCACAACTGGCACAAAATTGCTCAATCTTAAGTTTATATTATCATTTTTATGACAAATTCAATAATAACGAAGAGAGCTTATAGCATATTAATGATATGTTGTGGCTGTTTGGCTTAACATGTCTAGATCCAGTGACTGTATTTGCAATTTCTATAAAGCAAATGGCTTTAAATTACCAAGATTTTAATGACTTCAGTTATGAGCAAAATGTCTGCATATTTATTACGCTTTCAAAAAGAACTTTTCAGGTCATAGTAAAACAGGTCAAATCAACATGGTAAACATTTGGGATATAGTTCAGGTGGGATATGTTCCCACAATTACCATACTTCATCAATTGGTCAACTGTTTAGTTATGTTAGCCAGATAAGCAATATCAGACTCAATTAGGCCTTTTGTTTAAAGTTATGTCCCTTGAACACTGCAACAAAGGTACTGTTAATGAACAACCTTATGAAAACTAGATTCCATATTTATTATTAGATTTCAACCATGTTCTCAGTGAAGCCTTCTTATTTACATACATGAGTTCTGACACGTTAGAGTATATTCTGCACAAATTTCTCTGTGTAATCACACATTAGGCATTGATAATTCACAACATTATAAAGCTCTGCCATTCATTCTTGTTACTGTCAACTGCTGCTTAGGTGAGATGTAGAAATGTTCATCATTCATCTCTCCAACCTTGCACAAGCTTGTGAACCCTAGTACCAGCTTGGTTCTTTAGATTTTAATAAAATTTGCTCTGGAATTTCATTTCAATATGAGCCAGAAGATCGGATTTGGCTTTTATTTTTAGAGCTCTTAATGTACTCAGACCATGCATCCAAATGGCTTGTGACTAATATCTTGTATTTACAACATGTGCAGCCATTTAAACATATACGTTAATACCCCATCATGGAAAACCACTTGTTGATATTTCAACACCAATCCACCATTGAAGACATTGAACTCAGCTTCTTCTCTAGGCTATGTCTTGCGCAGGATAATCTACTCTAGACATGTGCTGAAATCATAGGAAAATGAATGGATACTATGGAACGGTATTCTTTCCCAGGTTGCTGCATGCCATCAGTCTCAGTTTGCAGGTCCAGGAAAGACTTTTATGTCAGCTGGTTTCCCTCCAGAGAATTCCTTGTCTAGCTACTTTTTCTTTGCAGAATGGCTACCTCCCCAGGTAGGTCTGGTGGGTTTCCTTGCTGGTTTGCTACTCTTGTTGACTGTCACATGCTGTATTGGTATTCTTCCAGCTGGTAATACCTCTCATCTGAATTACTCAACTTGACTTTAGGAGGTAGGGGAGGAAGAGTTGGCTAATTCAATAGCATGCTGCAGTGCCTTATACTTTCCTGTAATAAGTACTTGGCTGGCCATTATCTGCATTTGGCAATATGATGGTGGCCAACAGGTCACTTTCTCCCTTCTTCCTAATACAGCAGGCACTCCAATGTTAATAGCTCTATGTCTGGTCACTGACAATAATCCTATGATTACTGTTGCCTTCACACTTTTTATTTGATTTCAATTTTTTTGATTTGTTGATTAAACGTATAAAAGGTTGATCTTAAGTATAAACTCAGTCAAGTTTAATAATGAGCAGATATTGCTGGTATCCCCCTTCCATCCATCCATAACAGTAAAGTTTTATCTGTAATCAAGAGCTCAGATGAGTGTAATTACCAGCTCTGTATCCTATTTTGCTGAATTATGGCTCTTCATGTTTATTTTTGCTTAATTTTAACTAAATTGGCTATGAGTGTTCAACTGAACAGGGTTTTATGTATATCTGTTCTGTGTGTTTAATTTCTGTCCATTATTTTGATTTTGTTGTACAAGTTATTGCCCTTGACTGACTCTGAATATGGTATTGATGAATCTCCTTACAAAGTCTCATGATTTCATATATAATAGGATGTACACAGCCATGAAAAACCTGTGATCTGAAGCTAAATGCAAATATTATTGTGAAATTTTGGGCACATTGACCTTCTTGTACAGTTGTGATATTGATAGAGATAAACACCATCAGCTACTTTAAAGAGGGTTATATATGAAACCAATAATAAATATTGTAAGATAAGTAATCAGGTTATCTCTACTGTCAATACCTATCTCCTGATGTCAGGTTTCTGTTACTGAAAGAAGTGTTGACTAAAGTTGTTGTTGTGGGGCTTAATGCCATTTTTCACCACACGATATGCTATACATGGCGGGCAGTATTAATGGTGGAGGATGTTGGTTGTTTGTTGTTGGGCTTAACCCCATTTTCAGCACATGATAGGCTATACATGGCGGCCAGTATTAATGGTGGAGGAAGAAACCGGGAAATCCACAGAAAGAACCACTGACCCATGAGAAGCTACTGGCAAGTTTTCCCACATATCCACATTCTGTTTGACTCAAACCCACACAGACAGAGGTGAGATGGTAGTGATCCATAACTGAGAGCGCTTTAGACCACTTGGCCACTCGGGGCCCCTGCTGACTAAAGTACATGTATCATCAAGATTAATATTATATCATTATCAATAAACGCAGACATTTACAGGCAATGGGGTCAAAAATGTTGTGATAGAATTTGGGGCTCACACATCAGTCAAAAAATTCTTTTTTTTTTTGATGCTTACAACTGGATGTAATTGTCAAGGTCATAATAACATGGTCAGCATAGGCTAAAAATAGATTTTGTGGATTAACACAGACAATAACATTGAACCAAACAGGGTACCAAAGACCTAAAAATCATGTGATAATAATTCTATCATTTCCTTTACGAAGAAAACATTTCGTCCAAACTAGAAGTTTCTTCTACATAATTAAATCACACACAGTTAGCAACATCCAAATAAATCATTACCAAACATTAACAATTTATCATATATAAACGGAGATGTATTACTTTAGAAGAAACTCGGTTATTTTACTTGACATTGGGGAGTGGGTGACTTGCAGATCAATTTTATGTAGAAAAGATTCAAATTAAACAATTTAATGCTGAAGACTCAGATAAACAACATCATAACCGATAAGTAGAGTATTCCTTGTTTTGAGGTATTCAACAGCAGTGTGAAAATGGAGCAAAGGAAAAAATTAAGAAAGGTACCAAGATTTAAATGATATTTGGGAATGGTTTTGCAATGTGCATGACAACAATACTTGCATGCTTATCACTCTTACATCAAGAATAATAACTATTAATGTATATTCAGTTGAAATAAGTCTATTCTTAAGACAGGAAGAACCTTTTAAGAATTAATGTTACTTTGAAACAAAATATTAAAAACTTCAAAGTATATATAGCTTTCTTACTATGTACATTACATTACATATATTTCTCACAAAGAAATTTAGTTCCCTTCTGGAAAGGTCACCTGTCTTCTAAAGCCACTTTCCAGTGCTGAAGGGGTGGCTGTATACAAGGGGGACGACTGTATAAAATGTTACCAAAGTAACTGAATTATGAAAGGTGGATCAGTGACATACCTTTGGTTCTCATCAAGATGCATCTCCTCACTAACTTCTATTATTTTGAGGCATAACAGTACCAGTGTGTAAATAACTGAGCAAAATGAAAAAAGTCAACAAAGAATGTACACCTAATGTACATGCACAAAGTTATCCCTCTTAGCCCCATTCCCTAGGTTAGTGCTAAAAATACCCCTCAGCTACTAACCTAGGACCATCTAAGAATGGTTCAGATGAAGTGAGGCTGTAAATATGTATATGCTTTATGTGTACAGATGCCAATTTCGGGGACAGTATAATAGCAATCCTCAACTTCAAAGATGTGAGCTAATCATTGTTAGGGGGTAAACAGGGCTGTTCTAATTGCTTTTGTTGACCTGATTAAAATGCACTTCATTAGGTTGTGGAGGCTTTGAAATGGTGCCTTCCAAAATCTTTCCAGTCCCAACCACCATTCACTATGGCATTGTCTGAAGTCAAAACTGTTGACAGTGTTCTGAAAACTCTGATGAAAAATCCAGTTTTCACCAAATGATTATGATTATGTACACAATAAGTACACTGTACTAACCATAAAAAGTTCAAGTCATCTGTCAAGAATGAAGCTTGTCAAGTTAGACACAATGAAAAGTGAAAGCCTTTTTCATTTATAAACATCTTTCGCTAATTTTCTAAGATCAACTCTCAAATGACTTTAAGAAATTAGTTATCAATGATCCAGTATCATCACTAACATTATGAAAAACCTTTTAAGAAAATACTGATCAATTAATCATCAAATCAAAATTGGGCGTGATAGCACTCACCTGAACTTGACATGTCAGATTTAGAAAACCAACAAACAATTTTAAAACTTTTGAGGGGAAAGAAATTCTTGGAGAACATATATGCTCCATTGTCAATTAATGTTTGTGTGATTCATCTTCTTTTCAAAACCATTTTATCAGAATACTTTCTCTTCATAAAAATGGCAAGTAATTTATACAATCATCATTGGCCTTGAACTTCTCCCTGCCACTGGGAATTAGGGCCCAAATCATAACTATCAAACTGTTAACAGCTGCATCAAAGCTAGGCATTAGAATCGAAGCTGATCTGTGCATTCAGTATTGCTTCCAGTGTCTGTCCTCACCAATGGATGAAATTAACGTAGTATTTTGAAATAGCAACTCACTCAAGTACAGTTTCATTCATATATATTAAAAGATAGTTTATACATTGTACTAATACATATATTGTACAAAGGTATTTTAGTACAATGTACCAGCACATATATTATACAATGGCATTTTAGTACATTGTACTAATACATATATTGTGCAAAATTATTTTAGTACAATGTATTAGTGCATATATTATGCAAAGTTATTTTAATACAATGTACTAGTGCATATATTACACAAAGGTATTTTAGTACAATGTACTAGTAAATATATTATACAAAGGTATTTTAGTACATATGTTATATAAAATATGAGTACAATATTTTTGTACATATATTACACAAAGGTATTTTAGTACAATGTACTTATACATATACACAGGTACATTAGAACAATGTACTTGTACATATACACAGGTATTTTAGTACAAAGTACTAGTACAAATATTATAAAAAGGTATTTCAGTATATGAAATTTCAAGACTTAGATACATATATTGAAGTACATAAGAGACCCAATTTTTAAGGTTAAGAATTTCAGCTTTCTTATAGAAATTGAACTATTCCATTTATTTTTGTATTACTTCCAAAACTAATACAAATGATATAATGATAATAAATAACATAATCAGTGTGACACTTCAGCATCTCATAACTACCTACATCATGTCTCATTTCATCCACAATTTTATCCCATTCATTTAAAACTTTTGCAAAATATGCAAATAAAAGATTCTGAATTTAAGAGTGATACATTTTTATTCAATGTTAAAATTTTGTATTTTATTAAATTTATGTAGTTCTGTGAAAACTTAAAGGAGTTTTTTTCAACTAATGCAAGGACTTTTCAAAAACAATATTTGAATTTGAAAAATTTCAAGCTATTTTTAAGGCAAACCCCACAATATCATGATTTTTCAAGGCCTTTTGAACCAGGGAGTTGCTTCATGTTTGAGAGTTGGATTTTTAATGTAGCTTTAAAAAATAGTCAATCATATTGCTACAATGTCTGCAGTGTGGCAGTTTACAATGACATCTAGCACTAGGCCATCATGCCAGACATGTAGCATCATGTCCCATCAAGACACATTATCCCAACACCTGGCCAACCAGTCCTAACACTAATCTCTTAATGCTGAGTGCCAAGCAAGGTAGCTGCTAGTACCATTTATGTAAGTCTTGGTATGATTCCATCAGGGTTCAAACCAGTGATCTTACGCATCCAAGGTGGATACTAACCAAATAAACCACCAGAGCAGTAAGGACAACAGGAATGCAATCATGGTTTCTTTAGGGATTCAGCGCACAATATGGACTGTGTAAAACTTGCCATCATTTATTTAAAATGACGGAGTTCATTAAACTCTGGTTTCAATTTATTTTGCAATCAAGATCAATTCTTAATCCAATAATTTGGAGCTCTTAAGAAAAGAACATTGTTGACAAAAAACAGTTAAAAACCATGATCATTGAAATTCTTTATTGACAAAAAAATATTTGACAAAACTGGCTAAATAGTCTTAAATTAACTGATATTGGGAAATTAATGTATTGCCTCGATGAATCACTCATAGGAGCTCTTATAGTTATAATGGTTTGGACTAGATCCATTTCAAAGGGCAGTCAACTTCCATTTCTCAACTTCATAGCATACAAGTATAAATATCTTGAAAGAATTTCTTGCATTCATTTCCATGTGACATCTTATAAAATGAAGAAAATTTCTGCTGTGAATCATTTCAGCTTGGGAATGTATTAAACTGATTCACTGAAAGTGTTTCACTGAACAGTTGTGTCACCCAGTGCAGGATCAAAAAGTTTAACAGTCATCTTAAAGCGGTCCCCTTTGATGGAGTCCTGATAAAAAGTACTGAATGACTGACACAATTCCATGCAAACATCTTGTACCGATTCAATAGAATCTAAATTAAGTAAACACTGATGTGCTCTTTGAAACTATGACATTAATTTGCACTTAGTTGAAGTCTTTATTACTTTCTCAACTTGAAATGGCTGACTGTCCATCTGTGATTTGACCTTGACCTTTATTTACATCACTGATGCACACCCACTGACCCTCCAAATTCTCCTTCCATAAGCTGACCTGAAAATACAGAAGTTTTGTGTGCAGAGGAAAGAAAAACATTTTTGTCTTGATGTGCATCAACTTGCCTAAAAAAGTAAACCATACAAGTATGAAAGGCAGATGCTTAAAGCTTCTAAGACACTATACTTAAGAATTAAAAAGTAGCAGTATCAAAAGTTACGCCAAAAAGTAACATAACACATTTTTGTGTTGCCTTTAGAGTCCATTATAAATTGGTGTTAATGAAAACAAGTAATGGACAATCTCTGGTCTGACTCAAGACCTTTGCAGTAGCTTATATCAAAGAAAGGAAAACTCATACATTTGAATAACCTCTGTTACTTATGTACTAACACCATGCAATATAGTACCACTAATTTTCTTTGTACAGTATTAATTAAGAACCAATAGTCTAAAAGCCATTATACTTACTTTGTTATCTCCCCCTGAAACAGCCAGAATGTTTCCTGTGATGGACCAGCTGAGATGCCACACCACATCATTAAATTTGTGTAAAACTTTGGATGTCCAATTGTTGAATGTACCATCATTGGTCCAAATTATGACTCTACAATCCTGAAATATATGATACAAATGTAGATAGGAAGAAATCTAAATCACTTTCAGCTACAAAGATTATTGATCAAATATTCATGTACCTCAAAGTAGAAGTATTTTTGTTACCATGACACAATTTATGTACAAGCAAGTTTAGTAATGAAAAAGTCTGGATAAGTTCTCTATAAGAATATATTAAGTGTGACTGGAAAAAACATTTCAGGCAACTGATAGTAAGTTATGGAGAGTTTTAAATTCATTTAGATTACATTAAAATCTCAATTTTAAACAAGAAGCATTGAAAATGAAAATCTCGGGTATTACAGAGACCACATATACCAGGAAAAAAAGTAGCCTCTATGTTCTTTGTACACACCTACAGACAGTATTCTAGCCACCATGTAGGACTATCTCATACTAACAATCATTTTATTTAATGCCTACATGATACCAATTTTTTTCCAGTAAATTATCTTTCTTCAATAATACTTAATCATAATACCTAAGAAGAACCATACATGCCAACCCCTGGTGAGGGAAAAATGCAATCCAAGTAGACAAAAAGAGTAATCCAAGAAAAAGAGTAATCCACATATAACATGATACAAATTCAATGAAGATATGTACTAAATGATTTCTTTAACACCTAATGTCTTTTAAAATGAACTACTGCTTCAAGTTTTCATATATGTAGCACCTTTAGATTTAAAAAACAACATATTCTAATGTTGCATTTCAAAACACTTTGTACCAGCTGAGACTATGAATGTTTTGCACACCAGTAGAGTACTTAGTACTAGATTACTAAGCCTGGATCTGAATTCAGTTTTATTTTTGCTAACAATACAGAATAAAAAACCCTCACTGCCAGCATTAGAATGTTAAAGAACCAATATTCCTTTAGTAACCTGACAAATAAGAGTAAATTTATATCATCCAGTTATTGGGTCATTTAGCTGGGAAGTAAGATATAAAAAAAAATCAATTCTGTTGGCATGAAATTCATTGTTGGGTAGAATGCCAACTTTATACTTCGGGCATTCTCCTTCTAATTTATTGGCAGTCTTTCATACAGCAATGTGCATCAAATGACAGACAATCTGTGATGTACATCAAGACATTTTTCAAAATACAGAATGCAGCTTCTTTATGAATTCCAGTTCTCACTGATGCATTATCAGCTGAAAACACCATACAGTTCTGCCAATTTATATAATGTTTATTCAAAGCATCATCATGCAATCCAAAGTGTTTTCTACAGTGGAATTTATAGTTAATTCAGGTAACAAAAAAAGAACACTTTGACTTTGTCATTTTTGTTGTCAAAGTCTTTTACACAGACTGAGTACAACTTTTTGTCATCTTAATTATTACTTCCATCTGTGGCAATAGTAAGCGACCCAATTTTCATGGCTTCTGCAATCTTAAGTGAAGTATCTTCAGCCAAACACAGAACAATAATTAGATGATTTTGCTCTTGCACATGCATGTAGTTTGCAATTTTGGAATCAGGAAACAAAGGATCAACATAGTCTTCTACCGCTAGAGGCCTGTTCTATTAAGAACTTGGTAAATAACACCTCTGCATTTATAACATTCATGTCCATGATTGAGTTTTGTTGTAAAAAAGAAGTTACCGTCATATTGGAATTAGTATAATTCAAGCTTTCTTTAGTTCTCAAGTGTTACTCCACATTAAATTTACCACCATAAATAATATTAAAATCCTTTCCACACAACCTGCAATGGGCATGAACCTGCCCTAAAATGTAACATGTGTATTCATCTCTGAATCAGTTTTTTTGTCTTTATTTAATCCATGTGAAATTTTTTGAAAACATTTTTGCTCTAAGACACATTTTGACTTGAATAAATCTGACTTTTAGTGCCAAATATCCTAGACTGGTTTAGTATCAAATAAGAATTAAAACAAAAAAATTTGCAAATAAAGATTAAAATTTAGAAAACCATTCTGATCTCTCCTTACTAAGCCATACTGCTGCTATAAATAGAATTTGAGGTCAAATGTTTGACAGGAGAAACTAGCATGTTTCTATTAAATAGGATAGCCACTATAAACATAACACTACTGTTAGGAAAGTGCATGCAAGTCGACTGACAAACATTCTAATATCATAGTTACATAGAAGCCATCTTTCCTAGAATACAGTCTGTGGGATTAACAGATGTTAAAAATGAGAAAACAAATTATTTTTTAGAATGGAGGATATACCAAAATCACGTAATCCATATACGTTTATATATATGCAAGGTTTAATTTAGTGAAAAAAAGCATAATGATTACACCAAAAGCATATTGGTTGGCATGTAAACTACTACTACCTCTGAAGCTAAAACTTCCTAGTTAAAAGCTAAAAGTTATCTGCCTACACAGGCAGCAGTTAGAATGTTCTCCCCTTGAAAAACTATTGGTACCAAATCCCATGAATACTTCTGCTATAACTGGAGTGGAAGGCATGTGCATGTGCACACATACACTATGTGTGTGACTGCAGGGAGCCTGGAAGGGTGGATGTACATATAATTGGGAAAGCACCGAATAAACACAGTTTATTAAACAATTGGTTGCATCTTCAAATATTACTCAACCATAATACCTTAGGAAAATAGGCAAAAGGTGGAGAAAGTTACATCCCCTTTCCAACAAGGCCATCTGTGGTCCCCTAAGATAAGAGCTTCTGTAGATAACATAATTGAAAAATGGATTCCAAATGTGGGGAAATGGTCTTCAAAAACGAATTTTTCCCTCTTACAGATCCAGAAGTTGTGAAGCGACATCCTTATGAAGCTGTCAAACAACCTGGGAAGGAATCCTGTTCCTTGGTCCTACCAAGTTGAACATTTGGATAATGAAAGATCTCCAAAATAAAACCAGAAAAGGTGACTTTGACCCCATGAGATGTTTAATATTATGGAAATTTCACTCGAATGTAATGCACGTGGCAAATGGCCTAATTCTGTGAGTGAAACGAGTAGCAAATACATTCAATTAGGAGTTATTCTGCATTGTGTGGAGCAAATAACCTTGTAATGCACGTGGCAAATGGCCTAATTCTGTGAGTGAAACGAGTAGCAAATACATTCAATTAGGAGTTATTCTGCATTGTGTGGAGCAAATAACCTATTTTATCCAGAGTGAAATGGCTTTGCTGATATGTCCTTTCTTCCTCTAAGGGGTTACAAGATGCCTGGTCTCCCTTGATTTTTCCCATTTGAGTGGAGCAATTAGCATGAGGTGCCACTTAAATAATGTTTTTGGAGTGGAGCAATTAGCACGAGGTGACACTCAAATAATGTTTTTGGAGAATGCTGTCCAGGTAGTTTGATACTGCCATCTTGATTGTGGTCTAGACAGGGGCCATTACTCAGTCCATGAATTGTGTGAAAACCCAGGCAATGATGTCAAGTCCAAATGGAAGTGCCTTGAACAGCTAAACAGTCTTTGTAGGGGAATCAAAGGAATTTCCTGGAGGCTATGTGAATAGACATAAAAATATGCAGCTTGTAAATCACATTGATGCATAGTCTCCCTTCTGGATGACATTTAGAACCCATTGTGCTGTTTCCATGATGAAATAAGGGACAAATTGACTGAGGGTGCTTAGGTCAGTGACAGGAAAAGAATTTTATTTGCAGATGATTTGTACTGCCATTTTCTGGAGAAGGTCCTCGGTTTCTTGCTGGAAAGTGGTGGTTCTAAATGGGTCAGAGAAGATGACTGTAGCTGAACAAACTAAGGGCAAAGAGGTAGGTGTGATGAATGTGATAATGAGTCCTTGCAGAAACCATTTGTTGGGTCCAGAAGTCATTTTTGCAAATTCTGTCCCATTCTGAATTGAAAAATTGGTGCCTTCCTCTAATCAGGTCATGTGATAAGGGTGGTTAAGAAGGCTTGCAAAATGATCATCTTCTCTCTGTCCAGTTTTGTTTGTGATAAATGTGGTTTTTCTCAGTTGTAGAGTAGGTAAAACTGGCCTGTGTCCGAGAGGAGTCTTGCAATAGCCATGTTGAGTTCCCGGAAAATGCCACTGCTATACCAGAGACTTTGAGAGTGAAATTGGTCTCTTTGGTGGTTTGTTTGTGGATTTGTCAATCTGACCATTAAAAAAGCTTAAGATGATAAATGCTGCAAGCATAGATTGGCATTATGGTGATCCTGAAGAAATGTGGAGGCAGAAACCAATGCATCTGATTCTGCCAAATTTAAGCTAGTAGCTGCTATTATGATATTAGCCAGGGTATGTTGGGCAGCTCTGCTTGAGATAAGGGCCATTCTGGAAAAAGATTATGCAATTCTGGGTATGACATGATGAACTGTGTTCTAACTATTGAGAATACCAGATCCAACATAGAGCCCATGGCCATAATGTCACACACCAACTGCTGTGTTTTGATTTCTGTTTATTTTTGCTAAAAGTATTCTGATTATGTCACTATAATCCTCAAAGCTGTTATGTCTCAGTTGATGTCTTGGGTAACCAGTGAAAAATTGGAGTGTGGGTTTTACAGAACTGCCACCTTAAGTTTGATTAAAATTTCCTTTACCAGAAAAAGTAGGTTCATGCTTGGGTCCTGTAACCTATGATGTAAGCAGCCAAAAAAGTCAACAACTCTACTAGACTATGGAAGTAATTTGAAAGTTGTTTTGTCCTTTTTGGCCAATAAGTCAACAGATGCTGGAATTTTAGACCATGAAGTTGATGGAGAAGGAGGAGGCAGACAGAACTCCAGTGGCAGCATGCTGAATACTGAGGGCATTGTCTTTACACATAAAAGTAAGATCTAACAAAGATAAGAGTGCTTGATAGCAGGTTTTTTCATCTCTTGATAAAGGCAGTGATGATGATGTCTCTTGTGGTACCTGTGAAGTAGCTGAAGAGGAATGTTGAGGATGGTGGTTCACTATACTACTCACAGAACACCAAGCGATGGTATCTGAAAGCTCCCTTTGAGTGACAAAGGCTTGAGAATGAAGTGAAGTGACAACACCCTGGTATTGCATAAAGCTAATCATTATTTTCAGCAAGTTAATTGCATATATGCAGATTAGACTGATCCATGAGAAATAGACATTTATATAAACTGGGTTCAGCAAACTCGACTGGTTTCTACAGGCTGGACAGACATTGTTCTTCTAGTGGCAGATACTGTGACCCAATGCAATCAGATCCATAATGAAGAGTCCAATTATGATGGAACAGGACCAGCTTAGTTGTAAGGAGTTAATGAGATTGGGATAAGGCATGAAATATAAGGTGGTTGTAAGTCACAAGTTTCCAACATTTACACATCATGCATTTAGTTTAGCCTATGGTCAAATCTGTAAGAATAAATAGAGCACGCAATATAAATTGGTTAGCATGTATGGCAAACACAGAGCAATACCCTATATAACCATGCTTACTGTAAAATGGCACTCATGACAACCGATACAGTGCATGCACTGAAGCATCACTATTGACACTTTTTGAAGTTGTCACTCTAAATAAATCAGATAATGTTGCCAGAAGGAAAGGCAAAATGACTGCTTGCACAGGTAAAATCAATGAAGCAATGCATACATAATGCTAACACTAAATCAGTATAGAACACCTACCTGTATATATCTGACCAATTATACAGCAATATGATAAAATTTCTGTATCACACACCAGGTCTGCACATATTTAAATACAGCTATAGCAATACTGAGGGGTTATAATAGTGACCAGTGCAGGTATGTACCAAGGATGGCAAAGTGATCATCAATAAAAGAAAGAAAAGCTGGAAGAATTTAGAAGGTGCATTCTTTCCTTCCATGTGAAAGTCTCCTTCAACTTGCTTAATAGCAGAAGATTTCCAGAACAATGGTACTGATTGCAAAGCCTCGGTCTGTAAAGACTGAGCAACTTGGTGCCAATCCTGGTAACAAGTGAGACCACTCTAAATGCCACTCGGGTGGGCAGGTAATGTTTACCTTTCAGCCTGGGGGACCTGGATTTTTTTAGGTAGAAGTAGTTCTTTTATAGCATTATGATCAGTTAACACATCTGAAAAAGAAACTACACTGTTAATAATGACAAACTTTACCTACCTGAGAACAACTAGCAATAATACTTTTTGGCAGGCCTATTGATGGTGCCCAGGACACGTCCCTAACCCAGTCACTGTGGCCCTCCAATTTCTGGTCTTCAACCCACTGACTATCTTCCTCCCTGTAACAAAACTTATGTACAGGCAATGCTACTTTGTACTTTACATACTAATGTATTTTCTAAAATTTGTAAAATACCTCTAAAGCAAATAAAGTTTACTTGAGAAATAGCACTATGGGAGTGGTTTGGTAAACAATTATTAATTTCATTCCATTTTCTTTAGCAAATATATAGCATTCTTGATTAAAATTTAATTGGTTGTAAGTTCGTTAAAAGCAAAACATTTCCTTACCATAGATATTACAAGCATAAAATTAAAAAAAATTTCTCATTACACATGCTGTAATCTTAACCTTTAGTCTAATGCAAACTTAATAACTGACCTTCATGAGGTGTATACAACTATGAAATGGCTAAAAATTACAAAGTATAAATACAATCTACACTTGTTCTTTTAGGTTTGTTGATTAGGCTCCCAATATTTTCGGAACAATTATTTATTTTGCAGTTCTCTCGGTTTTGATGATTATCTCATTTGGATCGATTTGACAAATTTGACTTAAGGTGTAATCTCAAAGCAATTATTTAAAACTGAAAACTAATTCAGCAAAACATAATTCCCCCAGGGATGGTACTTCAAAAGCAAAACTTGTTGGAGGATGCGTTTCAAGTATTTTGATTCTGACAGTGGAAGAACGTTGATTAGGAAAATCACTACTTTTGTGGGTTGTGTTAACAAAATGAGAAATCGCTGGTGGGTTTGTCAGAAAAAAAGGAATATATATTAACAGTCACATCTAACCCCCTCCTAGTGGTCTAACAAGCACAAAATACTGGATCAAAAAATGATGCCGGTACATGCGAATGCACCTAATTTGTACAAATTCAGGCACTTTTAAAGCAGTGATATGCATTCTGCAAATTAGTCAACACCGATGATATAAAATGTGCTTTGTGCAGGATCATGGATGCAATTTTTATTCAACATTTAACTTTAAAAGTGCATTGCTATGTAATTTGCACTGCCAGTAACAGTATCACAGCATTTGATGCAACATCCAGATTCGGGAAGACAAACATCAAAATAGTTGGATACTTCCGTTAGACATAAATGGCTGTTAAACTAAATTTTATTGGTACAATAGGCCCTGGAACAAGCATTTTATGGTGGGGTTTTAACCTTACATTCATCATGGAAGTTTTACAAATGCCTGTTTCAAATAAGGGCCACAAAGGAAACCAAAATGGCTGAATCACAACGGGTTTTGTGGTCAGGTGATGTTTTTAATCAGCAAATACTGATGACTATGATCACAATGAGTTTCATGTTGGACATTGTGAAAATGTCACTGGAAATACCAATATGTGATTTTGAGTCCAAAATTGATGTTGCCTGTGAGTCCGATGTACATGTTGCACTTACAGGATGCTGGTTATATTTATTCAAGATACCCATGTCTGAACAAGCAATGGGAATGTTGGACATAAAATCCTAATACAGCATGATGGAAGTGAAAAAAAAATCTGGTAAAAGAGGCAGCAAAGCACTGACTCAAGGAAGTGAATCTTTGGCAGAATTCATGTTAGTGAAAACTTTTCAAATTTGATTAGGTCCAGAACATGGTGCAGCTGTTATGGTTACCTTTTCACAAAAGCTTGCATGATAGATGTGTCTAAACTGATACAAATTTGATCATGAGCACTAAATATTTTAAGTTATTGAATTTTAGTATCTTGGTGTTTGCACAGGAACTGAATTAGTACAGTGAGTCTTGAACTATTGAAGTTTTGTGCAGAAACATGGAATCTAAGCAGAATACATCCAGAAATGTAGAGGTTTTGTTTTCTATCTTGGATTTAGTCCCCCAATTGCACTTCACACTGATACGCATATTCACAAACAATTTGTATAGTAGTAGGAAAAGTGAGTGACATATTTAGATACATATCACAAACATGACAAACGGTATGTGGGGGAATCAAAAACAGGCTGGATTAGAAAAGTATAATAACAATAATGAGTAGAAGTGTGCCTCTTTTTTGATGTGTGCAACATTATTTTCTCAGCTTCAATAAAAAATCACATCAAAGGGAAGACAATAAAGGATGTATAGTTAACTAAACCAGGTGAATTTAGCTACTCAAATCAATTTTAACCTTCTGGTTATATCTGTTACGGTAAGTTTCAGTCCATTCTGGTGACTATGTCCATTGAATCAGTATGGTTGGAAATTTTTTTTTTTAAAGACTGAAAATTCTTTTGTCATACATATTATGAATATATATTGTACTTTTGCCTGAGAGATGTGAATAATTTCATTCCTTGGTGTGTTGATTCTGGTTGTTCCTCAGTTCAAATGCACAATGAAAAACAATGATGCATTCACATACATTTTTGCAAATATTTATTACAGATGCAATCTCCAGATATCGGTGAATATAGCTTGAACAAGTTACAACAGTTCTGATTGGAACAATGCATATTCTTAGAGAAACTTTAAGTGAGCTAAAATGTAAACTTTTCGGCAGCGTGTGATGCAGGATTGCTCAAGACTTCTCCAACTCATATGCTCACCATAAAAAATCCATTTGTACCAATTGATGATGATTTTTAGGTAACAGTCAGAAAGATATAATTGACATTATTCAAAGGTCAACAAAAATTACTGGAGTCATAATTTATAAATTCATACAGTGTGGCAAATATGATGAACTAGTACCTTTGCTGCTGTTGCCACAGTTGATTAGCTGGTTAATTTAGTTTGGTTTGGTTTAGGGTGGGGTTTGAGGAGGGGTAACAGTATATTAGGTGAAGGAAGAACCCCGAAAGACAACCCAAACTAGTTGATCTGTGACAAAACTCCCTCTGTGAGATGTGCAAGTGATCTGTAAAAGCAAGCACCTTAGTACACTAGAGCACATGGAGACTATGTTAATTTGCTGTTGATCTCCGACAGCCAAAGTGATTTAGACATGAGATCTCTGGTTTCAGTAGATCATTATGACCTTTACACCAATTTCAGATGAAGAGAATCTATACACAGTATTGCAGCCAGTTTTACTGCTGAAGAAAATTCAAATACTTTTGAGACACCAAACACCACTAATGTAGAAGCACTGACCTGCTAAAAGTAACTGGAAAAATTCTCAGTTACACATTGGAGGCAAGTAATCACATGACAAGCATCTTGTACCACTCTGCCATGAAAGGCCCTCAGACAATAGATACAAGTCTTGTATGAAAGACTAGAAGTGGGAGATGGAACCTGTGACAACTGGATTAATAGTGTGTAGAATGTTACTGCTAGACCATCAGTGATGATGATGATGCTGTTGACAATAGTTAACTGCAATGACATTGATTTTATGAGTACTTTGGAAAAAAATGATTCATTGACTGTCATCAACCTTTTAAAATTTAATGATATAAAAATGAATGTTTGACTTGCTATAATTCTTTTTTTTATAAAACTTTTTATAAGTCTTGCAACAAGGCATAAAAATAAGACATCATTAACTGAAATATGTGTTCCTACAAAAACTGATATAGAGTAAAAGTAGGCAGAAATAATGTGACATTGCTTTCAGAGACATTAATGATTTTTTTCTGACAAATCATGCATCATATATTTCCCAAAACATTCATTGAAAAAAATAATAACAAGGGAATCATAGCATCTGACCACACATTTAAAGCAATATAACATTTAACTATTAGTCTAAACAAAAGCAGCATGCCTGAGAACAATGAAAAATAGCAAAACATAGTGATCACTTTAGTCAACACAGTTTAGTAAAAATTCATGATTTCTGTATTAGAACAGAAAACCCTAATATAAAATCTATATTCATGGACATTAAATTAGTAGGTATTAAGGGACTTATCAATGACATCTACAGAAAATAAGCCACCAAGAAAATGTGTGATTTCACAATATAAGAGATATTCATGGCTTACAGAAAAACAAACAAAAGGACAAAAGATTGATTATAATGAACAAATACAAATAAAAATATCTAGTAGACAATGTGATCTATAAGAATTCAGTAGATTACCTCCAGCCAGCTGTCATATAAATCACTTCTGTCCTCAACCTAATATTAAAACTGCTTTTACCATCCACTAAACCACAGCCAGAAATTATGTATAAAGAAAATATTCCTCTCTAGGGAACAGTGTTTTTCAATTAAAACATATCTGAGGGTGGATCATATTTTTTAAAAATTGCTTCTGCTGTGGGTTGGTTGAATGTTAAAGTGCCTTTCCCCTCAAGGGGAAGGATGTGTTTTACTGGAACAGCCCTAACAAAAACCCAATGTAAATGGCAAATAAATGGTTGAACACTTATTCATTTGGTTCCAATTAACAAAAACCCAATGTATATGGCTAATAGATTGAATTCTTATTCATTTGCTTCCAATTAACAGAAACCCAATGTAATATGGCTAATAGATGATTGAACACTTATTCATTTGCTTCTAATTAACAGAAACCCAATGTAAATGGCTAATGGAAGATGGGCACTTTCATAACCTTGCCATGATAGCATACCTCCAAATCTTGACTAGATTGTCACATCCTCCTGACACCAGCTTTTTGACTGGCTGCTGCTTTCCACTCTGGTCCAGAAGGGCATTTGGGGCAACAGCTGGAGCCCAACTTACTGCATTACATCCAATCTAGTAAAGGCATACAAAAGGGTTTCCATCCAGGTTCTAGCTTGTCATGCATATAATTCAATGAAAGCATATTTTTGTAGGTTACTTGATATAAGCAACTTAAAGCATTATATATTATTATTTAAATCCCTCCAAAACATCCAATTCATTCTAACCTGTCTTTTGCATTTGATTTAAAATCTGTTCGTATTGTAAATATTTGTGGTGGTTGTTTTTTTCTCCCTACCAGTGAACTTGCAATGTGGCAAGAGACTAAATAATTTCATGTAAAGCATAAACTTGACCTAAAATAGATTCATTTAGATTAAATATTTTTAGATATATAGATAAATTAAACAATTACCAATCAGTACAGTATGTATGTGTGTATATATATATATATATATATATATATATATATATATATATATATATATATATATATATATAGATACACACACTTACCAATACAAACAAGAGATATCATAAGAAAATTTGACATAGTTCCACTCTTATCCCTTGATGATCAATTTATAGGAAATAATAATAATAATAATAATAATAATAATAATAATAATAATAATAATAATAATAATAATAATAATAATAATAATAAAAACAATATCTTTCTTTTTATGAGGATAAGTCATTTAGTTATACTATTCTCCACTAATATCCTCAAGGTGAATAAATTACAAATTGACATGAACCCAAACAAAACAATGTAAAGCATTCTTAAAGACACAAGTATAAAAGCAAAAAGTGTATGTGAGTTATTAAAAGAACTGGAGTGGATGTATTTCAACATTTACTGACTTTCAAGATATTGGTCATATGGTTTTGCTTTGAACACATTTTGATTTGTTTCTGATCTTATGTTTTGAAAAGTTCATTCAAGAGAACAGCACCAGAGTAACAAAATGAATTTTTAAAAGTACTTGTTTTTGGAAATGATATTTTGCAATGATTATTTGTAATTGATCAATGTATGTCAATGACTTAAAATGACTCAAATATTGTAGAATAGTTCATTCTATACTTTTAATGTGTATTTTTGAAGGCTAGTCTGTATTCAAATTGCATCCATTTTAATTCAATTCTGAGATCAGAAGTTTGGGTGGTGTATCAAATGGAAAATTTAGGATAATTTTTGCAGTCTTTTTTTTAAGTGGGTGGATTGTTTCAATATTAACCGAAGCTGTATTTTACTAAACTGTGCAGCAGTAGTATAAAAAGAATGAATGCACTGAAAAAAATTTCTGATAGCTGATTGGTGGATAAGTTTGTATCTCAATAAAACATAAATTCTTAAGTTTACAACAGAAAAAAGATGTTTCACTGGCTTACATCAGGCTTGATTCTTATTAACATGAACTCCTAAAACACTAATTATATCTGCAAATAGTGTTGAGCAAAGTGACTTGTCAACAAAATATGATGACCACAATGTATCCTAAGTTTCAGAGCAATTCACTATTAAAACTCCAAGAACTTTTTAAGTAAAATACAAAGGCTATAATTCTTACAAATGTCCTGGAATTTATTTCTCCGTAGATAATGACCATCTTATATACCAAGTGTCAAAGCAATTCAACAAGTCAGACTGCATGACTTAAAAGACCCTAACTTTAAAACAATTAGATGAATGTGATTTTTCGATCTGTGCATCTTCAAGTGATAATGTTATTGCTACTGTTGTTTTCAGTGTAATGCCATTTGTCAGTGCAAGATAGGCTATACATGACAGCTAGTATAGATGCTGAAGGAATAAACTGGGAAAAACCCAGTAAGAACCAACCATGTGAACCTACATGTACAGAAATGAAATGGCAATAATAACCAGAATATTTACCAAGTTTCACGGCAGACCATCAAAAATTAAAAAAAAAATTAATTAAGCTAACATAATTGTGTCATACACTTGATTAATCTACAGGACAATAAAAGCAGTAAGTACAACGAACAGCAGGAATAGCTGTGCTAACAATATCATGTTATACACCATTACAAGATCAAAAAGGCAATAATTCTAACAATAATAATTGCAAGAACAAAGTGATATTTTGATAATGTACATCTTCAGTTGATGACAATAATATATGTTAAGCTTATTGGCAATCTGTCAAAAACTAGATATGATGATGAGTGCCAGGCAGAAGAGAAGATGGCTTACTAAATACACTTTCCTAAACAAAGACAAATAACAACAACATATACAGTTTACACTTACAGAGTGTGCCCCATTGATTTTCTTTGCATCCCATGAACCATCACCTGTAAAAGAAAAAAAAAAAAAAAATTCTTGATTTTTTTAAAAATTGGGCATTTTATCAAAAGCACATGATAACTATAAAGACATGATAACAATATAGACATTGTAGCTGTCACTGAAAAGAAACGTCCATCTGAGTGATCACATCCCACTCAACTTCCTTTCACTACAGTCTAGAATAAATCTAATCCACATTCTTTGATGATTCTGAGCATGACACTAATAATATCTATTAGAACATGAACTGAATTAAGATCAATGAACACTAATTATATCTACTACAAAATGAGCTGTAATGGGGTCTACGAACACTAATTCTGAGGTGTTGGAAATGCTTAATCTTGCATGTTTGGAAACAAATTCTTTAATCTGGGAAGCAGAAAATCACTTAGTCGGGATTCCTCCATGTAACAGGTGGGTGGCAAAATTAAAAAATACTTGCCAGTCATGCTTCAGCACCTGATTAGTGGGGAAAATATATTGATCAATTAACTGTGCTGATATTTTGAAAGACAGAATTCAGTAGATGAAAGACACTTTGATTGTACATGTCACCATTATAAGAGTCAATCAAAAGAACATGATGCAATAGCTGGGTGGCAAGTTCAAAGACTTTGACTGGGTATGAAGAGGGAGTGATATTCACAGTGACTGAATTCAGAGGCAGAAAGACCCAGAGATGTACATGTGATCATTTATAAGAGTACATCAAATAAACAATTTTATCTTTCATTATTGTGTTCATTTCCAAGTGCAGCTGAATAAGTAGTGCATGTGACCTCAGGATCAAGACATGTCAAGACTTTGACAGAATGCCATTTGTAAATTTGGATGAGTAGTTTCAGGTTAAATGGCAAACTGACAAACACTGTAATGAGAAGAGTACTGAAGTTGCTAGAACTGATAATCTGGATGGGACAGTAGCAAAGTTTAAGATAGTGTGTGATGCCTAGTACCTGGAATAAAACCTTCCTTGGATTGACAAAATTCAGTTTCACTCTGATGGACAGACTTGAGATATGTCAGTGTTACAAAGAACATAGAAATTACACTCAATGGGAACCAATAGTTCTTTTAACTTGAATAGTTTTCTGGGAATGGACTGCTATCTTTGCTTGGTGGGACTCATAATTTTACCAAAATGGAAGTCCTGGACTCCTAGTTTTAAAATTCTAGTGAGACCTCTGCTAATTACATCTAATACAATATGAGCTGTAATGGGGTCTATAAACATTAATTATATAAACTACAACATGAATAACAATAAATGAGATAATTAAAAACACAATTAAAACTTAATCATTGCCTTTTTTTGGGTCCAGTACACCACATATAATGTGAGCTATGCATAATCTAGTCTTTAAAAAAATTTTGTACAAAACAAAGATCAATTTATTTTCCTTAAAACACTTGCATGGTAAGAAAAATTGCCTAAGGATGAGAAAGTTCCAATAAAACCTTGTTCCATTGGGAAACTGTTTCCATCCAAAGGTATTTCTGCAATCAGTATCAATAAGATAAGAATTCTTTTTTTCAGGCTGCATAGTCCATACATCTAAATTAGAATACTGATATAGAGTAAAACATTGTAAACATAAAAGAACATATATATATATATATATATATATATATATATATATATATATATATATACACATACACACACACACATACATATATACATATACACACACATACATATACACATACATACATACACACACATACATATATATACTTTTATATATATATATATATATATACACACACACACACACACATACTCATATATATACATAGACACATACACATACACACATACATATATACACACATACATATATACATATCATATGTACAAGTATGTTATATCCGACTTTTGTTTAGCTTATATTCATTAGTAAGGCCAACTTGTACTACAAAGGTGGTTAATATGGTCCAATCGGACTCTAACAACTTGACCATATATTCGGTGCAATAATATCTCATTATGCCTGGCAAATAGCTTTTCATAAAAAGGTGGACAGATTTTTAACTCAGCCCTCAAGTTTCAGTACATTCAGTTTGTAAACTTACCTGTGCTGAATACTATAGATATTGAGCCGTCAGAACTTCCACATGCCAGCACCAAACCTAGCTCATGGGGAGCAAATGCTACTGAGTTTACTGAAAATAAATCATGATAAATAATGAATATACTTATTAGAAAAACCCACTTAACTTATCAGTTTTAGTAATGTCTTTCTATGCTTCATACAGTTTCTCTCAAACTATTTGCTTACAAAAGTATTTTGTTTCTTTAGAACTAAATGTGGGGTCATGCTACCAGGCAAAGTGGACAACTAAGTCAGGTAAAAATGTAAACTTTGCCTTTTTAGAAGTACTTTGCCATAACCATACTTTTGTGATGCTCCCATGCCTTGGCTAGTTTAGTTGTAGTGTTGTAGTGAAAGGTATTCATTAAGCCATCAATAGATAGTCCTAGTTTTTATATTAATTACGATGAGTGACCATGAACCACTTTAAGAGTTGGCATCTAGGCCCCTATCACCACCTAATTTATGCATGATATCCTTTGATGACAAAAACATACAAACTTGTGTTTCAAAACTTTAACAATATCATGTATATAGCAATTTGTATTTTAAGAATATAATCAGTGATCTGGATATTTTTGCTGCCTCCTGTGCTACATTTTTTTATATTAAATTTAGTTTGAAACTGTAAGCGTAAAAGTAACTATGAAATAATGGTGGACATCATTTTATTTGGGAAGTACCAGTTTATTAGACTGTCTTTCATGTTAACTCATTGGGAAAATATTTTCAGAAAAATATACAATTCATAGAATGTAAAACCTAGATATTATGTTTATTAAGATTTAACTTTAAAATGCAATTATCTAAGTCAGAAGCATATGGGATCACAGGGACTTGTATCATTGCTTACAATTTACTTGTCCTACATGTAATATATAATAACTACTTATAAAGTGTATAACAGGTAAGTTGTAAGCAACGATTCAAGCTCCTGTATATGGGACAATGCTATGATGTGGAAATTGTAAGAAGAGTTCCAATGTCAAAGTTATTTTCTGACCTGATTTGTATTTGTGAAAATACGGAAAAAGCTGTGAAGCAGACAATATTGAAATCAATGCCTACAATTAATACAAGCATGTAGACAAATAAATAAACCATAAATATGTAATCATATCATGGACTGTTGCAATGACGCTATATAAAGCAAGCGATTACATTACAAAAACCCTTCTAAAATTAGATGCAAATGCTTCTTATGTTGATTCAGTTGGAATGAAGGGTTTAGTTCATATTCCGATGACAAAGGAGCCATGTCTGTAATTTTTTATGCATTTTAATTATGTATGAAACATTACGGTAATGTTTTATCCGCAACAAAGAAATGAGGATGAACAGTGTGATCTGAAAACACAAATGCATTGTCCCTCATGTACATGGTACAGGGTTTGTTTCAAACGCGTTTAGAAATCTCTGAAAGTGCCATTATCGTGAATTTTTAGAAAGTATATATAAAAAAAATTACAAAAATATAAAAAAATTATTAAGGGTAGTTAATTAATAAAGGTTAATTACTAACTTAAAATTACAATAATGTAATATGGTTACACAGTTAAAATTTATTATAATGTAGTTTCTGTTATTCTCTTTTAGAGTCATATGGCCAAACATTTCTACTTGAAAATAAAGTATTTCTTAAATCCAATGTTAAATGCAAATATGTATACTGGGAAATAGAGGGCATAATTCAGATAAGAGAACACACATGAAATGAATCTTTGAGGCAAAGTGCACTTTCAAAGAAATTCATCAGTTTCTTGGCAATAGGTTATACATAGTTGATATAAAAAGCAAATTAGGAAAGTATTATTATGTTATTTTTATGCAGAAGTTATCTTTTTAGGAATATTCTTAAATTTATAAGAACAGAATTAAAGAAATGATAATGAAATGACAAAAGCAAGTTTTTATTGCTTTATTTTTATTTTAGTTAATGTAGCAAAAGAGCACAATCCATCTCATGGAAAATGTAATTTGCTGGAAAAAAAACCATAATGATTATGTATGTATGTATGTATGTATGTATGTATGTATGTCTGTCTGTCTGTATGTATGTATGTATGTATGTATGTATGTATGTATGTATGTATGTATGTATGTATGTATGTATGTATGTATGTATCCTTTGAAAGCACACAACAAAAACCAATGACTACTGCATACATTTTTACAAAATATAACTTATTTTAAATTGTCACATTGGAAAAGTAAGCTCCAAGTTTCACTTTACCAATTATGTCTAAAAAAAAAAACTAGTTAAAGATATCCAGTGTCATACTACCTGATGAATCATGATTACTGTAGACATAGAGTTTGTCCCAAGTCCCATTGGTCTCCTTCCAAATAATGACCTTTCTGTCGTAGCCACAGGATGCAATGATGTTGCCGAACATTGGGTGTGCCCAGGCCACCTGCCACACTGGACCTTCATGACTGAAAATGGACAGACTGATATGCTAGATGATTGTACTGATTCATGCAAACTACATTACTCAAAATTACCAAACAAGTCTTCGCTTCTTATACAATTCTTAAACTTCACATGCATCAATGTATATGAAAAAATATTTATAATGAATCTCAAAAGAGATCCAAATTTTTTATATTTGTAATATTATTAATATTATATTGAAATGTTATGAATATATCCACAGCACAAAAAATGGCATAATTTCCATAGTAATATACTTTCTGGTGTTCTGTTATGTTTTTGTTTGTGGAATTGTCTTTAAAGAGAAATCAGCATATTTCAAAAGGTGTGTTTGTGTGTTACAATTTTACTTCAACCATATACCATGCATATTAAATTTGTCCAATGGTTTAAAATCATAATGAATAAACTTGATTTGGAAATTCATTTGCTTCATCTGTTTTCCACAATGAGGTCACAATGACTGATAATGGTATTTTCACATATTGCAGGTGTTTTTATTAAAATAATGTTTTCTCTACCCAGTACAAATACAGCACATCTCAATTCTTCCAAAAATCATATTTCACTTTGGTAGTGCTCTATACATACATTTATATGCCAAAAACAGTACAACAGGAGTTATCTCACTGCCATCAAGATTCAAACAATGCTTTGAAAATGAAAAATACATGAAATGATGTTTTGTACAAGGATGGACATGTTTGCAATTTAATTCATGTAAACTTCATTTTGTATAACAGATCAGTGGCACAGAATTCCAAACAAATCTGTTGTCTTTTCTATAATGAAGACTGATGACCAAAACTGCAATTCTGTGCCATTGATGATTACTGAACAACAACTCACCCTGCCAAATTAGCAACAAGAGTCTGCTGTCCTCCCTTTACATCAAAGACTTTGATCAGTCTGTCAGATGAACATGTGGCTAATTTAGTTCCATAATAATCCAGCTGGGCATCATGCTGTAAGAAATATGACTGAAACTAGAGAGCTTGTAAACACATATACTTGTTCCATTCATTCCAAAATCTGTGCCCCATTCGCCAAGATCCAGCTGGGCATCATGCTGTAAGAAATAGGACTGAAACTAGAGAGCCTGTAAACACATATACTTGTTCCATTCATGCCAAAATCTGTGCCCCATTCGCCAAGATCCAGCTGGGCATCATGCTGTAAGAAATAGGACTGAAACTAGAGAACCTGTAAACACATATACTTGTTCCATTCATGCCAAAATCTGTGCCCCATTTGCCAAGATCCAGAGGTAAAGAACTGATTCAATTGTACTGAGTTTATCTGACTGCAGTGGAAATTATACACAAATGTACACCACTCCCTTGATAACTTATAACTCGCGCCCTGTCTCAGGCATGGATCCCAATTTTTAAACCAGAAATTGATCCATATTGTTGTTGTTATAAGGTGTAATACCAATTTTCAGCACAAGATAGCCTATAAAATGGCAGCCAGTATAAACAGTAGAAGAACCCGGAAAGTTCCCAGGAAGTGCCACCAACCCAGAAGCTACTGGCAAGTCGTCATATGAAATATCAAATTTTAATAATAAGTCATATAGTTTGTTACACTTCCTTTTCAAACAACATTCATAATAAACTGCAATTAACAATATTCAAAGACATATTGATCAATGCAAATGTCACTTATGCCAAGTGGAGTCAGTACCTTAATAAATAAATAATAATTAAATATTTTTATCAATTGAAATTTGTGTTCTAGTTCTATCTTTTATTTCCTTTTAAGTATAATCATCCTAAATGCAATGTGTCCTCTTGTAATTAAATGTAAAATGTGTCAATGTACTTAACAGCTATGTCCATGAGCGTTTCGTTGGGAACCTAATTAAGTGCCCCCATTAGTTTGATATCGGACTAATGGAACCATTTATTGTATTGCTACACTAAATAAAAATAGGGCCTCCTTTTCTATTATCATGGTAATTATGTCTTCTAAAATCAAATAAAACAGGTGGAATTGAACAAAAAGGTCAATAGGCATACCAATCAAACATGCATAAAAACCATTGGCACCTGTCGTTATGTCGGGTAACTAACTTCATTTGATCAATCGAAAATGATACATTTTATTGTGTATATAACTAATTCAGGTACCTTAAATTAACCTACTCTATCATAAATAATATTCAAGATAGCAAAGCAACCAAGTGAAATGATTACTTGGTAAAATAAAGAGCCTTGTTTCACAGATATAGGCTTATGTGGGAAAAAAGTTTCAGAGCATTTATTGAATTCACACGTAGTAGAGATATCCTCAAACATGATGAGAAATTTCACTATTACTTTTGCTATGAAATCATGGTATAAATGTTACTATTTTCAAAATTTAAAAAATTGAGTCTCGGCCATAGGCGATTATCTCACAAAATAAATGTTTTTGAAAAAAAAAAGGAATCTTGTTTGGTAGTGTAAGAACTGTTAGTCTGGTTCCCTATTTCGAAGATTTCTAGTTACGTGAAATACTACTATATATGTATGTATGTATGTATGTATGTATGTATGTATGTATGTATGTATGTATGTATGTATGTATGTATGTGTATATATATATAAAACTAGTCTAATCAACAAAATGTTTTCGTGTACTTTTTTAAAAAAAATAAATGTGATATATAGATAATAACAAACAACTTCATCTGAGAAAGTTCTTTATTGACAATTTTTCTTGACTCAATTATAAAACAAGGATTCAGCCATTAAACAGCCCAGTTCCCCTAACCCCAACTCCACATTTTTCTGGCTGTCTAGTGGGTTTTATACAGGTCCCTTGGTAACTTGCACCTGGCTTATAGTGTGGTCTGTAATCCTTGAACCTGATGTATACAAGTTATCGAGGGAGAGGTGTACTTGAGTTTTCTAAAGTACACACCCTACATGCACATAAAAATGCACAGAAGCATCATTATTGATACTTACATTGTAGATGCTGTAATATCAATTGAAGATAATGATACCTGTAAGAAAAGCCAATTTGATGGCCAATACATCTAAAATCAGTAGAGTATTACATATATAACTAAAAGGAGGTCACTAAGGTTAGACTACTGGTTATAAAGAAAATTTTCCTACATGTATCCAACTGATGCAGAAATATTAAAAGCCTTCTATATCACACACATGAAATGCACCTAATTATATACAGCTAAAGCAATGTGTGTGGATTCATTGGGGAATGAAACCTGTGCCAGTGTGTGAGGATGGCAAAGGGATGACACTGACAACTTCCAAAATGCTTTTGTGATTTGCAAAGCCTCTCTATCTGTTAAGCATGCAATATTCAACACGAGTTGTAGTAATTTAATTATTCACTGGATTTGGCATCAATCCCTTTATCAAACGGAGATCATTGAGTCTAACTGCAACCTAAATAGGCAGATAAGTTGTAGCATTTCAGCGAAAATATTAAAGCCTGTGAGGGCTGGATTTGCAAGGCAGTTATAGTTCTTATAAGATATTATAATCAGGTAACATATTTTTGAAAATGAAAAGCACCTGGGGTCAAATTCAAACCTGCATCTGACATTTGTCGGCAATGGAAAGTCTGCAGTCACTAAGCAAGCAAACAAACTCTGACATGTTAGTCTCATAATTCTGGAATCTTTTTTAAATTTATGTAAATCAACACAAATTGTGTAAATTGTTGCTTACATCCATAATATTTTTGTTGTAAGGTCTACACCTCAAGACAATAAAATACAGTACATCTTGTTTTCTTAACTACCTTGGTCAATTTTTACTTTTAATTTAGTTGTGATCTAGATACATAAAAACCCTTTCCAACCAAGAAAATTGGTAATATTTCCTTCTATTTCTGTGCTTCAAAAAGTCACAGTAATGCTGTGGAGGATACAATAAAGCATCACCCAAGCATGAGGCTTTTAGCACTGTAACTTAACCATGCTGAAACAAATACACTTGTAGTAGGATCCATATTGGACTAAAATTTATGAGCAAAGTGACATGTCTTCTCTGACAGAATAAGGAGAAGTGAATCTCTTATCTAACACAAGAAGGCCAAGTGACATCTCTTCTCTGACTGAATAAAGAAAAGTGACATCTCTAATCTAACACAAGAAGGGAAATGACATCTCTTCTCTAACAGAATAAAGCAAAGTGACATCTTGGCAAAATATGGAAGAGTGAGATCTCTTCTCTGACACAAGGAAGCAAAGTGATGACAGAATAAAAGGCAAAGTGTGGGCAACATGGGAAAAGTGAGAACACAGAACAACATTTATAACACATGAAACAGTCACTAGAAAAAGATATTTTATTTTACACTTGAGACATATAATTTAAATAACAAATACTCATCACATTTTATTTAAAAACTAAAAAATGCTTTTAAGTTTAATTTAGCAAAATTGTTGGTAAACTTTATTTCAAAATACAGTATGCTTTAAAATTTGCTACTATGGAAAACAGGTGATCGATACAGCATCTTACTGTCTTCACAACATACTGTGGATCTACATGCATTATACAAAAGTCACATGTACTATAATGTAGATGAACATATACTGGCATCATACATGTATAATTTGTGAAACAGTAATCCTGCAGTCAAACCCTATGGGTCAGATGGTCACTGTAGTCCTGCAATCAAACCCTATAGGTCTGATGGACAAAGTAGTCTTGCAGTCAGAACCTAGCTATTTAATGGACATTGAAGTCCTGCAGTCAGAACCTATATATTTAATGGACATTGAAATCCTGCAGTCAGACCCTATAGGTCATATGATTACACTAGCCCAACAGTCATGGGCATATAGGTTTAATGGACATTGAAGTCCTCAGTGCTAAAAAACTCCAACAGCCAGATGCCTGGGGCCTCTCTAAGATTAGGTTGGGTCCATCCTGTATTCTAAGTGAGATGCCTGTCAGATTTGTCCTCTCCCCCAAAACAAATTTCCTGATGAAACTTAGAGCTAGCCAATGAAATGTGTAAATGTATTAAGATGTTGATATACCTGCCATTAACACGCTGGAATCTAAATTAGATCATCAACATCCTATGTGAAATGAGATCTGATATTGAAGCATGGTGTATCATGCTAAAAATATGAATTTGTTTTCTCAAATCTCCCCTGACAATCTTGTAGGCAATCAACAAAATCCTAGCTATGTGTACAAGAACAAAAGTCATTGCCTTGAATTTAGGCCATATGCATAATATTTTTGTTAAGTTCATGAAAAGCAGCAACGTTTCTTTGAAATCAGATTTTACTGCATATATAGAATGTAAATTATGATCATTTTAATTGTCTGAATAGTTCAATTGGAAGTCATTTTTAAAGCCGATTTTGGAAGCAATTAGCTATTAGTAAAGCCCAACAAAAATAAATTTCAGAACTTTTTGTTAATATAGTTTTACATTGTGAAGCAAGCCAGCAAATAAAAGAAAAGGGGACAGCTATGAATTCTTTGCAAATAAAATATCAACATACATCAGTTTGGTTCTAACTAGGATTCACTCACAGAATCCAGCAGACAAGTTTGAATACAGTCTCTAGTGAGTATAATAAAGACTAATGATACTTGCATGCTGATAAATAATGCTGTGTGATGGGTATGGTATGGATACACCGAGCACATCTGATTGGTGCTTAAAGTAATCAGTTTCCCATAATGCATTACTGAATACAATTTACAATAACTGAATATAACAGAGCACATAACAATTGCTACTATGATGCTTGATGATGCCAAACATGGATAAATGAAACTGTTCCACTATTAAAATGAATACTGGAAAATTATACCTTTTATATTTGAAACCTTTAGTTAAAGTTTATGTATGTACAAGCTATATCCAAATAGCATTACAATGATGGGTGTAATAATGAAGCTATTTCTACATACACCATTTACTGCATAAGCAATTCCTTTACATTATAAGTATCAATGCTTAAAGCATTAGGCGCTTAATACAAAATGAGAAAAAATAAGACTGTGCCTTCACAGATTCTATTTATGTAACATAATAAAGCTGACAGGTTATCTAAAGATAACTTACAATCATGTCTTCATGAGCTGTGTCTATTGAGTTGATCACAGAAACCTGGAAGGAGAGAACAGAAGATAGAACATACAATAGAATATACATTGTAAAATATTTTTAATGTTGAGCCTCCAAAGATGTCTAAGATTATCAAATACATCATCATTGGTAGAGCAACTTGACAAATCTCGAAGATTACTACATTCGTTTGAGACGAAAATAGCAAAAGGAAATCAAGAATCATAGGTGGAACGAAGAGTTTGGCAGTTACAAACCTTGTCTCATATAGTATGACAGAGAGGGTCCAATATCAGAACTGGTCATGAGAGTAATCTGAGATATTTTTTTCACTCTGTATGACTTTTTCCTTAAGATTATTGTTTTTGGGGTTTTTTTTAAACATCAAGCTCACGTCGAGTACCTGTGGTCGTGCTTTACAGCCGAAGACTTGCAGTTGATGAAAAGTAAATTGCATGAAATACATATTGAATAATTTAATCGTGACTACATACCATTGTGAATCAAGTAAATAACCAAGAATTTCCACCTGTGTCAGAAATACTCTCCCTTGCTATGAAATATTTTTGATTTGCCGGTATCGTGTATTGGCGGACGTGGCTATAAAATTCCGTTTCCGTCAAGGCCGACAACTGCACTATAATTCGGAACACTCGTTCTCTCGTTTCCTTCCTCTGGCTACGCACAAGACTGGTCCCTGTCATGCTGTATTGTATAGAAAATCAATGATAACAAACTCAGGTTGTGTTATCATTGGTTTCAAAATGAACAAAATGCCTGTAGTGATTGACTCAGTTTTATCATTCATCGCGATGACAATCCTTCTAGCCTGTTATTTTTGTTTTAAAACTATTTATAACCAATAAAATGTTAAAATATATTCTCAAAACTTTACAAGATTAATGTTGACAAATGCTTTGATGACGAAAAATAGTCAAGATGAAGGGTAAGACCTGAGTAAGCCAAATGCTTACCCCTACTGTAACCAGACGTCAAACCTGTAGTGACGCGTATGACCAAATAATAAATAATTACGACAGGTACGAGCTGTGTGTGTGTGTGTGTGTGTGTGTGTGTGTGTGTGTGTGTGTGTGTGTGTGTAGAAGCGGCGAAACGGAGACATCAGTGTGAATACACACCAACAGACCGGGGACACACCTCGAAACGGGGACGTCCCCGTTTTGTAATGTCGGATAAATTGGAATACCGAGACCATATTTAATGATTAAAACCTGGAAATTAGCCTATCTGAGCATGTTCCCGTTTTACTAGTATTTTTTTAACATCATGCTATACACAACAATACACTCGTCACACTCGACTCAAAACCTCGTGTTTCAATTAGGTTTTGCTGTTGGCTTGCCCACTTTGCCACTTTGCTTTCGAATTATTCACCGAAGATGGCATCAGTAAGAGATAACAGGATTTAAATCATTTATATAAAAATAGACAAATATATGTGATATATTTTCTATTTTATCGACAGATAGTCCAACGTTCATAACTCTGGGCCATGCACATCTGGATAAGAAACACATTAGAAAATATCAACATAGAGTTTAGTTCATATAAATATTGTGAGAAGAATAATAAAGAACAGTCTACATGGGAAAAAAAATCCCATTTCCATCCTCCAATAAACTGCATTAGAGTTAAATTGGGAAAGTTAATCTTGAACCAACAAAAAAAACTTGTGTAAGTATTAGTACATGGCACCAGTTATGACGCTGAAAATACAAGTCTTCATACTCATTTAGTGTTTATCCATGTATCATGAATGTGCATGCAGGCTGAAGCATAAATAATTTGAAACAAAACAGTCATATAATAAATTTTCTTTGACTTAGAGGTAAATTATCAAATATGTATAATTCTTTACTGGTTTAGTCAGTACCTTTTCATACTCTCTCTCTCTCTCTCTCTCTCTCTCTCTCTCTCTCTCTCTCTCTCTCTCTCTCTCTCTCTCTCTCTCTCTCTCTCTCATTTCAACATGTGTAGTGATTAATGCAGCCTGCGAGGAAGCTGAGAACCTTTGGTGTACATGTAAACAATATACACAGCATCACCAACGCCAGTTCCATCATTTATCAAATTAACGGGTTTCTCGTGTTAATTACCCGCACAGGTGTTATACGTCCACGCACGACAGTCATTATTATAGTGTCATGTTAATCTCTAATGCACAGTTGAATTGTCAGTGTTTCATCGCGCAGATCCACAATGTTCTCGTCTGGATCCCAAGGTAAAAAAAGGAATATGCGTCAGCCGTTTATTATAACATGGAAGATACGTAGGTGCTGTGTTGCCATAATAGATATCAAATTATCGGTTCCACGGTTGGCGTTAACCCGAACAGTATATAATCTTAAAGATTATGCCTGTTGTTTCAGACCTGTTCTCAAAACTATCACTGATAGCGCCACATGTTGAATTGACCTATGGTAATGATAGAAGGAAGAGGTAGAAAGTGTCAACAATTTTTTAACCTCAATTTATTGTAACAGGAAAAATCTGCCGACAGCAAATGAATACTTGGTCTTTTTGGATGCCTTGATGTCACAGATTGCTTCATTAAAATTGTTAAACCAACTTAGCTTTATTACCTTACATAAGAACTTAGTGTTGAAATGACAGTCTCCTTCCACGTTTGTTCTTAACTGTATTCCTTTCTCTGCATGGTACTGGAAAATATCAGCAGTAATTGCATCTTCTGTATTATGGTATGTTCAGCACACTGGCAAAAACAATGTATATTATCAATTAACAAAACGTTTGAATAGAAGCTTCAAGTTTCTCATACCCAATCTAAGCATCCCGTTGTTATGAGACTATGCTTCAAGCCCAATCTTAGAATTCCGTTGTGATGAAACAATGAAAACTAATGACATGAGCATTTATACTTTTAAAACTTCAAACATGGATGTTCTACCAAAAATTTATTGGGAAAGGATATTTTTTATATCAGATGAAAATGAAACAAAACAAGCGTGTGATCAGAGATTAAATATGTAATATCCACCTCAAATATAATATACTCAAAAACTTATTAAACGGCAGACATATTGTAGGAAACCAAGTTGCGATATGTCTTAGCAATGCCACATTTTTTTATATTAAAGTTCATTACAAAAAATATAAATTTCTTTGGTCTCTCTTGAAATGATGTAACAAGTTAAGTTCCAGCTTTTAGAATTACAATGATAAATATGTCATTACAAATATTTTAAAATTCTTGACCAACATAAAACAGAAACCATCAAAAGTTTATAAAAGAAAATATATTTCTCTTTGAAGTCGTGTGATACCCATTTCCTCAAATCAAAACAAAGAAGTTAATTTAATATACGATTATTAACGATCACCTTTCTCCCATTCAAGCAAATATACATCGCTTAACATGAAAAAAATTGTAGATGCACTTGTAAAACATAATGGAAATGTTTCATAAATATGGCACAAAATTTTACTAGAAATCAGCACAACATAACATTGGTCCTATTAGCAAAAATTTGGTTAACATTTAACACTTATGGACACTATTTGGTCTGTGAAAGAAATGAAATCTCACTAAACCTTTTTGAATTACCAAATTAGAAAATAAAAGTTATTCATTTACTAATAGCTTAATTTTATGAAATGCGAATAATTGCAGTCATAGTTACTGGTAGAAAGAGCAAGAGAACGGGAGTGGACTATCTACAGTCATTTTATCGGTGGGATACCTATATATGACTTTGATTGATAATAGGGACCACACGATTATCTGACCCCATAAAACCTTTCTCAATTAAGAAAAAGTGAACACTTTTAAACGTGCTACTTATAAGGAAGCTGTTTGTTTTTTTTCCGAAACCTTTTCAAAATCATTGTTCTCATTGTTTGGAATACATTTTATTCTATTCATGTATTCAATTTTTATATGGTAAACCCAGTATTTATTTGGTCCTGATGTGGCAATACACAATTGTTACTCATACAGCAATATCATCAAAAATAGCTGAGTTTAACTATTTCTATTTCAATGCAATACGCAATTATCCATTGGATATATTGGACTATTAAAGTTCGGTCTCTATCCAACGAAAGAGACAGATTGGTGTTGGCAGCGTCTTTTTCTGGCTATACCACAATAACTTGTAAGCAAAATATCAAAAACAACTATTATATCAGACAAAACCATACTGGATATTTATATGTCTTGAGTGGGTTCAACTACTCGATTTGTTTCTGGTAACTGACCCTTTAAAACTATTTGAAGACATTTGATTTTACACATTTGTCTCATAAGCAACATTAAGACAAATAACTTTGTCAAATGAAGTGATAGACATCCTTAACTTATATTGAAAAACCTGATTTAACTTTAAGGACATTGTTGCATTTGTTTTCCATTTGTAAACGTTTGTGTCTTGGAAGTGTTTGATATAAACCCATTAAGGAAGAATATGAAATAATTAAAATAATGTAATTGGAGTAATGATCGCTTTTAAGTGTATGTCTATATGTATGGTTTTAGAAGTCTTATCTAAGGGATTTTTGATCCCATACCCTATTTTCAATCTGACGACAACATAAGTTTTCCGCCTCCATAGCCTATCAAGCCATCAAGTTTTTCTAAACAACTAGGAAAACAAACTTTAGTGATACAATCGTTTACCCTTCGAAGACATGTTATCGTCGTCGTCACACAAAATAGGGTTTGATCCAGAAATACCCCTTATATAAGACTACTCATATTTTTCACACAAAATTGCTAAAGATTTCTCGGGATATTTCTAACGTCTCAGCTATTGCAATAATATGAATTTCATCATCATGGCAGAACAAGTACATATTAATCTTCCTCTGAAAAAGGGAATCAGGTTCTAACATTTACATCAATTTTTAATGAGAAACTATAGTCTTGTTAGCTTTACATTTTAGCTCATCATCTATTGCAATTTTTGTGCATTTATTTTGATATTGAATTATAAAGATAGTCGACAGTTTTAAGAGGATCTTTTGAGATCAATGAAAGTTTATCAGAATATTCAGAATAATCGTTACAATAAGACAGTCTTATAATGTTTCTATTTTTGCAGAACGTGCTTTATTTTATGTTGGAAGCACAATCGTCATGTGCTTACCCTGTAACATAATTCTCTTCATCTTTCAAGCGGTATCTTCCCTTGTAGTATCTTCCATCATCTGCCATATTTTACACAAAAATTTACCAAATGTTGTTTTTATATTTCAAAGCTCTGTTTGGTATCATATCAACAAATTAATCATCTTTGATTCTTAGTTCTTTTATCATATCTAACATTGTAAACTTTTCAACTCAGAGATAAGCTAGAAATTGATTCAATATTTTATTATAAGTCAATGTTACTATCTTGTGATAGCTTTCTTGTTCTTATATTTTGGCTAGGATTTTTATGATCGCTGATAACGCAATAGCTGCTCTTGACACTCTGAGCAATAATGGATTTGCTAATTATATTCCTGCTGTTGTTTCCATAATCGGAATGTAGTTTAGCATGCTTATGATTCTACTGTAATATTTTCTGGCGCGTCTGATACAATGAAGTTTTTCTATGATAATACCTGTAATATCTGATCGGCTCGTCTCTGTCGTTGTTATGGAGACATGATGAAATCTGATGAAATCGATTATGATGGCCATTATGAAAATGTTTCTCTAATTATTTCAGTTGCCATATTAAAAATATTTTCAGCTGAAATTTTATCGATCAGAGCACTAAAATATTTATTGACAGGATCGGAAAGAAACTCTATCATACAATTCAGATGAGATATTATTATATCTGTTACATATTAAAGCTGAAGAAGAAAGAGGATCAATATATATATTGGTTTTTCAGTATTGACTCTATCATGATAAATATCTTCTGTTTCGCCGATATAAATAACAACATAAAGATAACTGACAAAGTCTAACATTTTTAAGTACCAGATGCTGCCTAATAATTGTATATGCTGTTACAAAACTTAATTGACCGTCAATATCAGCTAGTAGTATATCGATGGCGGGTAGGTTTAGGAATCTAGCAATTAGCACTTTGATATGTTTTCTACTTTGCTTCTGTTAGCAGCTTTCCTACTTCTTTTGTATAGTTTTTCAACACAATGTTTTAGAACTATTATTTATTTCATACTTTTTATCCAGAATAGTTTTTTTTTTTATTTTAATATCGTCAGGCTCTTGATAAAATATAACTCGTTCGACATCATCATGACTCAATTCTAGACACAATTTATTATACTGTGTTTAGTGCAGCATTAATGTGATATACGTCACGTTTCTCTTTATCGCCTGTGTGGGAGTCTATCAATACTAGATATGCTGTTATTAGTAGGTTAGTGTCATTACTGTTTAATGCTATTTATAACAGCGTCTTTTTATCACCGCAATCGAAACCGAGTACAGTAAATACCAGAGGTTTAACAAATGTGTCGTTGAGTTTACGATTTTTAAGAAACGTGTTTCCTTTTTTTTATCTAGTTTGTCAAGGTCATCGCGACTCTTCTTTAGCCGCTCTTGCTCTGGAATTTTACTAACATGAAATTTTGTTTTCTATAAAGTCAGATTTATCAGTTGTCAACACATTTTCTTTATTTAGCTCAAGCAGTGTATCAAATATTTTTCAACTTTCAATATCCGCTACTCACATTCGCTTACAGGACAATAATTAACTCATTTACAGTAATTTACTAATGATATGAAAATCTCTGATTGCGTGTATAAGCTGAGGACCTCTCATGCCTGAGGACCTCTCTGGCCAAACTGTCATTATTCTCTGTTATACCGGGGAAATAGCATTGTTTTCGGCATGGTAGCTGAAATATCCAAATCGCAACGTCCTCTGGACACTTTATTTTGGCCCCAAATTACTTGTTTCTTCGTCTATGATCCACTCTATACCATCCGATAGAAGGCTCTTTTATTCATGCACATAATCTTTTTTTCCGAATAATAATTTGATGAAGTGGCAAAAAACGCCAACGATTAAGACTATCATCTGCGAGATGTGGAATGTGGGCTTGTTATGTACTAGCACCAATCGCTTGCGATTTGGTAACACTGTCCACTTCTAAGTATATACCCGTTTCTAAATCCGATCGTACAAATAATTAGTACCTGGACAGTGGCGATGATATATTTGTTATAAAGGCACCAGAAGATCTTGTTCCTGTTAGCGAGCTAGCCTCGGACGAACATGAGATTATCAGTTTTGATGACAACCTGTTGAGTAATGCTGAGATGGACAAGATAAAATATTTCTTCTCATTGGCAAGAAATGGAATGTGCAATTCAATTTATCTTACCCAAGGCTTTTGAATTATTTAACGGGCTGGACAATGCAAAACAAGGCAAGATAACAATGAAGCGATGTTTCCAGGGTAAAATTTCTTGAGCTGTATCATGAGGCTGGTCATGGGAATCATTTTTTTCTTATTCAATAAACTTGCCATAGATGCCAGTAATATGTTTCAATGTGGAATTGACAAGTTCTTAGATTGTAAAGAAGCATAAAATTAATATGTAATATTCACAATAATGGACAAGGCGTGGATAAATCTTTTAAAGAAATATGTGGCAACAAGAGCTGCGATTTTAAAAAAAGTTGAGCAAGAACGTGCTGGACAGCAACAAAAGTGCAGAAGAAATTTCAAGACTCTTCAAACCGATCACCGAATCTGTACTCAGCAAACAAGTCGGTGTTGATAAAGTATCACCGGAATATAAAGAAAAACTAAACTAAAACTGATTACTAGGACTATTCGAGAAAGGGTAAAAGAAAATTGTTGAAAATATTGTTGAACGAATAGGTGATCCTGATGCATGACAAGTTGTGGGTTTACACAACATGAGAGAAAAAATGGTTATTTAATAAGTAATATAGAGAACACCGAGAAAAACAAAAGATCCTTGAGGAAGTAAACAAGAAAAAATTGAATATTAGCAAAACAGTTTACAAAAAGTTTAGTGTTTTAGTGTTTTCGAGTTTGACAAGATATGTTAAGTTTTTCAAAAACACGAAGAATAAGATCATTGGCTAAAGCTGAAGAAGATTCTTTATTTGACAAAAATGAATAACATAATACAAAAGTCAGATAATGCTAGAAATAGTTTTGATTCCGCAACGGAATATGATGATACTGAAAAAAAACTATAAAATATTAGGACAAGGAATTATTATTATTTGGAAGTTTTTGATAGACTTTTAAGATCTGATAAAGGTCTTACAGCTACAAACATATTTTAGAAACAAAAGCTAAAAATGTAGAAGATGAGGAAGTAAAGAAAATGAACAAAGACAAGTAGCAGAGTAATGAATATAATACAAATTTTAAACAGATTCTGAATATCAAACTATGGAAGATATATTAGATGATGGATTAAAGATCTTTAACTCGGCAGCTGATATCATTGATCTACTGATGCTGTTATCCCATCGAAAGAAGCTGGAAAAACAAGCACCTAAATCAATCATGGAATAGATGACATACTTGAGCATGTGAGATCTAACGGATCTTTAACGACGGACGGGTATTAATTGTTACACAGCGATCTGATTTGCTAAGCAAGCCAGTTATTATGTTTTTATCTGCGAATGACAATATAAGCATCGTCGATAATACTGTTACTTCACTCATTTCTGACAACATTGAACAGTGCAAGCTTTTCAGTTTTTAAAATCCTATTATTGAACTTTAACCTAGGTCCCCAAAATATGAGATCGGATTAGTATCTTCTGCTATCTGACACTCTTTGACAAATGTCAAAACTAAAGTCAACGATGATTTCACGTTCAGGTTGAAAACCAATGGCATCAAAAGAAAATCTGTTAATATGCCACAAGCTCGTACAAAGTCACATATATCAACACAACTATACAATATCTTATAACTGCTGGCAGCAGTAGTATATCATCTGAAAATGTCGAGATCATTTCGAACAACAACAAGTTACAAGTAAGAATAGCACTAAATACAAATTGTTTATCGATCTTAAGAGAAAATACACAATCGGGTTATTGTTTTTATTTAGTAAACAACAATACGGATATGAACCATCTGCAACATTATCATATGACAGCGAGTTAGCCATCAACTTAAAAGATTTAAAGACAATCCTGATAAGCTGTTCTATTGCAGCTGGGTCATACACAGCACGAGATATCCAAGGACAGACAATTATTCGTTTAGTCCTGTTGTTCCATCGGGTTCATTAATGCGAGGAAATCCGAGACAGATAATATACTTTTCTATTAGAGTCGAAAATCAAATATCATCTATCACAATGACACATACTGCTCAATCAGATCGACAGATCGATCTTATCAATGAAATTATTACTTACTATATTCATCTGAGCGTGAGTATCTGACCATAGTTAGCTATCTCACCACAATTAGTTAAATAATCGCAGTTAAGTTTTATCATAAAATTTGTATAACAAGATAAAACAACGAAAACTTTGCCACATAAAAATAGGTGTTTGTTTTCTTAAAATTTATTTCCGAAGATAATAGAAATTATATCTGGAATTGCTAACAAATAACACCTATCCCGTTAGACACATGAAAGGCATTTGCAACAGTAGAGCATCTACAGCAGGAACAGCTGTCGGACAAAATATCGCTAATAAAATCAAAAGAACTACATCTGCCTTCAGCAACAATGATATAAATTAGGTTATTTCTGAAATAGCACCATCATCAGAAACAGTACATGCGATGATAAAAACGACAAAAACATTACTTCTGTAGGCAAAAGGATTGTAAAAAGTCGTAACAAGAGATAAACCAACACTTGATGTGGCTGCGTTTATGTGATTGCAAAAATAATCACGATTTTGTCTTAAACTTATCTTGACCTTGCCGATAATATAACCGTAGACGATTTTGCAATGGAGTCTGGGTATATTTAATACCATGATAAAACCTCTAATGAGCCTAACTAGATGGGGATCAGGACATTTAATGCAGGAGACGAAGATAAAGATTTGCTTTATCATAAAGCTGTACTTGAAATACAAGGAAGAATAATGATATCAGCTGATCCTCTAGTAGCGTTTATTGCTGAAAATACTATATCACTTGTAAACATCGGTTGGAATTTATGGAAAGGTTTTAAAAATTAGATCAACAAAAACAGTCGAAGCTATTTCTATACACTTGCAATGCTATTCTTAGCATTGTGTCGATATCTATTGCGACAAATATGCTATGGTTAAAAGAAACTAGAAACGGAGATGCATTTTTAAATGAGTTCAAAACAGACACTGATGTAATACAAAATGGACTAATTCCAATACCAGGAGGTGCTAATTCAGAAGCACAACCTATATATAGTATCAGCACGTGCAGCAGATGCGGCTTGTGGAGTCATTGTTACAGCAGCAATACTAAGTGCCCTGGGTAATGTGAGGCGACCAAATTACAACGAGGGATATGCTAGCAGAACTATCAAAAATTACAATCATGCTTCCATTCTGCACAATATTTGGGTTTTTTGCGTGACTGCAAAATAGTATTTCGTGGTATCGAATTTACGCTTATACTTGACAGTGCTGATCAAAACGATTGTCTGATGCTATTGTCTGATGAGAGTTGATGGTAATGATTATTTCTGATTTCACGATTGGCGTTATGGATACCACGAGTTGTAGTATCTGTTTCAAAACTAACTGAACTTGAAAAGATGTTACAGCAGATAACATTTTGAACAGCATAAGTTTTATCAATGTGGCAAATTCAACTATGGAGGCGTTACAAAAGTATCAGGAAGCTGATTCTGGATCTCAGATATCGAAGAGTTTTGGTCTCTTTATCGAACATTTTATTTCGATGTGTCTAAGCACAGAGAACGAGTATATTCTATCAACCACTGATATTGAAGCAACGTGGATGCTAGGTGCTATTTCAGTGCTGCTAGTCATCCAATTGTTCCACAATATTACGCTTATACACATGTGACATCTGACATATACATGATACATAATGCTGGGCACCGTACGGGGTAGGATGACTGTCTAGGTGTGGACCGCTAGCAGTCTAAGTGTAATGTGCAAGCTAATTTAATATTTTCATAAACCATATAACAGAAGAAAAAAAATAAAATACATTTTACGTGGGATTTACATGTTGCAAGGACAAATACAAAATCTAGAGCTAGCGATATCTAAACGAAAAGCAATTTGACTAAATATAGATTTCAAAACTCAGTGCGTTCCAGGAACATCAGCAAAAGTACTTCTTACACAACGACAGATAAACAAAATGCTGAACAATAAACCTTTTTAATATGATTTGTGAGCGTCACAAATAACATCATCTGCCAGATCGAAAACAATACTTGGATTAATCAGAATAACGATAACTACTTTGGCACGAACATTGTTGCCGAATATATTGTCCACTCTTGGAACATTAGGTATAGTTACAGCTTCAGGTGCAATATCAAGTTCAACAAAAAGCTGTATCCGGAGATGGTGTATAATCTTGCGATGGAAATGCTAGCGCATGAGCTTCGCAGGCCTAAAAAAAAGTTTCTTCGACGAAAGGTCGTGGCAAACCCAGTCGATCATATCTTGGCGATAGATATAGCGGATATGCAAAATATTGCAAAGTACAACGATACAAAAGATACTTGTTTCACGTTATTTGTCTTTAGCAAATAGGCGTTTAATGTTCCTTTGCCAATAAAACTGGATCGACCATAACAAATGAGCTAGAGGATATTATTTTAAGACATATCGAAAATGAAATAAGATTTAGACCCATCATGGATCAGAGTCTTTTTAATAAACGGTTTGAGCAGTTTCTAAGACAAAACAATATTTTAAAAAATATGTTGATAGTAACAAGTGTCGTTGTGGAACGCGTTAATAGTATGATAAAATAAAAAATGCATAAGTATCTTACATCAAACAACACTAATAGATATATTGATAATCTGCCAGCCATGATATTAGAGTATAAGAAATTTAAACACTGTACAATAGGAATATCACCGAAGGATGCTGTACAAAACTCCCATTCTTGCAAACGAGAATATATATCGCAGGCACAAGTTTAACGTTGGAGGTCGTGTTAGAATTTCATTAACGAAAAAGACGATTGAAAAAGGTTTTACCCCGAACTGGTCCAAGGATGTATTTGTCGTTGTATGATTTTAACAAAAAAGCTAAATAATCGTTCAAACGAAGTGGTCATATGAAGTCTATAAACAGGAAATTCAACGAACTTCATCTGACAACACAAGATATATTTGTTATAGAACGAGTGATTAAAAGACGTGATAATCGAATTTTGATTAAATGGTTCAGTTACGGTGACAGTTGGATTCCAACTAGTGAAATCAAAGATCTTTTCGATTACATCGGTAGCGATTAGATTAGATCGCCACAGATATTTTTTATATTTATACAGAGCAAACCTGCATTTAACGTGTCTACACACTAATATCAGATGTCGTCTTCGATCTTCTGTTAAATCTGTCATAAGGTGAACATTTTTTTTATAAAGATGATATCCAATTTAATATTTTTTGATGACCATACACTTCGAGTTGTCCGATACGTATAAACGACTTTAGCATATCCCAAACTATTTCATGATCTGTAACAATAAAATCATTTTATTTTAGTTATTGGCAAGATTGTATCTGACATATCGTGATTACCTGCAATAAAAACTTACTAGTGTTGAAGTATAATACCTGGTTCATCGACAAGACGATCATCAGGTACAGGAAATTTATATATATATATATATATATATATATATATATATATATATATATATATATATATATATATATATATATATATATGTTACAAGGTCAAATTAAGTTTTGTTCTACAATCCGTTGTAAAGTAACCTTATTACTGACTAGACCACTAGCAGTCTGAGTGATATTTTGTTTTTATATTTGACCCACGATCAATATCAACTCGAATATCAGCTATTAGCTAAGACATAGCATGTTTTATCAGAGACATTATATATGAATGTTGAATCTAATATGAGTAATAAAATGCCAGACGAAGCAAGAAGTACTGTAAGATCTAAGATATTCAATATGACTGTTGTTTGACACGGATAAAGTTTGTATGAGCAACAAAAAGAGCAGATGGCAAGTAAATCTTTTCCTTGCAAACGATCCTTACACAGCTTTTGATAAGCTGTTAACAGATTTCGAGTTATCGGAACTAGAGAAAGATGAAAAAGATTTTTGTCAGATAAGACAGGGACACTTTTATAAAATGGGCCCATTGTTGTTTGACCTGAAAAAATCTTAGAGATATCTTAAAGATAGATCTTTAATCAATTGAGTACAAAGCACTCTAATTTTGTGTTAAATAGTTGAATAACATGGAACAGTTTGCTAATCGAGCTAATTTTATGAAAACATAAGAAACATGGTTCGCGGCGATATTAACGCGATGGCCTACTTCGAACAAGAACGAGAGAACATAATCTTATTTTGCTTAACAACGTCGAAGTCGATCGCATGCCAAAATATGGTAAGATTTGGAAAGAGGACGATAAAGACTCTAAACAATATTTAAATTGCTGTTTGACAAACAACGACATTGCTGCTATACTAAACAACAAATGAATATCGAAGGATTATATCACAGCTCGTTTTTGAAAAGGCAGATTTTGTTGTTCCATCAGCAATTAATTTGATTGATCGTGAGTGAATATCAAAATGTTTTGCCGCTGATATCATTCACGGAAATAATGTTTCTTCGCATGTTGTAGAGTTTGCTGCTATAACGGATTTAACGGGATTGATGAAACTGAAACGTATTCGTCCACGGATATTATTTTCTTTAGAAGTGACTATGTCAATATTTTTGAGTCGGTTGTCCGTTTTCAGATGGAAAGGCAGTCCGCCGAAGTGGCAATCACCTATGCATCTGCCCCAGTTCAGTTCAGCAACGTATATTTTACACTAACATTGATTCAAATAAATAAAAAAGGTATCTGCTATTATTCAACAAGGTTGCACATACTCGGGTAATAGTTACTAAACAAGGACGATTATTAGATGCAAAAGAGCGTAATTGGTGTGTCCTTAAGTTAAAAAGATGCTGGACCTCGGAGATTTATGTATTCCCTTTGCATAGACTCTCTATAACTGTATAGAAATTGTACAAATTAAAAGATATAATTGACTATAAGAGCGTGTGCGTATTGAATCTCTTTGATGATGAGACAGGACAAGGTATGCCTGAAGTATAGATATATTACGCAATCGTGTTATTAATAGAAGAATTATAATGGTCCATCAATGTTACTGACTTGAAAAAATAAAATTACCCAGAAAACAATGCTGATCGTAAATACAAAAACGTATATTTTGTCGTAGATGCTATGTGTGGTTTTGATACGGAAAATGCTGCTGGACATGTTGTGACAGGAATCACGGCAACAACATCCATCGTTGGTGCACCGATCGGAATTATTGTCAAGGCTATATCGGTATTACCAGGTGTCTCTGGTAGTGCTATCAAATTAATTTTGATGTGAATGCATTCACGAGTACGTATTTATTCAAATTTTTTGCACCAACAAAGAGAAATATCCATAAGATCAGTAAACTGTATTCAGTGGCAATCGATGATAAAATAATCAGTGAGGGGAGGTTGAGATTGTGCTGGCGGAAATGGATAAATTACTGACAAATATAAGTACAAATAAGAAACAGTGCGGATTTAGAAACAGTAAAGGTCAAGTAATGTTTAAACATCCGTTTTTAATATTAAAGCCCTGTTTTCGATAAAAAAAAATAGTAGCTTTTTTGCGAGTTGCCAGGGCAATATCGATCAGTACTGTATGCAGCCACATTCATAACAAGCACAGTAGTGGTAATGTGCCGGATTTAGTCCTTGTTGGGGCATTTTGGGTACTGATAAATCCCCCCGACAGGTCACATGCGTGGATTATTAATACTAATCATTTGTGGGTTGCATATTGCATACTTATCGCCTAAAATCTCATGTGGGGTAAAGGTTGTGATATGTATCAATTATCCAAAGGGACCAGAAAAGGCAAAGCAGAGATTTTGAATTTGTCGCCATAAATGCGTTTGTCCCTAATATACCATTTCCATGTCAAACCTTTCACCTATGTACTGTTTGTCGTTCGAAGTGTATCCTGCATGTAAAACCTATTGACCCATTTAGAATAGGATTTCCCTATGTTCCAATACCACCTCCCGCATGTTAACTTATGTGTTAATATTGATTCCCGTTTGTTCCCAACTACTCTCATCTAACTACTTACTATTACATGTATAACACCTTTGAAGCCATTTTGTCCTGGAAGATGTATTTCACATGTTATATTTTTTTGTCCAAAAATGTCTAAAAGTATGCACGTAATTATATTATTTGGATGGTTAGGTTAAATTGTACAAGTTTTGTGAAAATATTTCATGGAAAAAAGTATATAGGAAAGAAATTCTAGGAGAAAAAAGATTTGTTAGTAATCACAACAGATCAGGTTTTTATAATGGACAAAAAAAACAGTTGCCCAAATAGAAGAACGGTAGTATTAAATGCTTATTTCAGTTAAAACAGATGTAACTACACCAATTATTAGAACCCTTCTAGACAGAAACAAGCACGAGAATAACTATATGGTCAGTTTATCCATCCATCTGTCAATCAAAAGGTTTCTGCAATATAGCTTTACTGGGTTTTGTTTGAAATCAACCAATTATCGAACACAACTATACTCCGACTAGATCTTAAACAAGTTCAATTTCCAGTATTCAGCAAAATATATATGACATGAATTATGTCCCTTTATTTCCCAATCTAACTGGTGTCTGCATCATGACTTTACCTATACTGTAATTGTTAGATTCATTAAAATCCGATGCATTTTTACAGGATGAGATTTGACAGAGTTCTGTTTTTCACAACATATACAGTGAATGCCCATGAATGCTCTGATTTATATAGAGTAACTTTAGAATGGATTGCCGCATTTTAATCATATTTATTGTGAAGTTGTATTTGATCAGACATCATATGAGTTTGTTTGCCAGCATTCAACAAGATCACGTACAGAACATGTTACTTTTGTCTTTCCATCACTGATTTTCAGCAGCATGATCATTACGAGACTTCTTGTCAGTCATTTTTAAAGATAAGCCCAAAGATCAAAAGTCGGCTTTCACATTTCTGCTGTATTATGTTTTTATTTTTTTTTTTGGGGGGGGAGTTGTTAAATCACTACGTCTATTACAAGACAAATGTTCCGTACGCAGAGGTCATAACTTGTAATATTAATTCATTAGTTAGATGGATAAATACGGTGTTCTTGACGCTCTAATATATACACCATCACACCAATCATTTTAGTTTTTCACTTTAGCATGTCTGAAGTTTTGATACAACAAACACCTATCAAAAACATTTTATTTATGAGCAGATATGTTTAGAGAGACAGTCTACTGATGATGAGTATTCTGTCAGTAAATGATTCAGTGGTAAATGAATGTGCACATTGAGCTGTTCAGCTCCAGGACAAAATATATAATGATTATCTGGAGATGTCAGAGGCAATCGTTTGGACATCACTCAATGGCTTTTGCTTGAATGCGCAATAATAGCTGAGATATTAGATTAGTGGGTGAATACAAACTAATGAAATTCAGTTTATGACCATAGTTAAAGGATGTGTAGCAGCTGTTTTTGGACAAAGAATGTAAGAAAGAAGGGAAGTTCATAGTGTGCCGCTAAATAATTAACGAGTCATATTAACAATATTCAAATAAGAAAGGTACAAGTATGAAATGCATTGAAATGTACAAGTATGAATTGCACTGAATTGTACAAGTATGAAATGCACTGAAATGTACAAGTATGAAATGCACTGAATTGTACAAGTATGAAATGCACTGAAATGTACAAGTATGAAATGCACTGAAATGTACAAGTATGAAATGCACTGAAAGGTACAAGTACGAAATGCACTGAAATGTACAAGTATGAAATGCACTGAAAGGTACAAGTATGAAATGCACTGAAAGGTACAAGTATGAAATGCACTGAAAGGTACAAGTATGAAATGCACTGAAATGTACAAGTATGAAATGCACTGAAAGGTACAAGTATGAAATGCACTGAAAGGTACAAGTATGAAATGCACTGAAATGTACAAGTATGAAATGCACTGAAAGGTACAAGTATGAATTACACTGAAAGGTACAAGTATGAAATGCACTGAAATGTACAAGCATGAAATGCACTGAAAGGTACAAGTATGAAATGCACTGAAAGGTACAAGTATGAAATGCACTGAAAGGTACAAGTATGAAATGCACTGAAAGGTACAAGTATGAAATGCACTGAAATGTACAAGTATGAAATGCACTGAAATGTACAAGTATGAAATGCACTGAAATGTACAAGAAACAGGGTGATAATATTGCGCAGACCAATTCACAGCATTAGTTTACAGCTGAAATGAGCAGGGCCATTCTGGGGCAAATCTCTTCACAGCAAACTCATGAGACTTGTGGAGTTAGTTGTGGAGTTAGTCGGATTCTGAGGGTTGCTGTAATGAAAACAGCAGTCGGCAAACCATATATATATATATATATATATATATATATATATATATATATATATATATATATATATATATATATATATATATATATATATACTGACGTAAGTTGGTTATAAAGTTTGTCAGCATACAAGTTTCAAATAGCGTAGTGCCGAGACAGACAGAAACACAAAAGATAAAGAAACAATAGTGTTGGAGAGGCAACTGTGTGAATAAATGAAACTGGCAATGGGACAGATTGATGCCGAAAATGTACACTACGCAAGAAATGTTCGAATTATTACATTGTGAAAAGTGAGAAGTGGGTGGTATTTTCGTTTTATAATATAGCCTTGAAATTAAACATAGCATCTGCATAGGAAATACTTATCTAACAGATCGGCAAGTTGTGGAATAGATGTAAACAATATAAACACAGAGCTTAAATCATCTGCCTATACCTGATTGCCGATTGCCGATTACATCATCTCAAAAAGTTGTTACATTTGGTTGCTGGCAATGACATGGTTTCTAGTTGAAGGTCCACAGAAGGATCAGTCAATAAGCCAGAGAAGGGTACAAGTTGTACGGGCATACCACAATACGAAATAAAGTTCACGCTGAAACTCTACACAAGAGACAGGCTTAATGTCTGTATGAATAGTTCAGAAATATATACCTGTGAGTTAGTAGGGTTGTTTTGAGTGTGTGATATCTGTATTTTGAACCGGAAATAGCTGAGGCTAGGTATTTGGAGACAATGATAATCGATAACTATGGCGAAAACATCTGATATTCAATATATGCGTCATTAAAGTGCGGCTATTAGCCCATGGACATAATAGCTGTATAAAGTGGCAGGGTACAGTTTCTTAAATTTCTTAACTTAAGGATATGGTGTGACTTTTTCAGCTATTATTGTTTACTTATTAAAGATATGAATATATTTGTGAACTAGGTGTTTTGGACTTGTGTTACTTTCGAAATTGATGTCAGGCATGTACTATACAGTATGTTGAAAGTGGAATACCAATAGTTGGCTAGGAAGAAGAACTAGCCTCCCATAGCAGTAAACACATGGGTTTGGGGAAAGTTGACTATCTCAAAAACGGTTTGGATGAGACCTACTTTCAACAGCATCAGCCTGTTTATTACACACTGTTTTGCTGAATTGTCATCTAGGAAAAAGGTTTGTGTTTGCACTATGATCATCACATGATGTCTAAAAAGACCTTCAGACATGACAATTGCAGGTATAAATTGGGGGTTGGGGTGCATAAACTTCTGCTATGAACTGTCACTGACTTCTCTGGTCAAGTGGATGATATGTTTATGCTTTGTTTTAATAGAGGTATCCAAAAATATGGACCTTCTTGACCTCACTTGTGTATTTTTTTATGATTTATTTTGTACTAGGTCACTGATTAATTTATTAAATTTGGAGAGAAAAATTGGTCCCTGCACCCTGTATACCGTTAGGAACTGACAACAATGGGAGGCAAAAGCGAATGCATGAAACTAACAATGGCATAAATGAAGTGGCATAAATGAAGTGAATGCAATAATGGGACTATATTGATTATTTTATTGTGATACACCAAACTACCGCTAGCAAACCATCACAATTGAGGTCATTGGCTTATTGCCACATTCGATATTACATGCACAACAACACATTCGATATTTGAACTTATTTGGAATACCATTGGAACTCAGATGGAACTTTATATCTTTGGTTTGTGATCCAATGTTTTTGGACCTTTTGGGATTTAATTTGCAATACTGTTTGTATATTATGGGCTTTGAATAGGTGATAACTGTTTGATAGAATGGATGATTTAAATTTGCTTTGTAGACTTGATTGCCTTCAAAAATCTGTCATGTCTGATCAAGTGTAAAATTGTGTTTAATATTGCTAGAAAACTATATTATGGATAGTAGATAACTGAGACCTGGTTACGTTAAACGGCGAATTAGTACGTGTAGATTTAAAATTATATTAAAGAGTATATGGATCAATAGTGCTAACAATACATACATTTTGAACATTACACTTCATCTCAGAGATCATAGAAACCCTAAATAATAAATTGTATCGAAAATGATAAATTCTATTCTTTAAAATTGACTAGAGGTCCAGATTTCTTATATAATATCTGTTTACAGGAATTAAGAAGAGTTTTACACATCAATTATCGTGTACTAGACTTTTCGCATGCCCACTCCTATTATTTATCGATCTTCAACCCCTATACATTTTGGTCACTAGTAGTACTGCCAAAATATATATTTTATACTCTAAAACTGATTGAAGGCGCTACCAACAATACATATCTGATTACAAATGAGACACATTTTTTAATTTAAATTTCTATATTTAAATTTCTTTTATTAAGAAAACACTTTAATATATAGCTTGTTCGGACCAATAACAAGAAAGTTATGCGTATTTAATGTTTGCTATTTACTAATATAACAGTTCGATCCTTTCCGACATTCATTTTTGTATCGGAATGCAGTATAATCGATGTTTAGTTTGAAAAATGTGCAGATAGTCAGAAAACATTCCTGTAAGTGGACAGTTTTAAAAAGTACACTGAGAATCTGCCTTCTGAGCTACGAGAATCTATTTACTACTAATTTGTACAGATTTAAAAAAAAAAAACAACAACGCAAATAACAAATGCACCTGAAACAACATTGGTATCTGAATGTTCCGATTACTTTAATAGTGTTCAAAACGACAGAGACTAATCACCTGCAACTACGTTAAAAGACTTGCTATGCCACAACTTCCTGTCTTCTGTCTTCAGTGTTACGCAAAATTCCACATATGTAAGTCAGGGACACTATTGTTATATACATTTAATTTGCATTGATGGTTAAGTTATGTTTTAGTTTTTTAATTTCATGACGTGTTGTGTGTAACCAACATTGTACATAGTTGCTGACCTTGTCAAAAAATCAGTGACAATTTTATAAACAACTTTTTTTTCAGTGAGGATCGTTATCTCAAGCTGAGTTAATGGCGTTTTATTGTTTATATAGCTATACTTGGATTACGTGATTTTCGTCAGACGCACTATGGTAACAAACTTTCTAATCCTTCTAGAACAACAAACTTTATATACCCATTCGGAGTTTTGTTTTGTGTCTTAGTTGGTCATATAACTGATGTGTTGTTTTTTTCTTCTGAAAATCTGTCTTTCGTGCTTTAAGAGCTTAGCAAAATAATTTGTTTTATATTGTGTCCAGTAATTTAATTTGGCTGAAAATTATTTCATCAAATTATTTACAGTAACTCAAGTTATTTTTCTCTGGAAATACTGAGTGCTCATAAAATAATATTCTTTTACAGATACATTCACTAGCATTTTGAGTGAATTCAAACCTGGAATTATATTACTGTGATTCAACAAAAGCTTATTGGTACAACACTACGATACAGCTTACCACAGGCAAATCAACTCATTCAGCGTCAACTTTTGTTTTTTGATTTTCAATAAAGTTTATTCAGAACTATGATTGTTATAACTTTTCTCTGTAATTCAAGAATTATTTTAGATTTAATTAGAAATATAATCAGTTCCTTTCTTTTCCTTTCTTTACCTTTTCACGTTGTATTCGGACGAAATCACGTATTTGTTTGCGAAAAATCTCGCCAGATTATGCATATGGCCAACAATCCTACCTTCAGTCGCACTCACCTACGTTTTAATGAATCCGTTATCAGCCGTAATGCTATAAATGCAGACATTGTTCAGTTTTATTAAGTTACTATTTTTCATACGTACCATTTCCTGATAATTTGTGTTATGTATATATAATTTGTATTCTTTGTTGTCTTTTATCCATGATTATGTTATGTAAATCTGAGTTTTATAATTGGCTGTAGACCTTATTCAAGCTAATTATCTACCTAATTAGTAACATTTATTATTTATATTTGATTATAGATTAAAAATTCAGCTTATTAGTAATCTAGTAAACATGTTTATTACTTGAATCTGAGTCTAGAACCTTAGTTTTCCACTTGGAAATTCCTAAAATTAACAACTTTGAAAGTTATTGTATCTTAGTTTTTGTAAGCTATTGTTATTTACTTGAAACATTACACATTAGTACACTAACATCCAAATTGGAATCAGTCTTATCGTTGTGTTCGAGGCGGTGTGTACATTCACACTTTCGATATACAGACACATCAATACATACATTAGGACTTTCTTGTCAAAGAAATTGTATGACTTTTTGGGATTTACTTCACAATACTATAAGTTTGTTGTTTAGCTTCTTTTTAATTTTTTTCTTTGTATTCTAGTGACACAATTAGTTCTTGAAGTTTAACAAATTATTAGCTTTCACCCATTTCTGTTACTTAGTTTAAGATCACAGAGTCGAAACAGTTGAAAGTAAATCGATGTATCTGATAGTGATTTTCTTAATCCTTATCTGAAATTAAAATTATACGTGGTAACCATATTTTTTTTTCTCGAAATACTATAAGTTCTTTTTAAATTTTCACTTTGCATTCTAGGGAAATAAATTAGTCATTGAATTTTACAAAAGTTGATGGTTTTCGTTTTTTTATGTTACTTAATTTTAAGACTCGTAACAGATTCGTAATAGAATAAGGTGCATGCCACTTTGTTCCTAAAATCCAACAGTAATAGCTCTGTAATGCTGTCATAGTAAATAATCAAAATTAGTGCAAATGATGTCACCCAATGCTAGAAATCAAGCGTATTCCTATCAGGCATCACGGTACCAATTGTTTATCCATAGACCGCAATGCTAATGTTTTGCGAAATAAATATACTTTCTATCCTACCGCAGCATGCATGTCACCCACTGTCACAGAGAACAATGCTAGATTGTTAATTTGATAACATCGAAAATAGGTACTCCATTGCATTTAAGAGAGATAACTATGCTGGAACTAGACAGGGGTAAGAGTTATCTAGTTACACCGGACACATTTTCGGTCATGTGTACCACATTTAAAAAAAAAAAATCTTAAAAAATACAAAATGTGATCTAGATAAGAATTAACATAATTTCACATGTTGCCAAGATGCTCAACTTTTTTTAAAGCCTAAAAGAAAGTACAACTCTTACATAATGCACCAATCACAGCTAGTTTTGTTGTTTATTTCTGAATGCAATGTTCCCTACACCTTGAGCTCCACCCATCTGGGGTTGTAAAATTGGTACCATTATACCATAGTGTATGATAAATCTGGTTGACATCAGATTGTCCATAATAAACGTATGCTGCTGTAATTTATTTTGGAAGGCGTGTAATCCACACCTCAGGAATTGATATCGTGGAATATTGAAACTCCAGTCAAATTTAGATGAAATCCAACAAAGAATAGTAAATAAATCTAGAATATGTACTTTAGAAATATTGCATTAAACATTAGCCAAAACCAAATTCAAGATTATCTATTCGTTCATGTTTCTAATGAGATATTTGCCTGTATATTAAGCAAATCAAAACATGGCATAGCCAATTAAGCAAGAAAAGCATAACATTACAACCACAATTTATTTTTATTAGTGTTCATATAAGTGATACATTTTAATGAAGACTTGACACTGAATGACATTGCACGTAATTGTGTCTAGGAAAATAAAAGTGATGAAAAAGTGTATGATAGTAGTTGTAGGGCCTCACTGCGAGGCAACGGATAATTAACATTAGTTCATAAGTTTACATTATGGGTCACTGAGAAGAAGCGAAATCCTATGTTAAAATTGCGCATATGTTTACATAGGGGGACCACTTTGTGGACAAGGGGATTCATAGATTTATTTTGTTCCCAGACCGTACGATAAATTAAGAATTAGATGGGCAAATCTGAGGACAAGGAAAATGTAATGTTAAGCATCTTATCTATATTTAGGCTATCTAGATTATCACATCTACCCATAAACCACTTTTGATTACAATCCAACACACTACTACTATCCAGCAAACACTTTATTACTATACAACACCCTACATATACTATCGAGAAGCTACTTTTGTTTGTTCTTTACACACGGCACTCTACAGCGACTACTTGTTGACTACAATCCAAGCACAAACACTTACTATCAAACGGAAAAGGTAGGAAGTATTTATGTACATGCCATATACTTACAAACAGAAAAATATACTATCAAAAAGCGCATGAAGTGTTTATAGACTAACTATAATACATCACACATACTATCTCACATAAGAGAGAAGTGGTAAGAGGTTTTAAGCTTTAGCTCTTGAGAGGAAAGACACATACATACACAAACACACATATATGAAATACAAACCAACTGAGAATTTATTAGTATCTCTTTTCTAGGGATATGGGTGGTCCTGAAAACACAGTTTTCTTTCTTCCCACTATTCCTTAGAGGTTACATCTCACTGATAGAGTGACTCGGGCCTCACATCGTTGCCATTATTTGTCTTCATTCTACATACGCACTATACCTATAAACACACATTTCATAAAATGTTTTTAATTGTTTTGGGGGTCTTGGTGTCTTATTTGAGAGCAAGGTGATAATGTTTTCGGCCTGGTTTACTGTGTTATTTTCTCAACGAGAATTGCAATTTGTATTTAATTAGCGACGTAACTTTAAGATCTATAAAGATGGAGACTTCTTCAGAAGTTGGCAGTAGTCGACCAATACACGTGCAAAAGTACTGCCATAGTCTTGTAAGACATCTGGACGTATTCAGCCTTGATCGTACGGAAGAGTTTGACGTAACTCCTTTACCCCTAAAATTGATATTTCTAGACCTTGGCATATTGAATATATCAAGCCACCGCATCCACTCAAAATTAAGTTATTCAAATTTGAACATTGTTACTATATGATCGAGAAAAGGTGAGTACGCAACTTGAATGGGCTGATAAATATGCAAATTTTCAGTGTCGGTCCGTGTTTGCATAAATACCTTTCACTCAAATACACCTGTAATGACTTTCCTCTGGTACATATTCATGCTTTCGATGTTAAACTTTGAGAGTATCCTTTTTAGGTGAATTGCAACCTATGTTTCAGTGGGGTGTGTGATGTACAATGCACAACGCTTTTGGTTAGTTGGAATTTTTATACTAAGAGAGTCCACACTACACATGAAGTTCAATAGATATCGCTAGGACAAATCAACGATATAGTTGTTCGATCCGCAAAGGTGTATATAGGGTTATTAGAACCTTGGCTTGTGAAGAATGCTAATAAAGAAACTGACTGTAGTCAAAGAAATTACCATAATAGTTTACTCACTTATCTCAGTATAAACACAACAAGCATTGTACAGGTCACGTATCTTCCTTTTAATTTTTATCAACAGGAAATAGCCAATAATATGTTAAATGTGCCATTAAATTCAGCAAATAAAAAAAAAATGAAAGAAAGCAAAACCCGCCAGCTACAGCGATATGGCGCCCTCCAGTATAACATATTTGTCTTTTGAAGAAAGGACTCAAAAGCAGAAGACATTTTATGTTCTTTTTTTGTCAATCTGCAAACCAAATCTTGTAAATGTCTAAAAGTTACAAGGGATGTTAAGTGGCAGTGACGAAACTGTCGATAAAAGGCCTGCAGAGATTAATAAGTTTTTCAGCGAGCACTAACAAAGAAACCTTTAAAAATAATTTTATTTGACCATAATTATAAACAGCAGTGTTAGAAAATCTTTGACAAACACTGGAGCTATTAGTAATGAGCATTGCAAAAGACACCAATTTCCTTGACGGTCCTAAACAAAGGAATATCGTATATACAAAAGGGGCGTTAAAATAATAATGAGCCAGAACTATATCAAGGTGTTGCAAAATGCTAACTATCGAAGTTTTGAAAGAGTGTAATAGGATAATCCCGCACAAGAAATTTGCTTGAAATCAGTGATTACTGGATTGCAAGGGTAATAAAGCAAATGTTGAGAAACAGCCAGTACTCCACCCGTTAATGGTACTATGTCTGACCAATTAATCTTTACGTGAAGCAAATGGTTGAAATAATTAGACCTGCAGGATTTAATCAATGTAAATCTAAATACGAACGTAAACTGACATCGAGTGTGTTTGTGTGTGTGTGTGTGAGAGAGAGAGAGAGAGAGAGAGAGAGAGAGAGAGAGAGAGAGAGAGAGAGAGAGAGAGAGAGAGAGAGAGAGAGAGAGAGAGAGAGAGAGAGAGAGATTTTTAACGTAGCTTAACAACTCTTCAGTCATATCGCTGCGATATCTGTAGTGAGACAGTTTATAGTGATGTTTAGTACTGGATCATCATGCCGCAGATATCTAGCATGATGTCCCACCCAGTCAAATTATTCTGACACCATGCCGACCAGTCATAATATTAACCTCTGAATGTTGAGCGCCTAGCAATACAGCTGTAAGAAACATTTTTTGGAGTCTTTGCTATGACTCGATCGGGGTTCGGGGACGCTATAACCACAAGGCCACCGGAGAGGTCAGAACTGATATCGATCATTCAAGGGTAATTTTATGGGTACATTAATTCTATGGAATCCAGTCCGATGATCAGGAATACAAACTGCTATATACGTATAAACACGTGAATGTAGTTGTGGTAAGATATTATTAATATAAAACACAAATAACACAACGTATAAAGTAGGGAACATCATTCTTATAAGGCGGCACTAATATAAAACGAATACCAAATATCGAATAAATAAAAAACCCTTGGCAAAGCTAGTGATCCTGAATCTGACGGTGTAGATAGGATATGCAATCAGTGGCAATAATTCTTCTCAATCATGGGAAATAATTTTTCTAAATAAAGCCGTAAGTGCCGGATATCAGGATAATTAAAGTTTTCTAATAAATCTCAGTGCTAATTTTAGTTAAAATACTTAAATCCCTATTAAGGTTATAAGTCAGTAATCAACATAGAACAGGCAATCCAACGTTTTAACTCATTTTTATGAAGGACTGGAATGCTGAAAATAAAAACTAAACAAGATTGCATATCCCAATGATGTTAAGTTGCATACCACATATATATAATTTGTATGTATAACTATATTTTCTGTAATTTCTGGTATATGATTTTATTTAATTTTCGAAATTTTTAGTCATATTCGTAAACTGTAATGAGTAATTTTTGTTATAAGTTATGTTTGTAATTTGCTCTTTTCAAAACGCAAATTACGTAGGATCTATAAATAGTTGTTTTGATCATTAGTAATAATAATCGTATTAATAAGATTTAAAATGGCGCCTACGTCGTAATTTTACAGTGACAGATGATATATGGAAATTTCAAGACGAATTCTATGGCTTCCCCATTGGGTGTGTGTAGTCGTGTGTATATAGTACGTCGTGATATAGTAATTCGTAAATCAATAGCTTATGTTGCCACATGGGGTCCATTGCAAAATACAGTCACAATTTATGGTGTATATAAGCTATGAATTCAGTTTAATTCCTGGAGTCATTCACACCTAAGTCCTGTTTAAGTCTGCAGACGTATTTTATTTTGTTCTTAAATCTGATTCAAGAGGACAAATATTTGTTTGGCTGTTCCGTGGTGATAGAAAATGCTCATTATTTGGACAATAATATTATCTTGAAACTGTTATAAATTATTCAAAAGAATATTGGACAAGGCCACCTTGACAACGTAACGGATCTTGGAGGACCATCACATTTCCGGTATCGAAATTATGTGGGATTTTCATTCGTTTATGGCTTTCAAAGACTTTTATAACGACATATTTTAAATTAATTCCTTTCTACTGTAAGTTCTTTTTCTTATGATTAATTTATTACTTTAATACTTAAATTGTTTTCAACTTTCACAAAACTAGTTGGTATTGTTTCTTTTCTGTTACTTACGTATGTGACCATATAGTCGTAACAATCATTTGCAACAATTATATTCTGATTTCTAAATTTTCCATGATTGGTCCCTTTCAATATTTGTAATTCGTTTATGTTGAAATTAAGTTCTATACTGTTGAGGTGGCTTCATATTTTAAACATATATTTCAAAACAGCCCACGGATTAACAACATATGGAAACATTAATTGATTATACATTGATCTACAATGTTTAAGACAGAAATAATGATCAATCATGAGGTTTAATCTAGTAGCCAACACTAAACCCAATCATCCTTTGGAAAAGTGTAATAGTTATGCTACATACACCAAGGTAAAAAAGAAATACAATCAGTATCAAAAACTGTTAATGATGGAAAATTGACACCTGGCCGATTCAAAGTCTGATCATAATCTATAGGCTTGCTAAATCCAGCGGGAAACAAACACTCTTGGCTGACGTTATACCGTAGAAATGAGTGTTAGGAGAGTAGGCACTCATGGGCAGCAAATTCTCTAAATAAAGTGACATTTAGCTGGAAATGAAACTCCCTGAATCTTTCATAATATAAAGCTGTATGACAATATTGTGACTGATCTCAAATAGTTCTTTGCGTGCTGCTGAAAAGCAAACAAAACACATGTAAATGATAACGTGGGATGCTTGAAACGTAAGTTATTTGAACTCATATTACTATAAATCTGCATAAAAATTGTGTTAAAATAAAACAGTTCATTGTTGTGAGAACATAACTTTAAAAGACGGATGGAGACACAGAATGCTGAGAATGACTTGTTCAAGGCCTCATTGGTTTATTGCCGCATACAAACGTGGACTGAAATCCACTTATTATCAGAAAGATTACGTTCTGGAAACTACATTTATTCATAGACAAACGTAATTATTTATAGAGCCCAGTCTTGTAGTGTATCGTGATGACGAGAATACTAGTGTACCTGTTAGAGTTTAACACAAGACAAATTAAATCGTCTGAAATCTTATCAATTACGGGATACAATCTGCAAGTTATGCCGTTATGGAAAAGATGATGTATTTCCTATTAGCAATCAAATATACAAAAGCTACTTCTGAAAAAGTGCATGTATGTATTGTATGTATGTATGTATGTATGTATGTATGTATGTATGTATGTATGTATGTATGTATGTATGTATGTATGTATGTATGTATGTATGTATGTATGTATACGGTACATCTTAGTATGTTTTCACTGTTGCACAGTCACGTCTATCATAATGATTCGATATGCGCCACATTGTTTCGAGTTCTGTCGAGGCAGAACGTGTAGTCATTGTCAGAAACTCGGGTGAAATATTCGGTTACTGCTTGGCACTTATCCTGTGATGAATAGGGTGACAATGGAATGGACTACAAAGGGGTTTCAGTCGATTTGCATGAGAATGAATGAGAATGATGAGAAGAGACTGCGAAGACTTCTGTTTTTTTATGATAATGCATCGTTTTTAAAAGCTATTGACAAGATTTAAAATCTGCTGTACACGTACTGCATTTAAGTATAATGGACTTAATAATACGGTATCATAATTACCATCAGAAAGTTTCTAGCTATACAAACCAATTTTGATTCTTTTTGGTTTATGTCTACAAATTCTATTTTTGAATGTATGGTAACAAAGAAATTTTATTTAACTTTAACTTGCCTTCACTTTATAATGCAGCCCGCTAATGTCTACTGAAAGTAGAGGATGGCTTTCCTCGCACCAAGAAGTATGACTTAAAATAAATAAATAAATAAATAAATAAATAAATAAATAAATAAATAAATAAGTGTTCTTAAGGTTCCAAAACGCCTACTTTGTAAACTTTTTTTGTTAACAGTGCGACTGTTTGAAGAAAAGATATCACAAGAACTGTTATTATATTTACTTTTTGATATTCAACTCGTTATTCAAAATGTACATTTTTAACATTGTAATCCATACTGTTCCATGCGATCGAAGGAATTTAGTAATATAATTACTTTTCCTACAACTACAGATGAGGTTATTTCTCGACTTGACGGAAAAGGCCGAGTAGTATACGGAGTGGGGTCACTTAAAAATGAAGATCATTCTTTGGTTATAATACAAACAGGTTAAGAAAGTAGAAGAGAAATATTATTCAGTGAGAAATATAACAAACAAATATGAGAATGAAATTTCACTTGATTTTTTTTTGGGGGGGGGCAATGTGGGCGGAAAACATATTTGGTTGTGGATGAAGCCGAGAAACACCCGGGAAGAACCAACGGCCAACGGGATTCTAATGGCAAGCTTTCTCACTTAGCCACGTTATTCGAGCTGCGATCGAAGGGAGCTGCAACTCTAACTAACACATTAAGGTGTTTGATATTACAAGGATTATATATCTGACATTAGGCATACCAAGAGAAATATAATATAAATTCCGATGTACTTTCACTTGTCTATTAGATCTATTTTGCTTTTTGTATATCTTGTGTCATTCATAAATCCTATGTAGCAGTAGCAACAGTACAACCAACCATTACACACAAAACACAAACACACTTTCTTTCTCTATCTCTCTATCTCTGTCTCTGTTTCTGTCTCTCTGCCTCTGTCTCTCTGTCTCCCTCTCTCTGTCTCTCTCTGTCTGTCTGTCTCTCTCTGTCTCTCTCTCTCTCTCTCTCTCTCTCTCTCTCTCTCTCTCTCTCTCTCTCTCCATCCTTTAGTTGGTTTGACTAAACTGTTTACCATCATTCGTAAGTCCAGAGATATCGTGAGATGACAGATATGAAAATCAACTACGTTTGTCATTTGTGAGAGAGAGAGAGAGAGAGAGAGAGAGAGAGAGAGAGAGAGAGAGAGAGAGAGAGAGAGAGAGAGAGAGAGAGAGAGAGAGAGAGAGAGAGAGAGAGAGAGAGAGAGAGAGACCTTTGGACATTTTATTATGGAATTAATTGGCGTCCTGGTTTGCAACTTTGTATCATTGATAAACACTGGAGATAAATCCCAAAGAATGTGCACGCAGATCGTTAAGACGAAACATATTCTTGCAGGTTACTTAGTGTAATTTCCATTTCAAGGTTTTAATCCAGCCTAAATTCCTTTTCTCTTTCACTGCACATTTCTGATTAGTTTGTCCATTATGCATGGGATTGGAGGAGGAATAGAAATCAGAAAGGAGTGTGACTGAAATATTTACAATATTAGATTCATTTAGATAACTGGGATCATTGATACCTTTTATCGTTATTTTCAAACGTCACTAATGATTAATATTTGGAAATTCATCATTCATTTGGAATCAATTGCAGAGGGTCTCTTGAATGTTGATATATGCGTATTATTTCGCCATGACAATTTGATATACCAATATTATTTGTATATCAGATTGCTTTATACCAACACTTTAAAATGCCATGCTATTTTGTGTGTCTGTGTGACTGTGTGGTATATATATATATATATATATATATATATATATATATATATATATATATATATATATATATATATATATATATATATATAAGATTTTTTTTTATATATATATATATATATATATATATATATATATATATATATATATATATATATATATATATATATATAAGATTTTTATAATCTGACATTTAATTGAATGTAGGGCCTACCTGACTAGTATCTTTTTCTTATAAACAGCATATTACATTGTAAATATTTTTATAATTTTTGGATATATATTAGGATTGCTATTAGTTCTAAGTAAACATGTTTGATTGAGATTGCTTGTTACCATTATTTTTACTAAACGTACAGAATAGACCTGTTAGTGTTGACAGCTTATAATGTTCTAGACATGATTTTGTTTTTCAAATGTTCACTTTTTTTAAGGTTGTTCTTACCAGGATCTAACGGGTTCTTCCTCCAACAGTTATAATAGCCGCAATGTTTAGCCTTTCTTGCACTGTGAAATGAATTCAATCCCAAAATAACAACGACGACATTTAGATGCACCCATGCACAACACATGAGATAAAACTCTTTTGGGCATGCGCACCAAACACATGCGCAAGACAGTATAAACACACTTACACTAATGCCAGTTGTGCATGAACAGATCTTCTGAAAAGAAAATGAACACCCTTTAAACGTAAATCACTTTCTATCATTGATGGTGAGGAGCTAATAATGATAATTACAGGAGCTTGATGTGGTATAATGAGTCTAAGACCAGATACCTCTGTATTCACTATAACGAGTGATGTATGCCAGGCTCCAAAAAGGTTTTTAAGATGGAGATTATATTTAATTATATAGCAAGCGGGAAACTTCAAGACACACTAATAAAATGTTTTGACTCGTTTCAGCCGCTGTACTTGACACATTTCAACTAGACAGTTTTTAGAATGTATTTAAAGAGCTGGCGCTGTTCGATTCCATTCCTCTATGCATCTGGTGACTTTTGTGGTATAAGAATCAAAGCATAAAATGACATGCAAAAGTAAAGATATTACTTCCATTCAACTAAGTTAAAATGTCAGTTGTGTAAACAAACCATTAAACGTTTGATAGTCAAATAAATTGGGACTTTATTTTTCTTATTTCAAACGACGTTTAAAAATTATACTGTTAATGAGAATTGCTTAAGATGAACTGATGGTTATAAAATAAAAATCAGACAAATTTCTGTTAATAAAACCTATTATTTTTTAGACGTTCTGTATTCAGAATTTGTGGCGGAAATACAGCATTTTAATCCCAAACTGTAACTATTTTATGCTACAATAAAACTTTACCTGTGGGTATGACTTTCCAACATCTGTTGAGAGAAAATATTAAGTTTAGTAGTAAGCAGTTATCAATGGGCCAATGTATTGGATGACAGCAAAAGTCTCTTGGGGTTGAAAAGTTTATGAAGAGGAGACAGTTTATAAAGTTCATTTAATTAGTGTGATTAAATTTGGCTGAGAATTTGGACAATGATGATATATAACACATGAAACGTTATTTCACATCGGATATTTCAACAAATAACATTGGCTCTGAAGAACTATTATTTAGACAAAGAATCATTTAAATTGGATATTATTATATAGACAACTAAATCGGATATCGTTACTTAGCTAAATCGGATACTATTACTCAGTCAAACAATCAACTAAATCGGATACTATTACTTACACAGTGAACTAACTCGGATACTTTTACTTAGACAAACTAATTTGGATATCGTTACTTAGACAGTCAACTAAATCGGATACTATTACTCAAACAGTCAACTAAATCGGATATAATTACTTCGGCAAACAGCAAACTAGATTGGACAGAATTATATAGACAGTCAAATAAATCGGATAAAATTGCTTAGACAAACTTTCAACTAAATCGGATACTATTGCTTAGACAAACTAAATCGAATATTATTACCTAGACAGTCAATTGATCGGATACTATTACTCAGACAAACAGTCAACTAAATCCGATACAATTACTTAGTTAACTAAATCGGATACTATTACTTAGACAAAATCTCAGCTATATCGTCTCTTATTACTTAGACTATCAACTAAATCGGGTATTATTACTTAGTCAACAGAATTTGATATTATTACTTAGAATTTCAACAAAATCAGATAATATTACTTAGACATCAACTAAATCGGACATTATTTCTTAGTCAATTAATCGGATACCATTACTTAGACAGTCAGCTAAATCGTATATAGACATGATGATTTAGAGATGAAGATGCGTACATATGACACATAAGGCACATATAATACATACGATTGAATAAATATATAATTTCATATACGTACTATCACCATTTTCATAATACCTACATGTAAAAGAATGTTTGTTTTCAAGGAAAGCAAATTGGGGTAAGAAATAAAACGAAAATTGCAAATGAATATCATATTTAATGAAAGGACACTGCAAAACTCGAGAAGACTAAATCAACACAAAACATAGTGAGAGCTAAAGTTGGTACAGAAAATGTCAGATACGGTTTTATAAATGTCTAAATACATGGATGATTGTCGTTTTTAAAAGGAGCAGATAATCCTGCCCTTGTAAAGGTAGTCATCAAACAAACTAATGTAGTCCTCAAACTGCAGCCTTATAAAAAAATATCCTTTTAATGAGCTTACATTTTATTTGAAAAAGAAACCGTGGTTAAAGTCAGAAAAAGTAAAAAGTGAAGGAGTCGTAATTTGCCATTTAAATTTAGATATATACCGATGTGCTTTAATAAATTTAGTTATATTGACGCGTTCCTATATATTTTACGTATATGTCTATCAAATTTTCGCAGAAGATCGATGTGAACTCAGGCAGCAGGAAATTGTCGTCAAAGTCGACGCAAGTGTTTCCAATGGAGAAAGAGGAGATATCCGCGTATATTTTGTTGCCAATGTAAATGCTCCAAAACTCTTCCAGGTCGACAATTCCAGCTCTAGATAATGTTTTGGCACTGGGTAATCCATCAATCTCTTTGTCAACTGTTTGAAAGTCTTGCAGCGACGTTCAAATTTCGCAACAGCCAGGGAAAGCCAAAGGTAACATATATTCTTTGATTTGTAAGCCTCGATGGGCTTGTGATATGAGAAGTGGATTGCGATTGCGTGGACGAGATTGATCGGTAGGTAAACGCACGGCATCAGTTTTACCAGTAAAGCAGATAGATTCTACTGCATTACTGTCGCCAGCAAAGAGTGAAGGTACACGAATAGTTTAACTTTCGACAGTACGAGACCGGCAGCAAAGTCGCGCAGCATCGCCCATGTCGAAGAGAATGACATTACACTTAAAGCAAAGCACATAATCTGGACAGGTTTAAATCGGCGATCGTAATCGTGATCCCACGTTTCTATCACTTTCAATCCTTGACTTTCTGAACTAGGGTGTCCTTGGTATGTATGCTCTTACAGCTTCCATGTCAAACTCTGGGAAAGGACATTTCGGGATTTTTCTGAGCAACAGAAGTACGACAAATTGCCTTTTAACAAATTCACCGTCTTGTTTTCATTCCCTTTCTTCTGCCGTTCAAAATTCAAGCATTTGAACATTTCCTCTTGCTCTCAATTTAGTTTTACCATTACTTATTGTTTTTGTTGAAGAAATATTTCAGCAGCTGTATGTTGTTACAATAAGGAACCCTCTCCGGTTTATCTTCTGGTACATTCTTCTAAACTCATCTACCAATGTTAATTTTGGATTAGGTGAAGGTAGTACTACCATAGCAGACAAAGAATTTTCGGAGATGGCAGAAAATCACCAAAAGCTAAACTTTAGTCATCTTCTTCTGGACAAAGAATACTAGGTACAGCAGCATTGGTAGTAAATACTTTTACTATTGGCTTAATATGTATCCGCAGCTCAGGCGCACCCCAATATACTGTCTCCGTTTCTTCAGACATATGTATATGTACTTGGACTGTCCTGAGAAGGTAAATCGTTGGAACGTTCTTATAAACATACGCACATGCATACAGACATATCTATCGACATATCTATCTATCTATCTATCTATCTATCTATCTATCTATCTATCTATCTATCTATCTATCTATCTATCTATCTATCTATCTATCTATCTATCTATCTATCTATCTATCTATCTATCTATCTATCTATCTGTCTGTTATGTCTGTCTGTCTGTCTGTCCATCCATCCATTCATCCATCCATCCATCCATCCATCCATCCATCCATCCATCCATCCATCCATCTGTGTGTGTGTTCAGATCTGATTCAATGAGATGCCATAATATCAGATTGATTTTTGTAACATGCTTTTTAATTGGCGGAGGATTTCAATATTTTTAATTGTTCTAAAACTGTATATCATTCAATAGTTTCATCTTTTCTGAAGACCAAATAAAGCAATCACCATTATTTCCAGTATGCAGTTCTATCCAGACTACATAGTCTATGTGAAGGTATCGTGGACCATCACCAAGATCACATCTATCTGGAAGAGGCAACTGTGTTGGTGCCAGAAAAGAGTATTTGTGTATGAGCCTGCTGTGAGGATAAATTTCAGGAGACAAACGGTGAAGAAGTGCAGTATTATTAACCCTCTGTCGTGTTCACCATTACCAAACGGTCTTTTTCAAAGACACCCAAGTCTGTGGAAAAGAGAGATTTGCTAACATTTGTGCATTGATGTGTTGTATCTTTTTTTGTATATGTCTCTCTCTTCCTACGAAAAAAACCCAACTTCTTTTGTGTTTGTTAGTGTGAGAGGGTATGGTAGGGTGACGGTATTGCATGTTTCTGAGTGAGAGTATGTCTATTGTATAATCACCTTCTTTTACATCTATGGCTATACAATCGTATTATTTTCGTTCGAGTGCAGATGTTGCGGAATAGCATAAATAATTTTTGGTTATTATATACATGTACTCCGGTTTCGTTTCTTGTGTACAACGATATCCGAGGGTGATAGATGTATATTCTACATTACGTTGAAACAGTGAGTTCGGTTCAACTTATACCGCACGCGCAAAGTGCTTTCGCTGGAATACCCGAATACATGAATTGCACAAACGATGTTACATTGTCTGTGTACAAATGCCTCAGATTAAGATTCAATCGACACGTTATGGAAAGTTTTGTCAGTCGGCGATCTACTCGGGGACATATTAAATGATATGATAATTTAAAGATATACACGATTTAGAGCTACGGCACTTAAATTTTAACAGGCCAGACATATGGAAAAATTGGGCAGGTGTATGATCGACCGCAGTACAAGGTAGGCTGTATCTATGCCTGCACGATAGGTGGTTAACAGGCGAGAAAGAATTTAAAAGACAAGATGTAGATTATGTAAAAACCATATAGACCCAAAGTACGCAGATGTCCAGGGAAAATAAAATAGAAAGACAGAAATAAAAACAAAATCATAAACAAATATAGGATAAAGAAAAATAATAATTTATTACACAGATATAATATTAATGACAAAACCATTTATATAGAACAAATTATATCAATTAAATAATGAAAGTCAAAAGAGAAAGTATTTTATTCAGTATTTTTAATTTAAATACTTTGAGATCCATGTGATTGATCACCACCTCAACAAAACAATATATACAAATACAATGACAATTATACAATATGGCCTTGTGGAATAAAGAGAACATATTGGCACAACACCTATGCTAGGAGATTCGCGTGTGGAAGAACTGGTCGTACCATTTCTCCTCAAAGGCAAGGCCAAACAAGAACATTTCGAACACAATATATTTTAGAAATATATACTACGTGCACACACCTAATTATATAACTATAAACATATATACCTAATATGCTAACTATACTAACTTCCCTCTATTTATATTATTTTACTCTACTGCACACACTAATACAGTTTATACAGATAGAGAAGTTTGGCAACAGCTGTAACTAAATTTCCCGAATAGCATATGAATCACCAAACTAATAACAACTCTAAAAATTTGACCTATATATAGCCAGTCCTACAAAAACACAAGATTACATACAAAAAGAACAGCACAAACATAAAGCACACATTGAACAATACCATGTCAAAGATCACTAATATTAAATAAAACTTCAAAACCAGCTAGGGTTGAAGACTATTTTTGTACACTAGAAAAGGGCGGTGTGTAAACCCTAAATCAAAATTCATAAAACCAAATCTAAATGAAGTCAACAAAAACATCATGTCTGTAAAGGGGCATCAAGAATACATAAAATCTTTTAACTTCTGGAACCAGGGTTACCTCATATGATGCTAATCTGAAAAGTACCACAAGAATAAATCAGAGACATGCTGGTCTCTAGCTATAGAGTTATGTAAGTTATTTATTTATTTATTATGTGTATAGCAATTTATAGCTATTTTACTGCCACGGTTTTTATATATCTGTAGCTTTGACTTGCATAGTATTATGCTAATATTTTCTTTTAGTGTTTCTATAATTTAGTAAGAACATTATAGAGTTGCATTTTAGTTAAGAAACGTTTCTTGCTATATGAATCGTATGATTTATCGGTTCAATTCAGAACTTATTATTTTGTAATGCAGGACTGATAGTATATTGTTTATAACTTACCGTATATAACGTCATTACTTGTTACCGTATATACCCATGTCTGGTATATTACACGGTATTTGATGTATTTTCAGCTGATGATGATGGAAACTGATCCATGGTGATCAGAACTGACAATGGTGATTAGAACTGACCGTGGCAGCTGTGGAGCTGATCCATGGGGTTCAGAGCTGACGGTAGCTGTAGAGCCGCCCATGGTGTTCAGGGTTGACGAGGTACCAGCTAATGAGATGACAATGGAAGTGACCATGACGTCTCTGGTCTTCATAGCAGCCGTGTTACGGGTCAAGTAATAGACGATCGCGCGTTGCAGACAAAAGTGGTGGCCGCTAATTGTTTGTATGACTTAGGAATCAATGGTGGTCGGTGGCTACATATAACCTTTGCTTGATTGGCCAGTGCGACTGGTAGCAAAGTGTGATGTTGATGGAGTGTTTGTGCTGCTCAATACATGCATTCTTTTGGCCGTGGATTAATTTCGGGGACATGTTATATCCAGTGTTCAAATAGATATCTTGTGATAACTGTTTTGTTACCATTTTACAATTTGAGTAAAATATTAGTTCACTATTTTAAGTGAATCCTTAATTTGGTTCACTATTTGAGTAAAATATCAGTTCACTAATTTGAGTGAGTAAAATATCAGTTCAATATTTTAAGTGAATAATTTTGTTTTACTATTTGAGTAAAATATCAGTTCAGTATTTTGAGAGAATACTTTATTTGTTTTGCAGCTGTGCGAATCTTATTCTTTTTAAGTTTTTAATGTTCTGTGAATCGTTCTTTCTCTTTGCCCTTGTGACGTATATGATTATATATATATATATATATATATATATATATATATATATATATATATATATATATATATATATATATATATATATATATATATATATATATATATATATATATATGTGTGTGTGTGTGTGTGTGTACTTGTTACATTAGTAGGTTTGTGCGAATTATGTTAATTCATCAAATATTTTGACCCATACAAGCATGTATCAATCATACTTCGTTTGTTATTTAAATCATACATCACTAAATATTGTATTTGTATTACCATCAACAGTGTTTCATTGCTAATCTGAAATCCCAACTCAATTATTTTGTTACAGCAGTGTGTGTTTGATTGTAGATGTGGGCTGTATTATAGATAAAACTGTTAATAGTATAATTTCCTTTTTACACAGAGTCACAAATCGGACCTTATGATCTCAAGGCGGTCTGAGGATAACATAAATCCTATGTCATAGTCAGAGTTTCCTCAGTGTTGTCTATCTGATCCGATAAATTTCCTTAGTGTTGTCTATCTTGGACACGATAAATTGTATGTTCACCTTGTCGCCCTAGTGGCCAAACCATCTAAACATATGTGCAATTTCAACATAGATTTGACATTTGTCCAAAGACTGACCCATAGTGTTTGCCTATCAGCTAATATTAATTTGCTTCTGCAGAGAGGCCAATATAGCTATTTCTGATATACTTTTCCAGAGCAGTTCTGAAAGCTGTATACGTTTTAATCGATATGTGATTGAAGTGCTCCCACGACGCAATTATATAGCATATTACTTTTTCTATTGCTCTTGCGGATTAAAACTACTTTACTGCTTCGGGGATACGTTTCTGTGAATTAAAAAGATATCTCCTCAGCGATAGCAGTAAGTGGCCTTGTACTACAACTGGAGCTAACGTAAAATCGTCCCTATATTCCTATCTGGGACTAATCATTGAGGTGTCGAGTGACAATATTACAAGTAAAAATTCCACGCTATATTTTTAAATTATGATACTCCTACATTTGTCTAAACGTGTCCTTGCTTCGACATGTTCGATCGTCCTACAATGTATACAGTTTTACTATTTTTTGACATGTTGAATATAACTGGAAACAATTCAAAGCAAACTTGATGACAATTTATGAAACAGCTGGATAATCAGGTGTCGTGTTTGATGAAACACATGCCATTAGATGCTGGAAATGAAACTGTTCTAAGGATTCATCAATCTAGGTAGTTACATGATGCTTGTACTCCATCATTTCAGCGACTCTTTCAGTGAACCAGCGAAATATTCCATACACCGTATAACAGATAATACGTTTAAAAGTAATGTGTAATTCACAATCATTATAACAATTTCAGTCAGTTACTCCATTCTGCGTATCAGCAAACGGCACTAAACTTTATATTGTATTTATCGAAGTAATAAACTCATATTCAGAATTTAAATCCAGTCAGAATGGGTTCTTTGTTGTCGTTAGACATCCTAATTGGGTTATATAATGCATTCATTTACTTTTAACTTTCCAATTATTTTCAACATGTTAAATAATTTTAGTCAGCCAGACACGATTAAATTATATTTCCTAAAATGATTAAAATTCCCATTTTGTAAGAAAAGTTGACATAAGGCAAAATTTTGTTTTGTCTTTGCATTATTTTCTCGACTAAATCCTAATTGTTGTAATAGAGTTCCATTCATCAATCATCAAAGAACAGAATATAGCCTGTCAGTTATAATAGTATTCTCGTTAACGATCTGACTAAGAGTAATGAAATTCTATATGAAAAAAGTCTATAAACTGATTAAATTATGTTTCGGGCCTGGTTCACAATCTTAGTGTCTCATGAAAATTCAACTTATTATTTAATCAGCGACGTACGTTGAGGTTGTATAAAGATGGATACTTTTTCAGCAGTTAGCAGTTGTCATAAAAATGTGCAAAATGTACTTTCACAGTCTAGCTAGACAGTTGGATTATACAAACATGATCGAACGGAAGAGTTTAACCTAGCTCCATTTATCCCTAAAAAAAATGGCATTTCTGTTATGTAACAACTTACTTTATAGTCAACTAAATTACTGTAACAGTTTGCTCAATTATCTCAGTGAAGCACATCAAGCATTGTTTATATCCTGTTATTATTTAGTTTCCTCAACAGGAAATAATAAGCAATGTGTTTAATATGTCATTTAAATTCAATAAAAACGAAGCCGAATCTCGCCATCTACATCAATATGGCGCACAACATATTAATTCTTTTGAAACAAAAGATTCAAAAGCAGATGACTTAAAATATTTGTATTTTTTAATGTCGTTCTGCAAATCAAATCATGTAAATATCTAAAAGCTCACAGGAAGGTTATGTTGCAAAAAACAAGCTGATGATAGAAGAACTGCCAGCCGGCCGAAATTATTATCAGGCTCTGCCAACTTTAATCAGGGGACGCTAAACAAAACGTTTAACACTTTTATTTGACCATAATTATAAACGGTGTTGTTAGAAAATCTTTGACAAACACTGGAGTTATTAGTGATGGTATCATTACAAAAGACACCAATTTTTCTTGATGGCACTAAACAAAAGAACATCGTAGCTACAAAAGGGGCGTACACTAAATGGACCAGAACTTTATCAGAGATTTGCAAAATGCTAACTATCGAAGTTTTGCAAGAGTGTAATATAATCCCGCACAAGAAATTTTCTTGAAATCAGTGATTACGGAATTTCAAGGGTAATAAAGCAACGATTGAGAAACAGCCAATACTCCACCCGTTAATGGTACTATATAAGACCAATTAATCTTTACGTGATGTAGATGGTTGAAAATAATGCACTTAATGTAAAGTTGCTAATAAATCTGAACTGACATAAAAAATGCCAGCATTCATGGGTAAATTTATAGGTCCATAAATGTTATGGAAACCAGTCAGAGAATCAGGAATCAAAATTGCTATATAAGTCAACGTAAAATGTATTTTTGTAAGGCACCATTAATATAAGAGTCAAATATTTCAACGTATAAAGCAAGGAATATAATACTTGTATGAGACATTAGTATAAAACGCTTACCAAGTATTGTAAAAATCGAGCGATTCTTGACGAAGTAATGCTTCAGAATCCGAAGATATAAAAGGACTTGGGCGCCCGCAGGATTCTTTGCAAGGGGAGTCAGGAATTTTTGCAGGGATGGAGTGTCAGTCACGGCCGGGAGAGTTAGTATAGTAAGTAGAAGCAGTCTGAACTAAAGCTAATATTTACTAAGTGTTTTAAACAGAATCTTGCGACATACTTTCAGCTTCATTTGCATGAATAACCTTGTCTGAATTTATATACATATATCTACAGAATGAATTCAAGGGAAGTCACGTTAGCCATTGCTGCTGGTGTCCATGCTAGAGGATATGCAATGAGGGGAAACTACTCTAAATGACACAGAAATCAGACTCATTAAAGTTTTCTTGAAAAGATTTCAGTGCTCATCGTAGTTAAAATCCTTAAATCTCTAATACGTTTACACGTCAGTAGTCAACACAGAACAGGCAATCAGACATTATGACTCATTCAAATGAATATTTGGAATGCTGTTAATAAAAACCATACAATGTCGCATATCCCAAATATGTTAAATTGCATACCATATTTTTCTCATATCCAACAGTGATATTCTGATTTCTAGACTTTCCATGATTGGTCCCTTTCGATATTTGTAATTCGTTATGTTGAAATTAAGTTCTGGTCTATTGATGGTGTTCAAATTTGAAACTACATCATGTGGACGCATTAATTGATTATTCATTCATCATAAATCGTTTTGAAACAAATAATGATCGGTCTTTAAGTGTTATCCAGTAGCCAACACTAAATTCAATTATCAGTCACAAAGGTATAATAATTGTGCTACATACACCAAGGTTCAAAGGTAATGCTATTTGTATCAAGAACTGTTAATGATGGAAAATTGAAGCTGATCACTGAAGGTCTTATCGTCTGAATCAACATGCTTGATAAATCCAGCGGAAAACAAACAATCTCTGGTGATGTTATACTGTGGAAAGGAATATTAAGAGAATAGGCACTCAGGGGAAGCAAATTCTCTGAATTATGTGACATAAAGCTGGAAATAAAACTCTGAGTCCTTCATAATACAGTACTGCATGAAAATATTTTGGTGGATACATAGCATTTCGTATATTGCTGAAAAAACAAACACAAACATTTGTAAATGATGACATGGGATACTGAAAAAATTAAGTTTTTTTGAGCTCAAATTGCTATAAATGTACACACAAATCCAACAGTTCATTGTTGTGAGAACGTAAGTTAAGGAGTTATGGAGACGGATAATCAAGACCGCACGTTGCTGCAGATGGAGACAAAATTCTGAGAATCGACTTCTTCAAAGTGTCATTGGTTAAGCTTCATACAAGCTGGGGATTTCAAGTAAAATTTAGAAAAAATATCCATGCGAAAAACGTATCTAGCACAACTGGGCACCGTGCTAAGCTGAATGTATTCAGGAGCAGCGCCAACAATGTATTTCCTACTCATACTTGCCGCTAAAGTGACTTAAATATTTAAAGTTTAATGTGTTAAGTGTTATATCTGTCAACTTAACACTAAATGAAGGTGTTTAGCCCGGATATGATTTCAACTTTGCCTAAAGCAGAATTCCCCTCGTTACGATTCTGGATGAAACGATAATACAAATTCTCCTCCGTAAGGGCTCACCAGTCAAAATTTAGAGTTAAATGATAACACGAATGTTCTTTTACGTTTTTTTTTATGTCAGTAGAACCTTATTTGGGGTTGCTAGGCCATGTCATAATGGTGTAATTGGTTGCATAGAGTCAAGATTATGTTATCTTGTCATGTAGAGACAATATAGCAGATATGCCTGATTTGGGTAAATGCTCTTGATTCTTTGCTACGTTGTTGTTGGTTGGTTGTTGTGGGGCTTAACGCCATTATTCAACACACGATAGGCTAGTCATGTCGGCCAGTAATAATGGTGGAGGAAGAAACCGGGAAATCCGCGGAAAGAACCACCGACCCACGAGAAGCTACTGGCAAGCTTTCTCACATATTCACACTCGAACCTACGCAGACAGATGTGAGATGGCAGTGATCCGTAACAGAGAGCGTTTTATACCACTCGGCCGCTCGGGGCAACTGTTAGGTTGTTAGAGTCTATGCTCTTAAACTAAAAAAAACAAAAAAGAATGAAATCAACAAAAATTTTAAAATTTTACAAATAATATATTTCTCTAGAATACAAAATGAAAATGAGAAAAATGAACTTAGGGCATTGCAAATTAAATCCAAATATATTCCAAGAATTACAGACACAAGTCCTAATATCAAAATTCCTGAATATAACTTAGTTCAAGTCCCAAAGAGATCCAAAATTACAGGAGATGACGTGTCTGTTATTGCCTGCAGAGTGCTGTTGTATCAGCAATCGCTTGTTGCATCCCATATTTATTATTCTACGTTTGAACATATAAATTCCAGTTAATATTCTTTTCCAAAAACTTTATCAGAGCACATATTAGTTTCCAGAGAAAATAACCACTTGTATTCAATACTTTGAAGAAAATAAATTCAGTTCAAACTGGTCACAACATAATACAACTTAAAGTGCTAGATGTTTAAGTACGACTGGTCAAATTCACACAGTCACAAGATTATTTTTTTCTACTTGACCTCAGGTCACAATTAGCAGTTTCTAAAACCAACCATTACCTAATGGACAATAGTCTTTATTTATAACACAATAACATATAATAATTCACTATGGAATCTCCAAAACTCTGACCCAAATCAACATATTTACTCCTTTCCCTGAATAATATAAAGAAAACAGGTCTGGACCACAGGGCACAAACAAGACAAAATCATTATATCTACTGGATATGTCAGATACATTCCCATACAGTGAAGGACGAGTTTTTATATGTACTCAGGAACCATATTGTTCACTAGAAGACAAAATAACGCAAACTTTAAAAATGTACGTTTTTGAGAAATCTTATATGCCCATCCTATTTTGTAGTAAAAGATATTCTGTCAAAATAAAGAAGGTAAATCAAGTGCAAATCTGACCGCTTCTAGCGGTACCATTACTACCTTATAGAGTGATGTTCTGACTGTCCCAGGATTCGCATGCGTACTCATTTGGTAGGTGGAATGAACATCAATACAGGTTTGTTTTTAGAGTTGATCTTAGTAGGGTATAAGTCTAGGAAACATGCTTAGTTGTTTATATTTTTAAAGATATCCATCGTATGTTTTGTTGATTTCCTATTTATGCAGGAGTTAACATCAATTGCTCCTGAGTTTAATGGAAACCAGCATTTTATTTTTTTTCTTTTGTGGTTTTTATGACCTTTTGAAGACAATCCTGGCTATATTTATCACATGAGTGGCTATATATATATATATATATATATATATATATATATATATATATATATATATATATATATATATATATATATATATATATATATATATATATACACAACCTGGGGAATATTTCACACGTTACGTGCTATATTGGAAACATTACTGGCAATATTTAACACATCTGTTGTTATATTTAACATATTTCTGGCAATATAACGCCGAGAAATTGTTAGCAAATTGACTTTCTCAAGGACCAACCAAGACAGTACAACCACACAGGCCTGGGCGGGTATGGAATCAGTTGACACAGTTTCACGAGACCAATGCTTTACCATCTAAACTACCGCAATTGCTAAATCAATGTTTAGATTAATAATTAGGAAGTAAAAAATGACATTATTTTCAAACCAGGTCCAATATATCGGCGAAGAAAATTTATGTTCGGGGCAAGATTTACACACGGAACTGAACTTAAGAGTAAATAACAACTACTTTAAAATGAAAGTAAGCAATGTCTGCCGTATGAGAATACAATTTTGCGAGATCTAGTGATTGCTCTCACAGTGACCGATGATGGTATATCCTCGAATTGCACGACCAACGATACATGATATTCACTGCGAGGTGCTAGAATCATAAAACCCTGACACATTTTAAACTTATGCAAGAAAGAATAATAAAAAACTTGACAAAGTAAACAACTGTCCAAATGAAAACGTCACCTCGTTACTAAGTACCAACTTTGAAATATCCCAGAATGTGACTGGACTTGTTAGTCACTTTTTTTAATTATCTCTAAAATATTTGCTGAATGGCGCCCCTGATTCTTTTAAAGTAAAATAATGTCTTTAGTATATGAACGGAGAATGTCAGATATGTATATAGCATTCCAACATTAAACGCAAATCAAAACATTTATTTATCGGTCAATAGAAAAGCTGTTCATCTCTATTCACGGTAACATTTGTAGAGACAACACATGTGATGAGAGGATTGAAACCCGTATATATATATATATATATATATATATATATATATATATATATATATATATATATATATATATATATGATAAGATATATATATATATATATGAAACTTCATATGCATAATTGGAGATGATATCTGTTTTCATTTTACAGCTCACCCTTTCGAGCTGTCCGTTTTATTGTACAACTCGCCATTAATTAAATGTATGTTTTCTTTCTACAGCTAGCCATTTCGTCTTCATTCATGATTCCTCTTCTGCATATCCTCAACCAGCTGGTTGTATTTATAGTTTTAACAGATGTGGAGACAGCCATGTAGATGTTTACAAACACAACGTTTTTGTGCTTATTTGTTTGTCGTATATATGTTTTGTATTTGCCTTTGGAAAAGACTCATTAAGAGTCGAAATTGCTTAGGCTTGTTAGTTACTAGTTTCGTACTGTTCGTCGCCAGTTTATTGCATATATATATATATTGGTGGCCTTGACTTGGCATGATTTATGCTTGTTGGTTTGGTATTTAACGGCACAAGAACCTAATTTTGTATATTAGTGATGAGGCAATGATAATAATAAACTATGACTAACAACAAACCACGGTATCCAACCCTTTATGATTTGATGGTAATATTCAAACTCGTACCCTTTTAGTCGCGAGTCTGATACTCATAGAGCCACTGCATTTCCGTATTTATAATGATAGGAGAAAAGGGCATAAAGGACACAGATTAATATAATTTGTTTTCGATCCATTTTCCAAGAGAGAAAATATTCTTTACTTTTTGTCAGTCATTATGCATAAATGTTATCCAATCATTTTACGCTATTTAATTTGTACAGCCGATGAAAAGATGAGATTATTCAGGTAATTGAATTAAGATAGCTGGGTATATAAGCCTGTGGTTTGAGAGTACCTCATTCACTAGAGATTAGTTACGACAGAAGTAACCTCTAAGGAAGAGAAAATAAGGCATATTGGCTTGATGCATATGTATTCTTACGTGTTGCCTGGACAAGACTATCTCTAGGAAATAAACATCTCTTTTGATATTGGTGTTCCATGGATATTTTGCACAGACTCCGTATACTAAATTGGGATTTTCGGATTGAGACAGAGATCACAGTAGCTCTGTGATTAGTATAGCACTTTCTCATAAGAAATTGTATTTGTTAGGAAAAGACGAAGATTATAGTAGTTCAGAGATAAACTAACTTAAGCTTAGGTTTGCGAATGCTAGGGAATTGCAGCATATATAGATCATACTAAATCCAGATTAAATAGACCCTTTAACTATTCTAAGTAAAAGTCACTCCATGATTCCAGTGTTGACATCGCCAAGCGTGTTTCTGTTCAGTCATTGCTTGATTCAAATCATATTGTGGGAAACACATGAAGTCTTTCAATTGCAATTATCGAAAAGACGCTCTGGAATTTAATGTTTATTTCATTAACAGTCGAAATCACTGTACAATTTCGAAATGTGTAATCAAGTTTGAGAACCAATGACATGGCTCATGTAATTTGGATTTGCAGATCTAAGAAAGTACATTTTGAGGAAATTCAGAATGTCAAAGTGAAATCATATTTTGTTCTTATTGTGAGCTAAAAAGACACTTTATTCCATGTCACTTGTATATTATAAATAAGGACCTTGTTTGGATAACTAGCCTTAATCTGAACCATTGACTCAAAAACGTTAACGCGGAATGTGCTAAAGCAGCTGGTATGTGGCAGTTCTTGAGTTCATTCAGTAACAAATTGTTTCTCTAGCATAGACAGTAAGTGTATTTTGAATTGAGCGAGCGAGATCAATATCGCAAAATATTGCACGATTCTGACCATGTAAAGTTAACGGAGAAAAAACGAGCATATAATAAATGATAATCTTTGATAATGATGGTATTATATAAAGCAGAGTGCATTACACATCCATTGGTTGTTATACAAGTTTCGCGTGATTTGTGACAAGACTGTACCGATTTTTTTCATTAACATAATATACTACTTTTTTGCTATTACCATAGAAGGTGTTGGTTGCAAGTAGAGCATGCATTTTATTGTGAAAAGAAGCTATACCGCCATCTGTCACCAGCATTAGTCTATTCCATTTAGTATCATCAAGAGACGACAGTTAACCCCTTCCAGGAAGTGTCTCTAGCAATATATAATCATCATGTTTGAATACGTCAATCCTCACCTCAAAGGTATCACATTCTCAAAGAAAACATCGCGTTCTGCAGACAGCATTTAACAACCTAAAATAACATGTTTCGAACTTTCGATAACTTCTCGACATTGTTCACATTTGAAAGGTTGAACAACAGTCATGTCATATAGTTTCTTTATATCAGAAAGAGGCCATCAAATCGATGAAAATTAAATCCAAGAAACCACATCACACCTAAATCAGTGGTCACCGTCCCTTTTGGTGCTGAGAGCTATTTATGGGTACTGAGTCATACGAAGGGCTACCTGTTTGATATACTCTTCTGAAATAACAAATTTGCTTAGTTTGCCTTTATACATTATTAATAATGTGACGACATTGATCACGTTACTGATTTCTCACAATAATTAACAAAAATGAGGTGGGAAAGAGATATCAATATACAGCACTTTATTTCTTTTTATCTCAGTAATTGTTAAATTTTCAGATGATCACTTACATTATATTTCTTAGAAAAAAATGTCCCTTTTTTACTAGCCACTGACAAACCTTTTAAACAAATCATGAACTTTGTTGCCCCATGTTTCAAAACGTCATCAATTATGTACATTGTAATGTCTGTAATGTAGTGAAAAGAATTAAATAATTTTAAATAAATCTTGTCACATTTTGAACTAATGACTAAATCTGCTGTATTTTTAACAAAATAACAACTGTTACACATCATGAACACACATTTTAAACTGAACAATTCTTCAGTATTTTAATTAAACCTTTTAATGGCACTGACAAGTTGCTACTGACATCTGGTATCATTTTCTTTGTTAGTGGGAACACTGGCATTTCATGCTGTTTACCATTGTATTGTAATCTGGTGTGTAACTTGCCACTGCAACTGTGAGTAACTCTTTCAGAAGTTCATCCGTGAGACGTATTCTGTGTATGTTCTTGATGAAGTTCATGTCAGAAAATGCTGATTCACATATATAGGTAAAACCAAACGGGCTGTCAACCTTCATAGCTGCTGTACACACACCACTGTACTTCTCTGTGTTAACAAGTCACCAAAAGTTTCGTGCAGCCTGGTATCCTTTGAGGTGAGGTTATTTTACAATGTTATGATTTCAGTCTCCACTTGTCCAGCATCCAAGTTGAATGTTGTACTTAGTTGCTCAGCAAAGCTTGCTGTGTCCACATTCATGAAAGGATTTGAAATGAATGATATACATGGCTCAAGCTGATCAAGATCACAAAGCCTTTTTTCAAACTTTTGCCCAAGTCTGTTTATGTCCTCACAGTACTTGTCTGCAACTTTGTCAAATGTATCAGATGTGGAAGCATTGTCTTTCAGCACTGACTACACAGAGGGATAGTGTAGCACTATTTGTTTCTGTATATCCACAGAGAAAATGTTAATTTTGGTTTTAAATGTAATTAAAGCACTTACATTAACAACTATATTGCCTTTACCTTGCATCTCGCAGTGTAAGTGGCTTAGTTTCTCAGTAATTATGTCCGTCATAAATGCAAGGTCAAGAGTCTACACTGTGTCCTCTAGCAGTGATATATCTTCGCCTTTGGACAGCATGAACTTTGATTTCACCCAAAAGTGAAAAAAAAAAAACAAAACAAAAACGAAATAAAGCTCGTCTTCTGCTGAGCCATCTGATTTATGTGTGTAGTAGCAGGTCGCCATATTCAGCTGCCATCTCCTCCAATAACACTTTGAAAACCATGTGCCGTTTTGCTTTTGGAGCAGATATTATTTATCTTTTTCGCAACGGGCTTCATCCCGTACAAAAAGCCGATCACTTTGGCGCACAACGCCAGCTGGTGAATGATGCAATGATAATGCAGTATGTTTACGAAGCCTGAGTCACCTTTACAGTGAGCGATGAAACCTGCATGTCGGCTAATCATATAATAAATAAATTTAAAATTCCATCGCATTTGTATTTATGGGCAGTAGTGTCAGGAGTTCTTCTCTTGTGGAGAAATTTTCAAATACTATCCGGATAAAAACCATCAGCTGGGATGTACTTCTGTTGTCAACGGACTCTTCCCAATGGATGCTTAACCACCTGCAACCTCGCCAGATCTCGGTCCAGCTGATCGACCAAGTTACTGGACAAATCTGACACTCGTCTAGCTATCGTAAATGCCCACATCTGGAAGTCAAAGAGAGTGGCATTTACATCTCGGTTCCATATTTCTAGTCTTTAAGTACAGTGTTAGCAATTATCATCACTGCTTCTTTGACAACTTCTCCGTCTGAAAATGTCTTCTTGACCAGGAAATGAGTAGCAATAAAAGAGGCTATGTGACTTTTTCGTCGGCGTTGTGAAAAAAATCTTGTCGCTTACCTAAAGCTGTCTTTAGCTCAAGGGCTTTTTCTGCCCGTAGTGCGCTTCCAGGTGGGTTGTTAGCATTGTAGTTTTTGCGATTCGTAGTAAAGTGTATCTCCACATTGTACCGCTTTGCCGTTGTCACAGTCGCTCCGCATATAAGACACACGCAGGTTTCTTTCACAGTCGTAAAAAACTCCGACTCCAATTCATTGTGAAAGTGATAAGATTTCTATCTTTTCTTCTGCCATGTTTTTGGGGTAAGAAAATTCGTTCAGCTCCAATCTTTGCTGGTCCCGCTAACTTACTCTCCACGAGCATTGTATTGTCACACGCACAATACTGGCCTTCCAACTGGAGTACGTCAGAGTTCACATAATCGTATCTAAATATCATGTATAATAAAGAAATTTTTAAAATATTGTCATTTTTTAAATGTGTGTAAGTACATGTGTGATTAAAAAAGAATATCAAGAAAATAAAATGTAATTTTATACGCAGCTGAGTAGTGTTATTTTTAGAACAGGCCTGCGGAGCGACCCGTGGGTTTTGCCGGCGACCTGGTGACCGCAGGCACCCTGTTGGTGACCCCTGGTCTAAATTAGTATTCCATACGTGAATAATATCGTCTCTTAACTCCATGTTTATTCCCCAACCATTAGATTCTGCATAGGTTTGAATCGGCGATAGTAATCGTGATCCCACCTTTCTATCACTTTGAATTCTTGACTTTCTGAACTAGGGTGCCCTTGGTATGCATGCTCTAATAAGTATTCCATGCCAACCTCTGGGAAAGGGTTTTTCTTTTAAGAAACACAAGAAGGGCAAAATGCCTTGTAACAATTTCACCGTCTCGTTTTCGCTGACTTTCTTCTGCCTTCAAATTTCAAACATTTAAAATACTTGCTCTTACGCTCGCTTTAGGTTTGCCTCTAGTTACTGTTAGTTGAAGAAATACTTCTTTAACTGTATGCTGTTGCAATAGGGAACCATTTCCGTTTTCTATTCTGGTACATTCTTCTAAACTCATCTACCGATGTTAATTTTAGATGAGGCAAAGGTAGTACTACCGTAGCAGGCAAATATTGTTTCGGAGATGACAGTAAATCACCAAAAGCTAAATTGAGCCATCTTATTCTGGACAAAGATTACTAGGTACAGCAGCATTGGTAGTAAAAGTCATAATACTTTTACTATTAGCTTAATATGTATCCGCAGCTCAGGCCAACCCAAATATATTGTGTTCGTTTCTTCAGCCATAAGTATATTTACTTGGAGTGTCCTGCGATGGTAATTTGTGTGTGTGTGTTCTAATCTGATTCAAAGAGATGCCATACTATCAGGTTGAATTTTGTAACAATCTTTTGAATTGGCTGAAAATTTCAATCTCTTTAGCTATGGTTTCATCTGTTCTGAAGACCAACTAGAGCAATCTACCATTATTTTCAGCATGCAGTTCTATCCAGACTACATAGTCTATACGAAGGCATCGTGGGCCATCACCAAGATCACAACTATCTGGAAGAGGCAACTGTGTCGGTGCCAGAAAAGAGTATTTGTGTATGAGCCTGCTGTGAGGATAAATTTCAGGAGACAAACGGTGAAGAAGTGCAGTATTATAGTATTATAAACCTTCTTTCGTGATGACCATTATCAAACGCCCCTGTTCAAAGACACCCATATCTTTGGAAAAGAGAGATTTGTAAACATTTGTGCATGCATGTATTGTATCGTCTTTTGTACATGTCTCTGTCTTCCTGATAAAACAAAACAACTTCCTTTGAGTTTGTTAATGTGAGAGGGTATGTAAGTGTAACCGTATAGCATGTTTGTGTGTGAGAGTGATTCTATTGTATCCACCTTCTTTTACATCCATGACTTTACAATCTTATTATTTTCGTTCAGGTGCAGCAGTGTGTTTGATTGTAGATGTGGGTTGGATTGTAGATAAAACTGTTTCCTTCTACACAGAGTTACAATTCTGACCTCATGATCTAAAAGGGGTCTGGAGATAACATAAACCCTATGTCATTGTCAGAATTTCCTCAGTGTTGTCCATCTGACCCTAAATTCTACGAATGTGTTGGAGACTGATAATTTGTATATTCACCATGTCGCCAAAGTGAGCGAACCATGTAAACATGTGCACAATTTTAACATAGTATTGACCTTTGTCCAAAGACTGACCCATAGTGTTTGCCTATCAGATAATGTTAAATTGCCCTTGTCTCCAGAGAGGCCAATATAACTATTTCTGCTATACTTTCCCAGAGCAGTTCTGAAAGCTGTATACGTTTTAATCTAGATGTGATTGGAGTGCTCCCACGACGCATTTACACAGCATATTACTTTATCTATTGCTCTTTCAGATCAAACTACTTTACTGATTAGGGGCTACGTTATTGTGCATTAAAAATATATCTCCTCAGCGATAGCAGTAAGTAGCCATGCATTACGACAGAATGTAATGTAAAATCGTCCCTATATTCCTATCTGAGACTAATCATTGAGGTGTCGAGTGACAATATTACTAGTAAAAATTCCACGCTATATTTTTAAATTATGATACTCCTACATTTGTCTAAACGTGTCCTTGCTTCGACATGTTCGATCGTCCTACAATGTATACAGTTTTACTATTTTTTGACATGTTGAATATAACTGGAAACAATTCAAAGCAAACTTGATGACAATTTATGAAACAGCTGGATAATCAGGTGTCGTGTTTGATGAAACACATGTCATTAGATGCTGGAAATGAAATTGTTCTAAGGATTCATCAATCTAGGTAGTTACATGATGCTTGTACTCCATCATTGCAGCGACTCTTTCAGTGAACCAGCGAAATATTCCATACACCGTGCAACAGATAATACGTTTAAAAGTAATGTGTAATTCACAATCATTATAACAATTTCAGTCAGTTACTCCATTCTGCGTATCAGCAAACGGCACTAAACTTCATATTATATTTATGGAAGTAATAAACCCATATTTAGAATTAAAATACAGTCAGAATGGATACATTTTTGTCATTAGACATCTTAATCGAGCTATATAGTGTATTCATTTACTTTTAACTTTCCAATTTTTTTCAACATGTCAGATAATTTTAGTCAATAGGACACGTTTGAATTATAGTTCCTAAAATTGAATAAAATTCCCAGTTTTTAAGAAAAACTGAAATTAGGAGAAACTTTGTTTGATCTTTGCATTAATTTTTCGACTAAATCCTAATTGTTGTAATAGAGCTCCATTCATCAATCATCAAAGAACAGAATATATCCTGTCAGTTATAATAGTATTCTCGTGGACGATCTGACTAGGAGTAAAGAAATTTTATATGAAAAGAAAATCTATAAACTCATTATGTTTCAGGCCTGGTTCATGGTCATAGTTTTTAGAGAAAATTCAACTTATTATTTAATCAGCGACGTAATTTGAAGTTGTAAAAAAATGGACACTTTTTCAGCAGTTAGCAGTAGTCATAAAAACGTGCAAAACGTACTTTCACAGTCAGACATTTGGGTTATACAAACATGATCGAAAGGAGCATTATAACTTAGCTCCATCTATCCTTAAAAATTGATATTTTGCTTTGTAAAATCTTACTTTATAGTCAACTAAATTACTGTAACAGTTTGCTGAATTATGTCAGTGAAGCACATCAATCATGTTCATATCCTGTTAAGTTATTATTTAGTTTCCGCAACAGGAAATAATCAGCAATGCATTTAAAGAGCCATTTAAATTCAGCAAACGAAGCCGAAACCCGCCATCTACAGCATTTGGCGCACAACATATTTATCTTTTGAAACGAAAGACTCAAAAGCAGATGACTTAAAATGTTTTTTTTTTTAAATGTCATTCTGCAAATCAAATCATGTAAATATCTGAAAGCTCCCAGGAAGGTTATGTTGCAGAAATCAAGCTGATGATAGAAGAACTGCCAGCCAGGCCGAGATTATTATCGAGCTCTGCCAACATTTATCAGGAGACGCTAACAAATAAAACCACTTTAACGCTTTCTTTTGACCATGATTATAAACAGCGTTATTAGAAAATCTTTGACAAACACTGGAGTTTTTAGTGAAGGGGTCATTACAAAAGACACCAATTTTTCTTGATGGCACTAAACAAAAGAACATCGTAGCTACAAAATGGGCGTACACTAAATGGGCCATAACTTTATCAGAGATTTGCAAAATGCTAACTATCGAAGTTTTGCAAGAGTGTAATAGGATAACCATGCACAAGAAATTTGCTTGAAATCAGTGATTACTGGATTTCAAGGGTAATAAAGCAACGATAGAGAAACAGCCAGTACTCCACCCGTTAATGGTACTATATAAGACCAATTAATCTTTACGTGAAGTAGATGGTTGAAAAAAATGCACTTGCAGGATTTCATCAATGTGAAGCTGCTCATAAATCTGAACTGACCTAAAAAAAACAACATTATGGGTAAATTTATAGGTGCATTAAAGCTATAGAACCCAGTTAGAGAATCAGGAATCAAAGCTGCTATATGATTCAAACTATAATGTATTTCTTGTAAGGCATCATTATTATAAGAGTCAAATAACCCAGCGTATAAAGCAACGAATATAATTCTTGGAAGACGACATTAGCCTAAACCGTTTACCAAGCATTGTAGAAATAGAACAATCCTTGACGAAGTAATGCTTCAGAATCCGAAGATGTAGGAGGACTTGGGCGCCTGCAGGATTCTTTGCAAGGAAAGTCAGGAATTTTTGCAGGGATGGAGTGTCAGTCACGGCCGGGATAGTTAGTATAGTAAGCAGTCTGAACTAAAGCTAATATTTACTAAGTGTTTTAGACAGAATCTTGCGACATACTTTCAGCTTCATTTGCATGAATAACCTTGTCAGAATTTATATACATATATCTACAGAATGAATTCAAGGGAAGTCACATGAACCCTTAATTTATGCTGCTGTTGTCCATGCAAGAGGATATGCAATGAGGGGCAATAACTACTCTAAATGAGACAGAAATCAGACTCATTAAAGTTTTCTTGAAAAGATTTCAGTGCTCATCGTAGTTAAAATCCTTTAATCTCTAATACGTTTACGCGTCAGTAATCAACACAGAACATGCAATCAAAAGTTATGACTCATTTAAATGAAAGTTTGGAATGCTGTTAATGAAAACCATACAATGTCGCATTTTGCAATTATGTTAAATTCCATACCATATTTTTCTCATATGGAACAATGATATTCTGAATTCTAGACTTTTCATGAGTGGTCCCTTTCGATATTTGTAATTCGTAATGTTGAAATTAAGTTCTGGTCTAATTATGTTGTTTCAGATCTGAAACTACATCATGTGGACACATTAATTGATTATTAATCCATCTTTGATCTTATTAATGGAGCAGAGTTTTCTGTCGATCTCTGTAGGAAACATTTAGTTGGACACGTGTACGATTAATTATATTATGGAGACGTGCGCGCATTGAAATCGCCATAAACAACGGATTGGTACAGTCTCTGTCATCATTTTAGCGATATTGAATTAACGTTACCTTTCTTTGAACTGAACCGGATAGGAGGCAACGTCTGATCTGTGTAGAAACCTATCATTTCTGAAAGTTACCAGGAATCGGATGGGTAATCAATGTTTGTCAGACGAACTGCATTGTTTGAGCCTATTTAGGCCGTGAAAATATTATATTTGCATTGGACACAAAGTGAAAGGGAGAGTGGTTCCACATGAAACTTCTCAGTTTAAATGTGCTAATATCAAATTTGAAACTTAATCTACCCTTTTCTTCAAGAGAATACAAATGTAAATGACTCAGAGTGATTGATCAGCCATGGGAAACGGTTGTCTGGAAAAAAATTGAGACAATTTTAGAAAGTAAGAGCTTGAAAGCACAAGGTGAGATAGTTTCACGAGTGATATTAACCTGACGTACTATGAAATCTCACGATTTACGAAGCACCCAAAGCTGGAAGCGCCGAAAGTGACGTGATACCTGAGAGTTTGGAAATGGAAGGAAAAAAATGGAGAAGACCCAGACGTACAGGCCCATGGAAGTCTAAGCGACAGTCGCTAGGAATTTTGACTGAGTTAAGACATCAGGTTTTGAATCGATACAAAGCAATGTTCTTCGAACTTTCACTCGGTTCGATGATGAATTAATTATATCGTTTAACAGATCGGTTATTGGTATAATCATATTTGTTATTGAAATTCCTTGAATGAGTTAATTCAAAAAGGAAGAAGTTTATCTTTAATCGTAACACATTATTAATTATTTTTATTGAATTTTATTGCTATGAAGTTTGATTAAATTTTGTCTTTATTTGTAACAGGGCTCGTGTTATTCTGTTCTATATATCTGCTCAGATCTTTCTCTATTCCACCTATAAGTTTCAGAATTTATATTGATATTTACTCAATCAGGGCAAATTACACCGTCGGTGATCACCTCTAGATAACGATAACCAAAACCAGGTAACCCACCCCAACAAAGTTGAAGAGATGTATTTCGACAATCTTTTAGAAACAAATAATGACCTGTATTTAAGTTTTATCAAGTAGCCAACGCTAAATTTAATCATCATCCGCAAAGGTATAATAGTTATGCTACGTTAAAAGGGAATACAATTAGTATTCACAACTATTAATGATTGGAAATTGAAAGCTGACTCATTGAAGGTCTGATTGTCTTAATCAATATGTTTTCTAAATGCAGCGGATAACAAACAATTTTTGCTGATGTGATACTGTAGAAAAGAATGTTAGGGGAATAGGCACTCAACTTCTCTGAATGATGTGACATAAAGCTGGACATTAAACTCTGAATCTTTCATAATATTTTGATCGATGCCATAGATTTTTGTATACTGCTGAAAAAGCAAACACAAACACCTGAAAATAATGACATAGGATACTGGAAAGAACAAGTTTTTGAACTCATATTACAATAAATGTAGACAGAAAATTGGGTCAAAATCCAATAGTTCATTATTGTGAGAACGTAAGTTAAGGAGACGGATAACCAAAACCGACAGTTGCTCCAGATGGAGCCACAGAATGCTGAGAATCGACTTTTTCAAGGCCTCATTGGTTAAAAGCTGCATACAAAATTGGACTGAAATCCATTTATTCTCGGTAAGATTACATTCTGGTAACTACATTATTCATAGACAAACGTAATTATATATAGAGCCCAGTCTTGTAGAGTATCGTGATGACGAGAATTCTCGTATACATGTTAGTGTTTAACACAAGACAAATTATATCGTCTGAAATCTTATGAGTTACGATCAATAAGTTATGCCGTTATGGAACAGAGGATGCATTTCCTATATAATTGATGCTTTTGGAAAAGTATATATATATATATATATATATATATATATATATATATATATATATATATATATATATATATATATATATATATTGCATGGATCCTATTGTTTAGATACACACGCAAATCTGTTTAGAAGGAAATATATATTATTATATTATTTCCTTTTTCATAGCCATTATGTGAAATGGTTTATCTTCATAGTGTACTGATTATCTCCAGTCATTTCTATTGATGCATAATCTGTGATACTGTAAGGAGACAAGACTGTAAAATGGGACCTACTTTTCTATGAGAATTTACAGAATCCTTTTGAGATCACAAGTTGTAGTTTTTTTTACATTGAAGTGTGTTAAATCGAAATAAAAGCAAATAATATTTTTGGTTGACGTTTGTCAAACATTGATCAAATAATGGATGGAATCAGCAATAAAGAACTCAGAGTTAAGTCTCATCTACATGTTTTCTCCGAAATGAAACTTCAGTCGGAACACATTCGTCCTTTCTAAAGAAAAAACTCAGATATAATTCCTATCTTTGAGGTTAGTCTTGCAGATCTACACATTCCCATAAAGTCGTGAATTAATCACGTGAATTAATCACGGAAGTAAGTATACATATTAATTTAATAGTTTGGTGGTTTGCCAATCCGGGAAAAAACAACAACCAACTGGAATCTAATAACAAGCCGTGTCACTTACCCAAGATAACCGAGCTGTGACTTGAACTCGTACAATCATGTATTTGATGTTACATGTGTGTGTGTGTGCGTGTGTATGTATGTGTGTGTTATTTAGATTTATAACATAGCTTTAACATTTGTTTCGTCTTATCACTAACACTGAGGCATCATGCCGCATACATGTGGCATAATGTCTTATCCACTCTCATTTTCCTGAAACTAGGCCGACCAGTCCTAATATTACCCTCTTTTTGCTGAGCGCCAAGCGAGGCAGCTATCAGTACGATTTTCTAAGTCTTTGGCAAGACTCTGCCTGGGTTCGAACTCACGACCGAGGCGGACGATCTAGCCATTAGGCCATCAGAACGGTCATGTTACAGTTATGTATGTATGTATGTATGTATGTATGTATGTATGTATGTATGTATGTATGTATGTATGTATGTATGTATGTATGTATGTATGTATGTATGTATGTATGTATGTATGTATGTATGTATGTGTGTGTGTGTGTGTGTGTGTGTGTGTGTATGTATGTATGTATGTATGTATGTATGTATGTATGTATGTATGTATGTATGTATGTATGTATGTATGTATGTATGTATGTGTGTGTGAGTGTAACGTTGACATTAGGCACACCAATGGAGAATATAATTTTGATTGCAGATGCACTTTCACATGCCTAAAAGTACTATATTGTTTTTTGTATATTTTGTGACTTTCATGAGACGTATATAGTTTTAATTAATATCATATGTGTATTTGATTAATATGTAAATGAATGCATCATTTTCTTTCGTTTTCTATATGAGATAAGGTGTTTAGTAGTTAAGTATATTTATTTTATATTGTGTGTTGTCTTGATTGGCTGCTGAAATCATTTCTAAACTGGAAAAGAACAATACAGATTGTGATTGACAGTACAAATTCTGGACATTTTATGTTAATCTTCTTCTGAGGTCATCATCCGCCATCATGGAACTCAACTGAGAGTCATACTGTATCAATTTAGAACTGTTTATTCACAGGAATTATGTGTTTTCACAACTTTAGAACCAAGTTTTGGATCTTCGTCGTAAACTCTAGGTCTTGTTTCACATGTTTACCTTTTCTCCGTGTTTTCTAGGGCAAGAAATTATTTTAGTTAAAATTATAAAGCTTTTTGTAGTCTCTCTTTCTTTGTGTTACTTTGAACGAGCCGATACGTAACACTATCCTTAATCTCGATGAGCTGATAATGATAATTTATAGGATATAATGCATCCAGATGCCTCTGCAATCATTATAATACGTGATATCTGTCAGCCTTATTAAGGTTTTTAGGACTGAGATTATATTTAATTACATAGCAAACCTGAAAATTTAAAGTTAACATTGATGTATTGTTTCGACTCCATCTCAGCCATCGTACTTGATGCATTTCTACTAGCCTATCTTCAGAACATTCGATAGAGCTGCCGCTGTTTGATTCTTTTCTTCTTTGCGCGTGTGTTTTTCAACATCCTGGTGCGGATGTCTTTTGAGGTGTAAGAATTACAGCTTAAAGTGACATGCAAAAGTAACTATATTACTTCCATTTAGCCAAGGTAAAAAAATCAATTGATTAAGTAAATCGTTAAACGTCTCATAGACAATCAAATTGTCATATGTAACTGGATCAGAAATTTGGATTTTTTCATTATTAAGTGTTAATAATAATTAAGAGGAACATATATTTTTAAAATAAAAGAAAAGATAAATTTATGCTCCGAGTCTGTCTGCTGTTGACCGTACCATGCAAGTGCATGGATAAGGTGGTATGTCCTAAAGCAAGACATTTCCAGACGCAGAAGAGTAAACACTGAAATGTTTGAGATGTATCATGTTACATTGTGTGTACAACTGCATGAGTAAGAAGACAGTACCGTACTTCTGCGCTCTGAAGAGTCAAGATATACACCAAAATGGGTGGTGTTATGCACATTTAATAAAATCGATTGTCTGTTATTTTTAAACGTGTTATTCCATTACATGCAAATGTAATTTAACATTGTTTACTGGACTTCACCTTGTCCAGATTTGAATTCAGTTCTTTTTGACCTGATTGACTCTTTTTTAAATTTTTTTTTTGCGTCATTCATGTAAGAACAAACAATAACTTCATTATTCCCTATGTGAATGAGCTCATTGATTAAATTATTATTCAGGTAAACATGTTTATTTAGGTCAGGGTTTAGGGGATTCCTAAGTGAATTTTATAGGTTAAACGATAATAAAATACTTTTTTCGCTGTTAATGCTAGGACGTATTGTTTATAAGTAGGGCAAACGTTTGATTGTGTAAAGAAGCTATACCACCAGGAGACGACAAACAGTAAACCTCCTTCCAAGGAGTGTCTCTAACAATATATAATCTTCCTATTTGAAAACGTCACTCCTCACGTCAAATGAGTCACTCTCTCAAAGAAAACATAGCGTTTTCTGCAAGTATCATTTAACAGCCTAAAATAACATGTTTCGCTCTGTCGTCAGCAAATAGGATAGATTGGACAACAGGCTTTTCATTTAATTTCACTTTTTTAGAGAGGCTATCACATCAATGCAAATACAAATCCAGGAAACTACATCACACTTTCTCATACGTCAAAATGAATATTTCTTTCGCGAATGAAGTCGTCTCTTTATTTGCTCCCCAAGTAGTTTCTTCATGATTTTGATTAACATCAGTAATGTACCAGTTCAAAGTACTTTTGTCTCCAGTCTGGACTCTTACTGGGTAGTTTAAAAGAATTCTTTCCATACCTTATATTTATTTATTCTCTCAATGTCAGGTACAAATTCCCATCTTATTTAATTCTTTCCGAACCTTATTTTTATTTGTTATTTCAATGTCTTGTACATCTTGTTTAATGAGTTTGTCATATACTAAATATCTTTATCAAGATATAAGACCACTCGTGCAAACGCAGTATGTTGGAAAAGGATAATTGGGCCTTAGCTACGTATGTTTTTTTCCTGAATAATGCGAATTAGCCGTTACAGACACAAGACAATTGGGGATCGGCAATTTTTAGACCACACAAGGTTTGTCCAACTTAGGTGATCAAATCATCAGTCATTACCTGAAAGAACCGCGCAGATAATATGCAGCAGTTGTAGAAGTGAGGGGGAGGGAGGCTGTATAAGGACAATGGGAATTACCATTTTCAAGAATCCCTGGGGCTGTATACGGACAATGATATTTATTTTACAAGATTTCCTGGGGCTGTATACGGAAAAGATTTATATGGACAAAAGGTTGGAGCTGTATACGGAGTAGGAAATGGATTGCATTTGCATAGGTATGGAACAGTTATGGTAACGTCACGGTACTGGACATTAGTAACAATGTTGCAAGTGGCTGACCTCAATCGGGGCGAAACAATGATAGTGGATAAAACAGCTATAACGTTATGTCCCGCCCCGCCAAGAGGGTAGGTTCAGCTAGTTCAGCGGTCAAACTATACAAATAATAACGCATGGCAGGGTAGGTAAACAAACAAACAAGCAAGTTAGACGTTACCAAGAGATTTTGAAAAGTACAAATCGCTGATAATGCCCGCGAGTTAAATGCATTCGCGACTCTCAAACGGTATGGGAAAAGTCGATAGTTTTGTAGAGGATATCTTTATATATACATATACCTAGGATGAACAAGTAAACCTATTAAGGAATTTGTTCCATTAACGACTTCACAATGCCAATCTTACAGCAAGGCCCACTAAATGTAGTATAGGATATTTTAACCTAGAATGTTTGGGCCATCTAGTAAGTTGACTAGACCAGTTGAAATCTCACTCAGACAAAATATAAGCAATCAGAGATGCACTTAGACCATCAACCAAGAAACAAAAAAGAATTTTCCATGGTTTGATTGGCTTTAACAGTAAATAAAAGACTTGACTTGGAAAATACAACCGAATAAAGTTCCCTGGGGTGTGTGCCAGGAAAAAGCAGTAAATGCTTCAAAATAGAAACTGATAAGTGCTTTCATCTTAAAGTTGCCAGAATTGAACAAAACTTTTGTGCCGAGGATTAATGCGTCCGATATTGGACTTGGGACCGCTTTGCTAGAGGAACAAGAGGGGATGAAATTTATCATTGATTATGCAAGTAGGAACTTGCTCTCTAGGAATAAAAATTACTCTGTGATTGAGAAGAAGTGCTTTACCTTAGTATGGGTGATTGGATACTTTTTCGGGAGGGAGTTTATCTTACAGCTGCTCTTATATTTGAACAAAGCAAAGTTCGACAACACAAGATTATTGCATTGGACGTTGTCTGTGCAATCGTACAATTTTCTAATCGAGGCGATTCGAAGGTTGTACAATGTAGGTGCCAATGTTTTAAGTAGAAGTGTGGTACCAAACATGTAAAGCTTATTGTTGTTAGGTGCGCATTTTGTTTGGGTTTTAGTAGTGAGCATCAGACAAATGGGGGAGAACGCTGTGTTGATTCGTTTTGATAATGGAAAAGTTTGGAAAATAGCCTTTGGCCATTTCTGTCATTCCACACGTTTTAGGCATTCTGCTCAAATGCATGACCAAGTAACTCATTGAATCTTTAAACTGCACTCATCCCACTTGCATGGAAATGATTTTGGCTCCTTTCAAAGTCACTTTAGGACGTTCGGTACTTGGTTCCATATAGTATCGTAGGAGAAAATGCCCGTCGTACCCCGAGAAATTATGAGCCATCTCGTGGGATAGGGATGACAATCCCCGTAATGTTTGATATCCTCTCGACTCCACGTCTCGTCGATGGGGTCTAAGATCCACTTGGAGAAATCAGTCAACGTGTTCGGTCCCAGACATAATTTTTCACATCCTCCAGGAATCTTGCCCTAGTTAGGACAATGGCTAAAGATAGGTTCTTGGATGTATTTCTCGTACGCTCGATGAGCCACGCAGAAATTATGAATGTGCATTGCAGTCTCTTGCATGCATTCAAAATTGCAAAAGATGAAATTCCCTTTCTTCGGGTCATCATCCTCTTCATATTTGGAATGGTATTTTTGAATATAGCATCGTATTACAAGTCCACGATTTGGTGGCAATTGTGACATGTTTTCTTTCCTGAACATGCGTGATCCATGGCATTATTGCTACGTATCACTTATCTAGAAGTGGAACACAGCCCCAGGAGTTGACAAGCACTTTTCTGCTATGAATCTTGAGATGACACGGGCTAAACAGATCTGATCTTGAGAGTTGTTAATTCGTGCTGCGTGTGGTGCTCCGAAGGTCGTCTACCAATAACACCTTTTTGAGCTCGGTACCACTGGGAAGAGAGACGTGGGTCATGAACATTGTCGGTTTTCATCATTGATGTGAAACTTAGATTGTTGCACGTGTTGAATCTTGTCGATGACTTTGGAAGATGTCAATTCTGCTGGGCTGCTAAACACGATCCAAACTGGGGACTGCAGACTGTCGTGATAAAAGGAAAGTCTCAAGCAATCATCTTCTTTGGCTTGACATTGCCGTTTCAGTGTGTTTAATAAAAAAATCGCATACATTGATGATGAACTCTTCTCATTTCCTTAGCGGTACGTCGGACCTGAAATATTTAAAATTTGTCGTGTACGTATAGGCCGTAGTTCTAAATGTTTTAGAGGAGCGTTTATTCGTCTTTTCAGGGTTTTATTGTGTTGGTCTTTGGTTTGGTGAAGACTCTCTTGGCCTGGATCCTGTCTCACTCAATGTCATTATCAAAATCGCTTGCATGGATTTGAGCTAAGACTTCAGCTAATGTCCAAGGCGATAGGTCACTTTTATGCCTCTTTCGTTCATCTCCTCTTTCTACGAAATGAATCGATCGTTTCATCTTAAGTAATAAAAAGGTCAAATGACTGTATTTTAACATTTTCAATGATATGGTGCCCTGTATATTAATGTCAAGGCAGTCTATATATAAAGGGTCAGTGTCTTCACTCAAAATATTAATTTCACTCTCAATCTGACCAGAAGGACGGACGAGCCAATATAGAGCTAACTTCTGATTAAAGCGTCGCAAGATGTCATACGAAGTTTTCTTCAGACAAGCTGATTACTCACCCTCCTTTTGAGATAAAAGTCAAGTTACTTGCTGTATCTGTCAGAAGAAAGGGCATTGGTCTTCATAATAGATAGACCGTCAAAAAAGGCAAGACAAGTGTCAAAAGAGACAAAAGTCAAGATACCTGTTATCATAGTGAAGAGAAAGGACATTGGTATTCATACTACACTAAGAAACAACAGGGGCAGAAAGGGATTCCGAACAGTTAGAAGAAAAGTTACCCTTCGAAAAAGAAAAGACGACGAGAAGAAATTGAAGAAAAACTCGTGAAAGTGAAGATATTCAGAAAAAGGAGAGTGAACAAAGACAAAGAAGAAAGAAGAAGCTAATGAAATGTTTAAAGTGCTGTGTTGAGAATTGAATTACAGATTTGTACCATACGAGACCAGAAGAATAAACGTAAGTTTCCCTTGGTTTTGATTTCTTTGAATCAGGACTTACACTCATGCACGTACACAAGTACATCATTGGGTAAACAAAGGAATTTAGGTTTTATTTGACTTTAGCATATATGGAGTAGTTTTCTTTCGAAAAAGTGGCTGACACTGAAAAAAATTGTTGGGTATTTGTGTTTGAAATAAAACAACCTCAGGAACGGGAGGAAATCAGATTTAACTGCCTTATCCCTTTACCAGGGCCAAAACCTAATTCTGACTTGCTCCTGTCGATGATTTGGTAGAAATTACTAGGGTGGGTATGTCAGACGTAGTAACATGGTTGGGCTCTTGGGCTCTAAAAGGTCTTTTTACTTGGGTTGTAACGAAGAAGTCAGACTCCATAACTATGCCAAAATGTCGAAGAGTTCTGTCACCGTTTGACTTTTACAGTCCTTCCTCTCTACTGTACCTTGTTTCTTCTCTGCCTCTTCCTGCCGTTTTCTTCTTGTCTCTTCTTCTTGCTGTTTCTGTTGAAGAAGGAAAGCTTGTTCAACTTATTTCTGCTGTTGTAAACATCTCTCCAATTCATCGTTCTATCTCTGTTTAAAATCTTCGACGTGTGGTAAGAAAGGAGAAGATGGCGAAGGTGCTGATACCGGAACAAATTCTTGCGAAGAAGAGATAAACTTAACTAAATCCCAATTAAAATCGGTTTCTTCTAGAAGGTTGATCGTATTGGTTTTGGTAGCCGATGATATGTAATTACTTTATCTCCATGGCTGGTGCTCCTCAATTTCTCGTCATTTTAGTTTCCGTCATGTTCTAACTCAGATTCACTTCGCACAGAGGCTAGCGCACCTATATATGGAATGTGACTTCGCAGGTAGCTCTCTTTGGATTGGAAGACAGAATCCGCACTGAGACTCAATTTTGTAAGGTGTGTTAGGATTGGTAAAAAATATCTCAATCAGTTTTGGTCTGCTCATCCAAAATAAACAAACGCGTTTCACTTCATTTGCTTTACCTATCCTAGTCATAAGATGTGGATTAAAATAGAATCAACTACCCTCCTATCGTCGATGCTGTTCAAACCGGACTATCCCAGTATGTTAAATCACCATGAGCGTTCATCCAGATCACCGAGACTGTCATTTGGAAGGAAGGATATATATGGAGAGGCAAGGCTGTCTCAGGAGAGACTTAGTCTACAGACCAGAGGTTAGACGAAGTTTGAAGAAGAGAAGATCAGTGAGAGAGATGCCTTCTGTATTAACGGAATAGTGTTAACAATATACTAAAGGCCCTTGCATCGAAAATATCTACTCTTTGCCATATATGTGTGTTTTTGTTTTGTGTTTGTTTACCCGCCACGCAATATATGAGTGCATTTGTTTTGTGTTTCTTTGTTTCTTAACCTTTCCATCACCACTGAACTAGCTGATGTTACCCACTTGGCGAGGCGAGACATAACGTTATAGCTTTTTTCCCACTGTCACTGTTTCGCCCCGACTGAGGTTAGCCACTTGCAAAATTGTTGCCAATGTCCAGTACCGTGACGTCAACCCACGTGTCCCATTCCTATTGTCCTTATAAAATCACAATCCTTTCCCTTGCTGCATACAGCCCCAACCTTTGATCTGTATAAATTTTATCCGTATATAGCCCCAGAAAATCTTATAAAATAATTCCCATTTTCGTATACACCCTCCCCCTTCACTACATGAGGCTCTGACACACACACTGCTTAATAGTGAAAGGTTTAGACATTTTGTCCACAAATAAAAGAGAATTTGTTATTCTCGCGAATGAGTTTCGTGTAATGTACCATGAATTCCAAGTCTGTAAAACTTGTGAAATAGCCTGTTTTGCAAACTGTGTTGATCATTATACTTTTAATTGGAGGAAACAACAGATGTTGCAAGAAGACGGCTAAAGTATCTCGTGTGTGACACTGAGTAATATTTAAAAAAAACCCAACTCAACTTGTGCCATAACATGGCAATGGCATTATGTTAAAAAATTAAAATGCATTAATAAGCTCTTAAACTCATTTGTGTAAAATGAAATCGATATATTCGATTGAAAAATGATTTGCTTTACAGTTTTTTTTATTAAACTGATTCCATGTAATATCGATTGCATGACTACGTACGTCTGTTTTGTTTGTGATAAGTCTCTCTTCTAATGTCCCACTAAACACAGTAAGCTAGATTTATTGCACGTTTCTTTGCCACAGCTTCATCGACTTCAATCAATAAATAATCTGTTCTTATTCTATTTGATATAAAGATGTGTTATAAATAATGATACTAGTCCCAACAATAATTTCAGTTCATTGGACATATTATTCTTAATCGGATACACACACAAAGGATGCATGCGTCATTCATATTTGACTTTTAATGTTACATACACATATCGTTGGAGTATGAATTTAATTTTGATCGAGAACCCTAAAAAAAGTTTTCGACCTTAAACGCATAAAACTAAAGAAAATGTTAAGACAGCGCTTGATGTATAAAATATTCATTGCAACAGAGAAAAGAGTTCATTGTATTAAAAGCAAGATTAATTCATAATGACATAAAGGAAAATTATCCCCCCAAACAATCAATCAATAGATCTAAAGCCAACGGTTGAAATATTATGTAAACAACATATTATTTGTATTATAAAGAATAACATGCAATTGTATGATTTGTAGAAACAAGAATTGCATGCAAATATGAGTTGTAGATACAATAATTTCATGCAAACGTATGATTTGTAAATACAATAATAGCATGCAAACGTATGATTTGTAGTGCTATGTATAAGTAATTTAATTATTTGTTTGCTAGTTTTAAACTATTTTATTATTATATCCATTACATGCTATTGTTTTGTAGCTTGATTTTACAGGATTTGAATATTTTCCGGAAATTCAATTCAGTTCTGTTTGACGTGATTGTTAATTTTGATAAACAACTAATATTAAACACTGTTTCTAGTTTCTGACCTTGATTCAGAACCAGCGACAGTTGTAGTAAACAAAATGTTTAATTTTTTAAAAATTCTTTCTCCTAGCAAGAATTGTTGAGTTAAGCCCATACCAGGAGTACGTGGTGGTAAACATGTAAAAACTTCTATGATGTTCTAGAAGGTAATCACGTGATCCTCATACGAGAATCTGTTTTGCGTCTTAAAATAATGTATAACTATTGTCTTCCAGTCCGGCTTAAACATATGTTGTGACCAGCTGATTTGAATTTTTATTTTATTGAATTTTTAAGTGATTATTTTTTTCTGGAATACAAGTGTTCCTACAGACTTCCTGGACAAAAACATTCACTGAAATGTATTCGGAATTCCAAACTGGAATATTATTTTGTGTGATTCAACATGCAAATGTATGAACTGTAGATATGAGAATTATATGCAAACGCATGATTTATATATATATATATATATATATATATATATATATATATATATATATATATATATATATATATATATATATATATATATATATATATATATATATATATATATATATACAAGAATGGCATGCAAACATGACTTGTGGATAAAAGAACTGCATACAAACGAATGATTTGTAGATTTAAAAACATTCATGCAAACTTATGATTCGATGATTCGTAGATATAACAAAAGCATATTCAATAAAGACTAAACATTTAACAAATGCTTAATATTGGTACCATAACTAGTACATAATGCTGTACTGAAAATAGTATATAGGCCAGTACTGAAAACAGCAATTTTCCTGTGCTGAAAACAGTATATCTAGAAGCTGGAAAAGCATGCAAACATATGATTTGTAGATACAGGAATGGAATGCTAAGGTATGATTTGCAGATGTAAGAATTGTAGACACAAGAATATTATCAAACGTATGATTTGTAGAAACAATAATTGCATACAAACGTATGATTTATATATACAAGAATTTCATGCAAACAAATGCGAATCATTTAAAGAAAGTATAAATTCTGTGCTGAATTTATTATATATTTTTTTACTGGAAACATTAAATATTCATGTACTGAAAATAGTATATATTTCTGTACTAAAATTAGTATACACTTTTGTATCGAAAATAGTATATATCCATGAAATGAAAACTGTATATTTTCTTGTACTAGAAGAAATAGTATATATTCTTGTACTGAAAATAATATATATTTCTCTAACACATGAGAATAGATTATGTAACCTATGTGGTGGGTTAGGGAATTTGCGGATCAGTTTCCTTATTTGTTTGTCTATACTAATTTTTCACGAGATAGAGTGATTTATCATGACCGATATTTTTCCCAAAATCAAATTGGGCCAAGATTTGAGAATTAGATAATATTTTTATTAAAACTTACAATTTATCTCACTTTATCAAAACCATCATGAGTATATTATCATGAATTAATGTTAGCAAATATATTTCCTGTAAGCAAGAGGTTCCTGTTATCCACGTATTCACTGCTGGTTTGGATGCTATAAGTTCGTCGACAGTCACGAATCAAAGAAAGAAGTGTACATGTTTCCAGAAGCTTGACTGATTATTATCATTTTGATAGTCATTGTAAGGGGTATGGTCTAAATGTTTGGAAGGATACAGTCTCAAAATGGTTTAGCCAGAGCCTGATTTGTCTACTTGCAAGATAAAATAGTGTTTCATCTGTGGTTTTACACTTCACGAATGGAGTATAGAGTTACAGCTTAGCTGGAGCATTCCAGATAGTCTCCTTGCTGCCACTACTATGGTTTGGTACCCAATATTATCCATAGTTCGTATGCTGTGAACGAGGATAGGGTTGTCAAGATTAAATGAAACGCAAACTATAAATTATTTATCGCATTGTAAACTTTTGCTGTTTCCAAATACAAAAGGAGGACTGATCCTGGGGAAAATACAAACAATGACAAACTTAGAACACTGCAGAACACTGTCTTACCATGACACGAATGTTGTTATCTGTGTAGCATCATGTTTCGTGGACTAACGTCAATGACATTATTCAAGACTTTGGTGGATTATCAACCACTGTTCAAAGAGCTGATAACACAAGATCAATTCCATTAACATTTCCACAATGTGTGTTATGTATGATGGCAGGCAACCTTTGACAATTTTTTTCAGCTTGTCTCTTGTTCTTATGTTGATCAAGAGCCCTGCAGAGTCACGTGATCTCTATCCTATCCAGATATCGCTTTTTTCTTTTTGTATGTACATCCGTATGTTTTTGCTACCATTGTAAAGGGCTTAGAGCTGCTAAAGAGTACTTAGGTATTATTATTATTATTATTATTATTATTATTATTATTATTATTATTATTATTATTATTAATACAACATTGCTAAAATGACTATTGCTTTGTACCTAGTAGAGATTTTCCAGATTATGATGACTTCAATTAAGCTTTGTCTGATTTACTTAAAGAAACACAGTAGAAAATTGGAGAGTTTCTTGCAAAGTCAAAAGGAAGAAAACGGATTTGTTCAATAACTACATCAAGACAGATAGCAAGAATAAGAAAATGGAACAGAAAAGAAAAGGACAATTTTGAACAGTGAACAGAAAGAAGTTTCGAGAAACAAATAATATGATGGTTACATGACAGTTTGACAAAATTAAGTATTCTTTGAGAAATGTATCCGACGTCTTTAGCTCAGCCCATCACAAAAAATCTTCATAATCCAAGACTAGCGAATCTTTCATGGGTACAGTCACTCTCACCTCCACTGAGATTCCATCAGCAACAGCAGATAATACAACCATGAAAGCATCAACAGTAGCAGGAATGGGTTGGTCTTGGAATACGTTTAGGACAGTTAAAGCTGATGATGTCAAGTCAATAATATTTTATATTTTAAAAAAAAAATCCAGGGTAACTTACATCACTTAGTAGAGATATACTACTCAACGATTGCTCAGTAAAACTTAAATCCCTATATGATATTATGTATGCGTAGGTGTGTGTGTGTGTTTGATGAAAAGGTCCACGAAAAAGTAGCAACTATAGACAAAGAGATACGTTTTCTTTCGTGTATTGTCTCTGAAAAAGGATCTCAATGAAATTTCATAACACAACACAAAGTCGATTTTTATTCACTGTCTGTCTCTTCGTTGAATTTCGTGACTGGCATGAGGTATTCCTCTTCAGCTTCCTCTAGATGTCTTGTCTGCTTGCATATCTTGACGGGTATGGGTGGTTCTTCTTTCTCTTGCTGCTCTTACTCCTTCAAAATGTCTTCTGCTTGTGTCATCTTCTTGAATTTCTTAACACGTTTGTTTTCTCCTTCTGTTTCTGAAGACTGCTCCTCCTATTTCTTTTTCCTTTTTAGTGTTAATAAGAATCTCAATGCAATTTTATAACACATCTTAAAAATCCATTTTCTTCTTCCTTCTATAGTTCACTGACTATCACAGTCTTAAATTTCTTGAATAGCAATGGTTTTTTTTCTCCTTTCTTCCTTAAGCTATATTTTCTAATGCTACTAAGATGACCAAAGTCCTTGTTTCTGATAACAGATATCATTACCTTTCTCTTTTCTACCGCAACTTTTGTCTTTGACGTTTTGGACGTACTGCAGTCCAATTTCCTTTCATTAACAGATGTATAAAATATTAATTTATCTCTGGTGGAGTAGTTTGCAGTCTTTACAATGGCCTTCTGTAAACATCTCTGACGAGAAGAGTTATCTGTTTCGACAATAATCTTTATCTCAGTTTGAACGCTGGATGAATATCTTCTCTTACGGTGAGAATCTTTATTTCTCTCTCTCTCTCTCTCTCTCTCTCTCTCCGAGTTTCCTTTTAATGAAACATGTATATAATTAGCAATTCTGCACCATGTTTCCATGCTTAATTCATATAGATTGTTACAGAATAAGGCTATAAATAACTTCGTTTCGTCTTGAATTTATTTCCACATTTATTCGTTGCGCAGGCGTACAATATAACCTCGGGTGAACAACTTGTATCCAGGTAAAATGATTTCGAAATTACATGCAGCGAAAAGTCACAAAAAGCATGGCATACATGAGCGTTTGACCATAACTATTATTCACTCCTAAAGATTTAAGCTTGATACATTTCGAATTAAGACACAAGTCGTTTGGATTTTTTTCAGTAATGTGCGTATTCTCGATTATCGTCTCAGGCCATAGGGGTAAGTGTCAAAATTTTGTTTTATTTGTTTTATGAAACCTTTTATCAGTATTACTTTATGTCGGGTGATGAAGCTTTATTACATTGCATGCTTTGTTATTCCCATTTTAGTTCAGAACCCATCGTTATAAATATTTAAGTTTTGTTGTAGCGTATTGGACATTATGGAAGCTTATTGGACATTGTTGGGGCAGACGATGTTTTATTGGGGCTGACGGTGTCTTGTGGCATATTCAGTGTCTAATAAGGGCTGACATTAGCTATCCATGGCTGAATGTAGTTGACTGTATTGTGGTATGCTGTCTATATGTGTATCTAAGTTTATGAATACATATAAGGGATTTGTGAAAGATATGAAAGTGGACCGATAAAATGGATCTAGTGAAGCTGCAGAGTTCCAGTTTGTATATTAAATAAACTGTAGAGTAACAGTTTGTAAAGTGAATGACTATTCCAGTTTACAGTGATGTGCATTCATCTGTTTGTGTATTTAGTTAAACACAATATTGTTTAATCGAAACAATAGTAATAACATTATATGAGTGTTGCTCATTTTCCTTTGTATGTTGCATCTCAAGAGATTACGAGAATCTCATAGCTTAATGTGTTACAAGAGATCACATTATTCTCATTTCAAATAATACATGATATATTTGTACCCCTCATTTTAGCCTACAGGTTAATGAATCATATTTTTGTACTTTTGTCTTTCTTTATCATTTATTGAGTGTTTAGGGTGATTTGGATCAATTGCATGATAGAAGTGTGAGATTTAGTGTACTTGTTATATATAATCACTATTCACACCCACACACTCTATTATCTCTCTCTCTCTCTCACACACACACACACACACACACACACACACACACACATATATATATATATATATATATATATATATATATATATATATATATATATATATATAAATAATTTCATTTGATAAATTCCATTCATTCATCACTTTCTGTTTGTTATTATTCATTTAATCCAAACGAGAAAGCCAACTCGGTTTGAATTATTCTACATAATTGATGAGGAATCTTAATATTTGTTTCTTTATTTAATTACAACTTTAATGATTATTTAAGTAGAAATTGATAAGAGATTTATAACAAATTATAAGGCAAATAAAAGTCCTGTCCAGTGCACAGGATCCAGCAAGGTATCACGTATGTCAAGGATACATTAAAGGTGCAATAAACTAACAAATAACAGAATTATTGTTTGCTCGCTTGACAACAATAACATAATGGCAATAAATTCATTAAATTAAAGGCATGATTTTACAATGAGATATACATAACTACGACAAAATGCTGGAAACGAATTTTTTTTGTCATGGTAATGAGATCTGACTGTAAAATATTTTTAAGAGCAGTGTTTCTCATGGTGCACAATGGATGGTATAAAATGACTGGAAGAAGTGTTCAGCTACCAGTACTTTCTCACGAATTAGGATCCACATATTCATTCTCACACCACTAACAGAGTTGATTGATTGAATTGTTTGGCTCAAGGTTATCAAAAGCTACCGGGTAAAGAAATTTGTATAATATTCAAGAATTTATCCTTACTGCAGCATCATTGTATCATGATTTAGAAAAACTTAGTCCCATGCAAATATAATTACAAAAACTGGTCGATTGAGTTTTATTTTCGATGGACTGATATTATGAATTTAATATCTTGCTGTTTGATTCTATCTATTTCTTAACTTTTTTAGTTTTGTCCCTAACCTGTCTTTTATCCATACTTTCTTAACTTTCTACGCAATATTTGACACATTTTAATTGACAGTTTCTTATGCTAAATTCTTTCTTTCTTCATCATCCTCTTTAACCTACTCACTCGTTGTTCGTGTTCCTACTTTATATACCTTGGCTAAATATTAATATGAAACCAAAATTGAATGTACACATTTCTAAATGCTCATGCTGCTGACTTTATCTATAAACCCGTATAAACCCGTAACTCTTTCATGTTTATCCTGTAATGTTAAAACTTTATGACCAGCCATGCAAACTAAAACCGGCTTGAATTTAGAGACTGTTTTTTTATGTAAATTTGTTAATATGACAACAATTCTTAACATTAAGTGAACTGTCTCAACTGCTCACATAAAGTTTGAAAAATGCATAAACGAAATTTTTTATAACTACTGAAAATGTGGATAGGGTCCTCATATCTGAGTAACAGGTACGTGATGAGCTGATATTTTTCTAAACAGCATACAGTTAATATTTTCACAGTACTTTGATTTTTTTATGCTTTTTATACCATTATCAAACCTTAAAATTACTTTATTTATGTTAGACGACAAATAATAACTTCTCTCTTTTCGAATGCAATCAAATGTATCTCTCCTCAAGAATTGCTTCGTACCCACGTACTAGACCATATTGAAAAGACAATTTTTGAAAACATATAAAAGATCTAATACTGCAAATCGTTATAGTTCGGTTGGTAGAGCGTCAGACGGTAATGCAAAGGTCGTGGCTTCGATACTCATCCAGGTCCGTCCGCATTGTTTTTTGTAGAAAAAGAACTTGGTTCCTATTTCCTTGATATCACGTAGGTAAACAAAAATATGTTAAATTGTTCACATTATTTTGTATGCGGAATAGTCAGAATAATATTATTTTGACCAAAGTGAAAACCAATTGTGGAAATTTAATAGCTACATCAGCTGAACTAACACACGATCTCTCTTGTTTATGGCAATTCCAGTTTGAAACAATACAAGTTTGCCTGTATCATGTAGTTTTGATGTTTGTTTTTCATTGAGAGCATTTTCCACTATAGAGTGTTAAAATTCTAAAACTCGTAACAACATAAACACTCTTAAAACTAAATATTTTTTGACCTTGCAAAGATGCATGATAGTGTATATATAATTTTGTCTTACATTCTGATACCTTAGTATAGTTTTAGGATAATTTGAAATTAATGAAAAACTATTTAGAAAAATGCAAAATTTATATCTTGCCAGTTCATCTCAAACAAATGTAATAAAAGAGGATCTTACATGAGTGGTCATAATAAATAAAAATTATAAAACCATAAAATAAGTCTAAAATTATAGTCTTTTGGTATCCTTAAAATTTTTAGACGAGGTTTATAAATTATTTTTGAATGGGTACAAATTAAAATTAAAAGAAATACTGATCGTATTTGAATACAACAGATTAAAGTCGATTTATCACATGATTAAAATCCTGATTGTACTTGAGCTAACTGCAGAATAGGTTAGTGACAAACCATTGGAATAAATTTTGGATGCCTTAGTCGTTATGCTTATGATATGCATGATGTTATAACGACACATGTGACGTATTGAGGTGTTATTCCATTCATTATGATGAAGTCATATTAAGGTAAATAACACAATAGTCATGTCAAAGTGATTAATTTGCTATTATTGTTAAATTGTCTTTCTATATTCTGACTTTTCTGACACCCTTATACACCTAAGCACGTACATTTATAAACATTTGGAAAGCTACCATTGTAGACAATATCATAATCTATTTACAGTGGTAAATGCAAGGAAACTGACCAGTTTCTTGATCATGCTACTCTACATTAGAAGGCTACCGTCACAACTAATAGCATAATCCAATTGCACTGTTAAGTCTGTTATAAACTGTTGACAATGTTTTCATGTGTCGCAACCTACTCCTAAAAATAAATAGCACAATTAACCTTTACTTTTAACTGTGGATATAGACATTGTAATGGATGTTTCTTTTTCTGCGTGTAAGTGTGTGAACTTAAATTTGTGCATCTCATGTACAACTGACATAAGAACTTATAGACTGATTCAGTCAAGCTATTTTGCATCTGTGAATCAGCTGCCATCTTGCTTAAAGAAGTCACTCCAGCCAGTATGTTCATTTCTATAATTTTTCTCATGATAATTGCTACATAGTACTATCAAAGATAAGTTGTTTTCCCTAGTTTATTCTTTATCTTCAATCAAGACATATCTACATGTTGACCAATTAAATCTACGATAGTCTATAATTTGTTTATACTTCTGACGGTTACAGTACCTACTGTAAAGACATTGTGCAATTTTGAAACTGTCACGTCCTATAGTAAATTGTTACTTATTATATGCTCATCTTTTTTCTCCGTTAACTTTACATTGTCAAAATCGTGCAATATTCACCGATATTGAACACCTTCATACTGTATCCCATGTGCAAAGGAACTAATTTCTAACGTAAACAATTTTTTTATGAATGAAGTCAAACATATTTCATAGACGGCCACATACCAGCAAATGTTTCATAGACTGACACATACAAACTGCTTTGGCACATTCTGCGTTTACCTTTTTGATACAATGTTTCAGATTTAACTATATATAGACGCTATACATGTTCCTCACAATAAAATGCAAGTTATACACATAAATTGTCTTATTTAGCTGTTAATAAAAATGGCCAAAAAGATACTTACAATTTTACATCCTGAATTTCCTCAAAAAATATATATTTGTAGGTCTGTAAATCTGAATTAGATCAGCCATGTCATGGCTTCTCAAGTTTGAATACACATTTTGAAATTGTACAGTAATTTCGAGTATATTCCAAGTGTAGTTACATCCTCCTTACTGCACTCAAAATGAAATAAAAATTTAATTCCCCTCAGCATCTTTTCGATAATTGCAATGGAAAGGCTTCATAATTTTCCCACATTGTGATCTGAATCATTCAATGACAGATGCAGATGTCAACAGCATTTAAAATATTAAATTGGCAGACGCTGCTGGAAACCTATGCAAGTCACTTCATGTAGATAAATCCAGATATTAATCAAAAGATTGCGTTGAATCGACAAAAATACCAAAAGGTATTCATTCCAGGTCAAATGGAAAAGTTGTTGCAATGCATATTCATCAACAACATTATTCCAAATTTTAATTTTAAGTAGAGCAAGCACCTTTATTTTCGAAACTTACTTCTAGCGCGCGACCAACTTCATATTTATCTGGGCGGGGTTATACGCTCATTAATACTGTTGTGTAATGATCCATCAACGCTTATATATTTAGTTCGGAATTCTGCGTACATTTAGTTACTTTCTTTTTTCAGAGTATTTATATATATATATATATATATATATATATATATATATATATATATATATATATATATATATATATATATATATATATATATATATATATATATATTTAAGTTGGGAAGAATAAGAAATGAGCATATAATAAAAAGGTTACTGTATTTATATGGGAAAATATGAACTCGTTTTGTCGGAAAGATATACTGCACTCTCAAGGTCGTGCAGTATATCCATCCGAAAAACTCGTTCATATTTTCCCATTCAAATGCAGTAGCCTATAATTATTTGATGTAATTGTTTGGCTGAAATAAGTATCTCTTAAGCAGGCAGAAGTATTGCACATGTGGCATTTACATCCTTTGATAAACATGAGACCATCTAATATATTTTACCATCTCAGTAACACTTGTGTCTATTGACTACCACTATAAAATAGTGCGTTATGATGTTGCCATTCGCTTTTGCGACTATTAATTAAGTCTGCCAAAGTACTATGCCATACCATCCGTTCAGTGAAATAATCACTGTCGAATTCTGAAATGTAGCTATGAAAATGTTAAATGGTTTATGTGGGACACGTTTATTTTCTGTGAAGTACATTCTTGCCTAGTTATATATGTGCTTACTACCTTGTTTAACGATGCCATTAAATTGTGTTGAAAAACAAGGGGCAGCATTGGGTAGTTGTTTACCTTAGAAGTCCATTATGTCAGGAAAACGCTTATCGATGATTCGTCCACAGCATCATGGCTTTTCATACGAAGCTAGCATACTCCAAATATCTGCTTGGTCTCGTCCACAGCATCATACCTTTAATACATGCTAGGAGTCTTCAAAATCTGATTGGATCCGTCCATAACAGCGTAAGTTTCATATATGCTAGCAAACGCCAATGCTGATTATACCAAACATTTGTAAAGTTTAGTTTCAGTTTCTACAAGATGTTAAATATAAATTGTGAAAAATGGATCCTCACTATATCTATATCTCCAGACTATGGATTGGAGTTTTATATATATAATTGTGCTTTGACATTATCATTGGCCGCTACGGTACGATTTTTGATTCGGAATTCTTCAACGGTTGGTAAATGTTTAACTGGGCAGTAATTGGGTTTTCTGTACTACTAATATGTGGTCATGTTCGTATATCTGATTCTGCCACAACCAGAACAAACACTATTTTTTGTGTATGATGCGCCTACAAACGATGCGTGGATAATATAATTTCTATCACCGCTTGATGGAGCCGATGTGGATGTCGCAGAATTTACCACCTCCTTTTCGTCCGCATGTTATCGTTGATCCCGTGATAACCAAGCATATTTGTTCTTTGCATAATAATGATAATTTTTCAAAATAAAAGAATGAATAGTACTATAAACTAGCCGAAAAAAATGAACGATATAATGAGCGAAAATATGAATGACACCGATATACTCATAGTCAAACAATCGTGTAGCATATCTAATCACATTATTTTAAATGAAAAAAAAAATCATCATGAATGTGATTTATTCTGTCTGCTGTGCGATTGTCCTCACGTTTTTTTTTCTCTGAATCATTTCGTGTAGAACCGCCACAGATTTAACAATTCGAAGAAACCGATGACGAACGCGATGAAAAATTATTTGATGAATTCCACAACAGTATTATCGATGATTTTGAAACGACTCCGTAGGACGAACTAATTCACGTGGCCAAATTCAACTACTGGCGGTTGTACGATTTTTATTCGTTGTTCGATGAGCCAGTTTATCATTCCAAGAAAGAATTTGCCGTTAACAATTTCATCATGTACCTGAGCTTGTATCGTAAAACCTCACAAGGAATAATTGTTTACCTTTTCAATAAATTCTACCTGTTTTCGTCTGATTGTTTTAATCATTACGCTGCTGAATTTATTGGGCAATCGTCAGTTATGGAAATAATTCATAAATTCCAATCAAGATATCCCGTGTTAGATATTAACATGAAATTTGTCCGTGAAAAACTGTCGTATCGTTTTAGAGAAACTGAATTCAGATTTACTACAAAGATCAATATAGATGAAATTATCAATTATTTCTCAACGTCATATAATTGTCAGCACGATAACGTATTTGTGTTTGAGACGAATAACGGCTACATGTTCTTTGCAAGAGCACCCCTTGGACGTTTGATCAACAACGAGAATTGACCGTTCGTGCCTCTAGCGATAAATCATCACAGTGGTATATTGATCGTCCGGGACAAAATCGCATAAACCAGGTAAAGATACTTATGCAAAACGATTAATATCCACAGTAACATTTATTCAGCATCTGAATTACTAACTTGCCCTTGTTCGATTCGGCCTCGTTATGGACGTGTCGATGATGATCATCATCATGATGACAATATCGTTGTTGGTTGTGACGAGATTTCCGCACAAAAATCTTAAACGAATTTTGGTTGAGTTAAATAATGAACCAGATCAGTTTCTTTCGGTTTTTAATATTTCTATAAACCGATTTACGATATCGCGTTGACCAGGCTACTTCTGAAATATTTGTCAACGGCGACACGGCTATAATTTCATTAATGATTTCATTGAACCTAAATGCGAACTGCCTTGTATATATCAACGATGATCATTATTTGATATGATGTCCAAGATAGGATTGGAACACAAAAAACAATACCGAGTAACAGTGATACCGTTGAAGAATCTATAGATAAAATAATTGCTGGAACATTTAACAATGTTGAACTTTTACGAGTAGCCGAACAATCACCAAAATATTAATCAAGAAAGATCAAAAACAGAAAATACACAAAATATTTAATATCAGTCCGTCATAAGTGTCGTTATCCTGTAGATCTTCACCATCGAAATAAAGATCATTCGTACACAGCATTACCACAACACCAATCAGGACCACGTTGTAAAATAATTCCTGAAGGAGACTGTCTCGATGGTTCTGCATGTGGAATGGGAAAATCTGAAGCGGCGTGGAAATCCATGAAGGATAATCAACCTGTTGTTAATGTCAATAACAGAAGAAACCTTTACTGTAAAAGTAAAATCAGATTATGGAATTGAATCACATGCTGATATCTGTGGATTAAAATGAAGTGGTTGTTTTTCAGGACAAACAAGGACGATTAAAGACAAGCAATATAAAACTACCAGACGTATTTATACGAATTCCTACTGCAGTTGCTGATAATATCGTTGCTTTTACTGATCAGGGTAAAACAAAAGATTCAGGTAAGTCAGTTAACTTTTATGTCAAAACGACTGGCGGTGCATTTATTGGAGACGTTATTATGAACAAAAAAATTACAGATCTTGGATATCCAACCACAGATAGTGATGCTACAACAGAAAAATATGTTGACCATCAGGAATCAAAGTACGTATTAACCAACGGTGGTATAATGTGGACATTTCTCAATATGAACCATAATGGTATAAGTAATTTAAAAACATCAAAATCTGAGTTTGATGCTGCTAAAAAATACGTCGATGATAAAGAGATTCCAATCAGTAATGAAATATCAGTAATGAACTAGTCACGGTCAAAATTGATTTTACCGGTTACGTGAATACGTTTTTGAGTTTTCGCAGAAACATAAACAGAATTAATACCGAATTTATTGGAAGTCCAACAAGTGTTGATATAAAACTTACTGATATTAACGCAAAAACTCAACGATATTATTAGTGGAATTCCGGATATTGTTAAAAAAACGAGCCGGATTAAAATTCCTCACAAACAGATCATCAGCATCGTGTACGTCATCGGATCAGGCTCAGATACATGGACACAACGAAATAAAACCATCAAACACATCGCTGGTATATATAGGTTGACTGTGTTTAGCGTTGTAGAATTTAACACAATTACCACATCTCCATTAGCTAATAAATTATTTAGAATCTTATCTGTGGTGTTGGATAAAAATTCTGAAGAAACGTTCACGTTGGAATCATCGGATAGAAGTTTGTCCTCCGCTAATTACTGGTGGTGTCTGGAATTTGTAACTAAAGCTCCCATTTTAATTTCTTTAATAAATGACAACGTCATTAGGTATAATGAATCCGATGACAGTCACTCATTGACGTTCAACGTTACAGATATAATCAGGCGTGTAGGTGTCAGACTGAACTAAAAAATATCATTGACGAATACAAGTTGAAAGTAAAAAAAATATAGCAGACGCATAGTTATTATTGATAAAATAGTTTACTCGGTTTCTGCTGTTGTTGCTGGAACCGGATTATTATTATCAACGTTAACTATGACTGCTCCTGCGGTTTTAACGATTGTCGTTTCTACGACAACATCTGCAGGTAATCTCAATATTATCGCTAAGAAAATATCTACATGCGTGAGCGATGAATTACGCGAGTACATGTTAAAATTACACACAGCAACAGCCGCCTATACAAAATTATGCTCGCATCTTTCTTAGTACCTCAGTGATGGTAAAATATCTGATGAAGAGTTCGTTACGATAATGGAAACATACGATGAAGCATTCGTACAAGAAAACAACGCATTCTGTAGTGATAATAGCGGAAAGATGGAGAATTGAATAATAAAGATAACAATAATGTTTGAGTCCTTGACTTCGTCAAGGGAATTATTGCAACAGATCGTCACTAATACGACACCATCAAAAACCACTATGATATCAGTAAGTTTGACCAGTACTGAATTCAGCATTAACTTTCCAACTGCAATTCCAGCAAAAGAAATTGGATTGGCTCAACTGCACATTTATAATAGCTGGCCAAATATCATGTCGAAACCATTCGGTGGATTACCAGCAAATAATTCACTGGTATTTGCAAATAAGAATAAACCGGATGGAACACCTGATTGGCAAGTTGTTGTAATTTCAACGGGCAGTAATCAAATAGTGGAGATTAATGACGAGTCCCAACGCAGAATAAAATCTATCACAGGAAGACTCAAAAATAGCTATCACTGTTTACGAACCAACACTATCAGCGGTGATTGAAATAAATTCCCCTGATTACATCGTAGATATCTATCAGAGTTCAATCAGATCAGTGCTAGGATGGCCTGAAGTCGCACCAACTTATCAAGGACCACCAAAACCAACTAAAAATGAGTAAAAAAACATTCATTAAAGATACAGCATATCGAGAAAAAATCCATGGCATTAAATAAATTTTGAATTTGATCCAAACAATAAGGATCATTACAATCATAACGTAAAGCAGCAAATAATTGAGTCAACAAAACACTTAAATGGTATAGTATTCGATTTATACATCGCCAATCGAAGTATTATACACATTGCAAATGACCTTAGTAGAACTGTTTACGCTATAAAAAAAGAAAGCACTTTTTCCTAATCATTGTAAAATAAAAGAAAATTATTTACGAACATTTATTATACCAGTTCTAAATAACGCTGAAATAAAGAAATCATTAAGTGATCTTATTGAAGAATATTAACCGGGAGTAATTCAATCGTGGAGAAAATTAGCCCCACCCCCGTCTATACTAAAACATAACCACAACCCGTTTGGTGCAGGTAGACAAGTCAAGAATAAACTATGTAGCAGAGCGAGTTATAGAACACTTCACAAACGCGATACGGGGAAACGGTTTAACAGATTTAAGGGGTAAAAAAATAAATATGTGGGCTGAAAAAGTTAAAGACACGAGCGTATATCAGCGACGTTGCTGAGCTAGAAAAGTTATTAAGAGTTCCAGTAACAGTGAAGACATTAACCGGAGAGATTTTGTACAAACCAAAATATATAAAAAATGGAAACCCTAAAACAATTATTGATCATAACGCACATGCATGGACTAATGCCGTAACTGTATTTCCACGAGAAATAATGGTTAAATTTTACCACTTTGATATATTCGATGCCATCGGTGATATTAGGGAACGTGACCCTGTTTCTGTGTGGTTGTTACAGAGTTCTGAATGTGATCATTATGATCAGTTTGTACGGTCTAACGGTGATATTTATCGTACAGAATCTCTTCATTAAGAAATGGAAAATCTTACACTGAAATATACTTCTGACGATGACAAAGTTAGACAATTACTAGGTAATTGTTTTGCTGTATAATCGGTAGCTGCTCATTTCGCTCAGGAGAAAAACTCGTGGAAACTGACACGATTAGAATTTCTTGAAGATGGCGTGAGAAGTTATGTTGAATACGGACACGGTGGATTGTGGAATATTAAATATAATTACAATGACGTTATCTCAGTTGATATGGTAGCGTGTTATCCTGGGAGTTTTCTTGGATATGGAGAGTGTTCTAAATACTTTCATAGATTTGAACATCCTACACGTGACACGACCAGAGTTGTGATAAATGGATCCGTACCAGATTTGGATTTAACAGGATTTGCTTACGTAGAGTCGTTTGAGTTTAGAGAAGGTCTCCAACCGATTGTTTATGCGTGGTTTGGAAAACATTTTTCTGAAAAATGTTGGGCTCCAATAGTTTTGCTAAGATATATGCTCGATCTTGGAGTTTTAATATCGTTGAAAGTATCTGAAGCTATTATATCATATCGCGTGCAAAGGCAAGTTTGTTTGCCAGAACCTGCTAAACACGATGAGAAACTTGGAAAAGATCTCCGCAGAAAAATAATCGGTAAATTTACACAAGGAGGATCAGATGATCATAAATGAACTTGTACAAGATTGATCATGGAAGATTCTGAACTCGATCTTATAATTGCTGATACGATGGAGAAAAACACATTTATAAGTCGATGTAATGCTTATTTATCAGACAAAACAAAACTAGGTACCATTGTGAGCTATACTGATGGGGAGTCACCGCAGTTTACTCATCTAAGATCTTCGATGCTAGCTTATATTTCGATAAATCTATTATCGATGATAAACAGATTTCCTCGTTACGCTGTTAGAGTTGCGACAGATTCATTTTATGTACACAAAAAATATAAAGTTTCATTAAATCTCGGTAATGGTGAATGGGGAACGTGGAGGATAAAACAAAAAAGAAAATATACTTAGTTATTGTGAATCTTAAGATGTTGAAATTGAGGAAACATATTACAGAAATAGTCAAGTATCAAAATCATCTGCGCCATCCGTGTATGATCCTGTATCTAGACATAAGACCGTTTATCTTAATGGGTGTGGAAGTTCAGGTAAAACAACACACGCGATGAACTTATTTATGAGTTTAGATATGATTGTCTTAACACCAACGCACAAACTCGCCAGGGAAATAAAGCAACGAGATGTTGTTGTTGTTGTTGTTGTTGGGCTTAACGCCATTTTTCAGCACACGATAGGCTATTCATGGCGGCCAGTATTAATGGTGTAGGAAGAAACCGGGAAATCACCGGAAAGAACCACCGACCCACGAGAAGCTACTGGCAAGCTTTCTCACATATCCACATTCGCCGAATCCTGGACTCGAACACACGCAGACAGAGGTGAGATGGCAGTGATCCGTAACGGACAGCGCTTTAGACCACTCGGCCACTCGGGGCCCCTAACAACGAGATGTAACGTCGTGTACATATCATAGTTTCTTTAGATGGTGCGGAGATACATGGACCCCATCACGAATGGGTGAAAAATATATATCGAAAATTATCATATGGGACGAGATATGCACGGTGCCTCTGGAGGTATTACAAATATTTCTTGATAGGTTGTTACTAAAGAATACTGCCGTGATTGTGTGTGGCGATCATGGTCAACCACCACCCATTTTTGGGCAGTCTCCACATGAATAGCTAAAGAACAATGTAGATTATTATGAAAAATTATCTGATGATCATATAGCTATTGATGACTCGCTGAAAGAATTTAAAAGATTAATACGACTACAACCAGATAAAATACAGTGTGAAGTAATGCGTGAGATAATTTCAGAAACACCCATGAATGATTTTTGGACCCTATAAAAACCTGCTGATTTTATAGTTGCCAGTAGAAAAATAGTTCTTGACGAACTACAAAAGAAATTATATGCGTTATACAAGGAAAAATGTTCAAAGTTACCTGTACCGTTGTGTTATCGCCCTGCAGATACCAGACAACAAAATATTGATGTTAAGATTCCTGGTGTAGATACTGAAAGTGTCCGAATACAAAATCTTGTGTTAAATGATATTGCCCTTGTCGCTGTTGTTGTCGAGAGCGCGTTGAACATCGATAAATCGCCATGGACGTTAGGGTACGCTATAACGATTCATTCGTCGCAGGGATTAACTATCACTGAAGTTTGGATAGTCGATGATCGTATTGAGTGGTCAAATTTAGTTTATCTCGCAGTATCTCGAGTTAGAAGACTATCACAACTAAAACGAGTTATCATGGATTGCGTAATAACTGAAGAATCACTAATAATGTCGATATTAAATAAAAAATTAGTTATCTATAAGCAGTGTGACAAAAAAAATTGCGAGTTTGATATAGATGTGGATATTATTATGATGTTAAAACAACGACAAAATAATCATTACGCAAATTGCAACAAAATAATGTTATGGCAGTATTCGAGCAATAACCCAAGACAATTTACCTTTGATAAAAATAATAGTAGTCTTTGTCACACGCGCTAAAATGTGATGCCGACCTTTTTGGAGTGTAATCGACGTCGAGGAGCTGCAAGTTTATAAAAGTGTACTCGGTGGTAATTGCGTATCCTCATGAATTATTTGTAATTGTTCACGTACAAATCCACGCTGAGGAGCAATTGAATCTAATCTGTAGTTTGCAGGTCTACCTGTGGACCTTACTACGCTGGATATTTTGTGTGTGGTCACACTCCAAATAGGATCAGTTGTCCTTTTTCTGCCTCCTTCGAGTTCGCCAGGTTCGTATAAATATCTAACCGTAACATTGCCTAGTACTGGTTGAGAAATTGATTTACGTTTTATAGATATATATTTTTTTTGTGATCGCATCAGACGGTTTCATAGAAGTGGCACGAGTAACTTCCTTTTTCAGCGCAGCTATCACACTCGGTAACCTCGCAACCCATTCACGAGATCTTGTATCTGTGGATATTTCCTTTGCATATTAATATCCGAAGAACCGTTCAGCAAGTGTTCGATTAGATCGTTCAACGATCGCCTGATCACAATGAATTTCAGTATTTCCTCGTCTGATTTTAACGTTGTGCTTGTTCATCTACGATGATACTGTACCAAGAAATTCTTTGCCAGGATCAACCTGTAGTAGTTTTGGCCATCGTAGACCACCACGTTGATCAATTCGCTCAAACGCAGAAGCAACTTCAAATGCTGTCTTTGTTGATAATGGGTCAACTTGTTTATATCTACTTGCAATATCAACAACAGTCAATGCATATTTGTACGTGCGTGACTTTCGTCCACGTGTTTTAAATTACTATCGTGTGGTAAAAACAAAATATCTGCTTGGTGAACTTCCTTAGGAACACTGACATCAAAATGTGCGTATTGAATTTTTTTGGTGGTGGTAAATAAATTTGCCATATTGCCTGTTGTGCTAACCACGCTGCATTAACAGAACGTGAAACTTTTCCTGCTTGAGCAAGTTTAGTGATCGCTGCTTTACCTCTCCAATGCCCTATAGGGCTATAAAAAATGGATTCCATTATAATAATTATACAATTAATTACCAGCCCCTAACATTATTTTACTTTTCATTGTGGATTTTATTAGAAAACTAGCGAGTTTCTCTCTAAAAGATTTATTAGGTATAGAATTTAATGCATGAATCAATTTCATATCTGCGAGATGTTGTTGTTGGAAATCAGGATTTTTATAAGCAACGTCATGAATGTGACATGCTTGATCGATCTTTTTACTGGATACTCTTCTGGTCTTGGTCGATCTTAGTTATCGAGTCTGATATCGAGACGAGTTCCAGGTCCACAATAATTATATCCAAGAAGGTGTTTCTCACCAGCATCCTTAGCCCATGGTAATTCAGGTAATTTTCCTAAAGAAACAGCAATAATCCCACCTGTCTTTGTTCTCCCTGATATAAATTTATATTTTTGTGTACAACATTTTACACATTTACCTGCTAATGCACGTCGTTTATTTTTTTGTTATTATTGTTGTCAATCCAATGGTGGGTATAGATGATCTACATCGAACATAATATAGACTAATGTTATTAATAATATGGATACAAAACTTTATTTTTCGGCTACACGAGAACATGAACCAGTGAAGCAGCATCAAGCATTACCAAATTCGATAAGAAGTTTTATAATAGGTCCATCTGGATCAGGTAAAACACAATTATTATTAAATTTATTAATAAGGTGGTTGAGATATTTAATAGCACCGTCTGTAGATGATCAACACTGTTGCGAAGTACTTAAGGATTTTAACGAGAAAGCAAAATCGGTTAATAAAGACGGTGACGATATTATTGACTTTATTACAGATATAGATGAAGCCCCTTCTGTAGATGACTTCGATGGATTCATTAATAATCTCGTACTATATGATGATGTGATGCTGGACAAACAATCTAATCCAGTTAGAATATTTTCTCGATGTAGACAGAAAAACATAGATGTGATTTATGTTACTCGGATATACACACAGATAACTAAGGTGATCAGAGATAACTGTAATATTTTGGTTGTGTTTAATGGAGTAGATAATTATACTCTGCAGAATATTTATTATACCTAGTGTTAAGGGGACATGGGTATGAATACATTTAAAAATTTCTTTTCTAAAGCACAATATGTTCCGTTTGTATTTATAACGATACATCTACATGAACCAAGATCAAGATATCGTGTAGGTCTAGATAAAATCTTTGGTTAATCCCCCTGTCAAAGTCAAGAGCAGGAGAGAGAGAGAAGGACAACAATTGAGTCGCTTTACGAGTAAACAAAATCGCCTTACAAACTCAGGAAAAAATACGTCAACAATAGTATAACAAAAATAAGCTAACCTAAACGATTTTATTATACGGTTAAATACATAACCGTGTAGAAATAAAAAAGTTAGAGACTTTGGTTTAGCGTTGTTGAAGTATTTTTTCAGCCTCTGCAGGAACCTTTATTTTTTTGTTAATGATTCGAGCAAAATTTTGTAGGTTATGCCTATCTGCTGCTTATGCGTTTATGTAATGTCATTTGAATTGTGGTCCAGGACTGTATGTTCTACTTCTAGACAATAAGCTATAAATATACTGTTTTTTTTTTCTTGTTCAGTACATTGAACCTGTTAAAAGTTTGTGGAAATTTTTTATTGGATAATTAAGTCAGGTGGCTTGTGTTACGACCTTAGGTTGATTGTGTTGCGACGTTAGTCAGGTGGGAGGTATTGCTACATAGAGTCGCAATAGAGTTCTAGAAATGCATATAAGGAGGAAGAAGAGAATGATGAATTATTTCTAATACTTTATTTGTTTTTGCTTCCTTTTCTTTTTAGTTTAAGACCATCAAATCCTAACAATATTTTAACCCTCCTTCGGCCGCCGCGATTACACCGCCGTGGAATTATAGTTTACTTTGAGTTTAATCTGGGTTTTCTACGTGTTTAAATTTTCAGCTTCGGAATAAACCAAATTAGGTTTATCTGTGGTAATTGCATTAAAGTATGAAAAGTTCGAGTACAACTCTGCATTGCTGTCATAATGTCTTCATATCCGCGTATTAATTATTGTCGATGTTTTACCATGCGGTCTAGATGGCAATGACAGTAATAAGGACTCGTTGATTTCATCACTTGAGTAGCACGTTGAGTTGAAGGTCAACGTATTCATGATGTGATAAGAACTATGATGTTATTATAACAATGATAGAGCTAATGCAGGTTATCCTAGTTTTTCTATCAATATTGAAGCGTATACGATGATACTACATTTCCAAGGGCAAGGATTAGATCTATTGCAGGTTATCCTAATCGTTCTATCGAGATTGAAGCGGATACAACAATGCTGTATTACCAAGGGCAAGGATGGGAGGCATTGCAGGTTATCATAGTTGTTCTATGGAAATTGAAGCGGATACAACAATATTGTATTTCCAAGTGCAACGATGGGAGTCTTTGCAAGTTATTCTAATTGTTCTATCAATGTTGAAATGGATACAACAATATTGCATTTTTCAGGGCAAGGATGAGATCTTTTGCAAGTTATCCTAGTTGTTCTATTACTATTAAATTGGATACAACAATAATGCATTTCCATGGGCAAGGATGCATCATATTGCTGCGGTAAATATCCGTGAAACAATAGTTGAAACCCGTATTACATCCCCTTGCAATAAACATGTGACCGAGTTTACAACAATGGATCAAAACAAACTTGAAACAGTTTCAGTTATGCCTTTATATATTAGAAGAGACATATAGACCGCACTGTTATTTTTTTAAAAAAAAATTTAACATCTAGAATTTAAATACTAATTTCCCGACATAGAAAACGCGAACTAAACTTTGGAAATGGGATTACACTTAATTTATGTCACGTTGGATTAACAATGCAATTTCAGGATCACTTTGGATCTACTGACCTTTTGTCATTATACGATACCGTGTGGATGACTAGGATTCATTCTGATTGGAAAATTATTATTTGTAAAAGTATTTGAATGTCATCGATATCAATAGACAAAATTTTTTTTTCGCATACCAACCTACCCGGAAATTGCGTTGCCAAACGGGCCAATTATATACATGTATTATATACATATATTTATAGAATTCACCGCCCGACTCCCTCAATATTCTGACATTTTCTTACTACAGTGAACGAATGTCATAGGCCTGTGGTTTGGTGAAAATACCTCACTTCAAAAATAATTAAATTAAATTAATTTATTATATTCAGATATATTTTTCATTAAAAAAATGTCCACTCTACAAAACCGTGTTTAAACTTCCCTTGTTGGATGGTGGACCATGTTGAGTGTTGAGTTCACCTGGTTGGGGATTAGCTCTGACTATTTGATGTGTAAGATCTGTAGGAAACAAGTACAGAAGAAGACCTGTAGCTTGTGTTCCAAGTTCTTTGTGTGTATTTAGGTTATTACCCCATAGAGTAGTACTGTTTTGACGTTGGAATTGAACGGTCTCGGTGTTATCATCATTCCGACTGGTCTGAGAGTATTTAGAGAGCCTTGGTTTCGTCTGCTCCTCCTGACTTGTTCACAATGCTGCCAAGGCATGTGAACTTATCGATATTGTCAATGGTTTGTACCTCGAAGAGAATAAATACATCTGGTTTGTATGGTCTCGCACGCATTTTCGTTTTGTCGGCATTGATCTTCAGGCCGATAATTCGGACTTAAGTATATAGACTCTTTCCTTCATTGCATGTGCTGAAATGTGTGTGTATGTGTGTGTTCGTGTGTGCATGTGTGTTCTTGTGTGTGCGTGTGACTATCTAGTCCAGTATCATCTGCAAAGTCAAGATCTTTCAGTCTGAGGATCAAGGTCTACAGTATTCCTCTTGGTTGGTCCATTGCCATCACTCAGGCTATTGCTAGATAGACAATCATTGGCGAAAGAAGAATAGTCTGTATGACATGGCAGGTTGTTTCTTAATAGAGGCAATGAATAATCCTTCTCTCGGATGCCATAGTTCTTCAGGATTGGTTCTTTTCTGTCTTCTATGTTGAAGCCTGGAAAATTTATATACAGGATGACTGACATTTTAGGGACCTTACAATGATAATGCAGAGTATTGATATCATGTCTGTAAATGACCTTGCAACCCAGAATCTTTCTTGTTCTTCTCCCAGCCAGGAATCTACTTTACTCCAGGTCTCCACTAAAATCAGCCTTGTGAGAATCTTTATCGATAAAACTATTAAAGAGAAAAATCAAAACAAGCATGTCTGTACGCGGACAGGATGGGAATATCCCTAGCAGAGATCGACAGGTGTAAGGAACAATTCAGCAACTTGATCAGGGGAACACCTTAGGAAAGCCCACCTTCATTTATAGTTGCGTGCTATGCCCCTTAGGGACCTCATGCCATTAATATCCGCAGCTTTCTCTCCATCATCAAGTCTATAAGCAAGTTCAAGCGTACCTTTCATCGCGTTTTTTTTTTCACTTCCATTTCTAATACGGCGACTTGCAAGGAGTCGCCAACTCTATAACTCCGGACCAGCTAGACATTCTACTAAGCACAATGACTGTTTTCATGACGTGCAAAATCAAGGATGTAGTTGATCGAGAGATCAAGTTCGTGAGCTTTCGTTGCAACTTCAGTACTTTGCTATCGTTTTGCTAACAATATAAGAAGCTGAGATTGTTTCCGAGTTGTATGGCTAATATAACCCAATGGAATATCAAGTGGACATATGTTTTTATTGTGCATTTTTGTTATCGTTGAAGCAAGAACGTGCCATTGAAAACCACCATGGAAGACAATTCTACCCGTAACACAGCGAGATATGCTCAAATTGAACTTTTGACACGATCGTCAGTGATCAAGACGTATTTTGGATACGATATCATTAATCCTTGAGAATTTGTTTACCGTTAGTGTGTTACCGAGACACCAGTCTGACGGTTTACCGTGAATAGATTTAGGTACAGGTTTGACCGCTTCGACGTAGACGTTAGCATTTTCGTTTAGCACGATAATTTGAGTTTCGTTGTTACCTAGCATCGTCACATATATGTTGCTTGTTGTTATCCCACGGATGATAGAACAGTGAAACAGGTAGTACTTAATATTTTCTTTGGTGAAGCTTGAATATTTCTTTTTGAAGAGTATCACATGATTGTGTTTGTAAAATTAAATCGTTCCTTATCCACATACATATAAAAAGTTTCATGGGAGTTTTGTGATATAAATTTCATCGGATTGAGCTGTATATGGTTATAGCCCATAGGTGTTTTTAAGTACCATATCACCTTTTGCACGGTAATCATCGTTAGCTTCGTGGAAATAATCTGCACACTCTCGCAAACATGTAGATATTTTGCTGCTCTCAGAGGCAGTTAACTGCGATCACCACACCTCATCACATGAGTGTTTCTTTGTAACAGCCGTATGAGAAAATTTTCTTAAATATTTTTCGAGACTGTACAATCTAATCGACAGATGATCGCATGTGGGTTATATTTTTGCCCCATATGTTTTGGTGTTTACGCATCTCCTTTCCATCTATGATATGTCTTTGCTCTAACATTTCTTTGACTCATTTTCGCAGCAAGTCTATGTGCTGTTATCAGGAATCGGGTCACAGTTAGTACTTCCAGTTCCTTACCCGAATGTAGTACTAGTATATTTTTAGAACATTTGTTCCTCTATCATTTTGGTGGTGACAGAGAGTTTTATTAATGCGTTTTTGGTAGGGCTTTGAATGTAATATTTTATTCTTGAGAAAATATGCTTATAGTGTGGTTGTCTATGTGAATTGCGGCGGCAGTGCACAGTGAGTAATAAGGCTTTAGTGATGATTCGGAAGTGAAATCTGTGTTTCATTGCATGGTGTTTTGTTTACAATTCAGCCGCTCAAAAAATGTATGTCAACCCTTGACAAGAACTTCACCGTGACGTCATCTTTGAAGGTATTTTAGATGAATATATGATTTGTATTGATTGTCACACTGGGTAGATTTTAATACTGAGAAACAAATATTGAGAATACATAGTAAAATTGTGTCCTATGGTCATCACAGCACGAAGAGGTCACATGGTACGAAATAAACTGATATCTCTTGTTTTATCAAAATCTTCCACCGCCGTTAAATGTTATGACGTGGAAGTGAATCATTGACCGATGGAGCATTTGACCAAGTGGCAAGATTTGTATTTGTGGTATTCTCGTAACGTGAAGAAGTCGCGATATTATTGTGGGAGCATGAAGATATTTTTGCTTGTTTGTCACATGACCATAAGTTGTATCGAGTGATTATTTTTATCGTCCCGTGTATATGAAAAGAGATGGGGTGATATCTCCGCAAAGAAAACAACACAGTTTAACCACCTTGGAAAAATGCGGGGATGTATTCCGGTTCAGGAAGATGATGCAGATTGATATAAAATGAACCTTTAGGAAAACTGTTTATCATTGATAGCAAATTGATACTGACATAGGTTAACATGGAAGACCTAAAATGGGTGCATTGAAGTTTTCTTCCGTCATTATAATTTAAGAGATTCCTAGAAAACCATTAGTTACTAGTAAGACAATAAGAACAAAGGAGCACAAACAATAGATGTTCCTATTGTAAATCCACACATTATATTTTTACTCGCCTCTCATTTCATCTTTTGTTGAATTGAACGTAAACATATCTGTGCGGTTGATAAGTCACAGTTTCCTCGGCAAATGTTGGATTTTTCAGTATATGTTTGTCAATCATAAAACGTGCTAACACGGCGGAAAGGGGCTATCCATGATAGTTTCCGAAAACTTTACATGTACCACCAGGATATACACGTGGCAGATTAAACAGATTAAAATAACGAACAAACCACGCGGGAATAACAGAAAAAGCTTATGGATAAATCTCAAAATTCATAATCTGCGCAAGTTGAGTCAGATCTACTTTGGGAAAGAGCCCATTGATAAATACTAGGAGTGAAACGAATCATCGATGCGTCGATACATCGATTCGTTTGCTGAAACGGTACACATATCGGTACAAAAGATTGAGAATCGATATAAAACGATACCTACCGAATGCATGTTATTTTAGTCTGCAGCAGTCATGAATAATTATAATAGTTACCGTATTATTCTATAAAATTATAATACAACTGAAAAAGCATTTGCAATCTCAAGTATTCATGTTTCCCTGAATAAAATAGGGTTAAAATGCAATGAAGAAGTAGTTATTTTTTTCAATACCTGTAAAAACATTGATGGACTAATAATCCTAAAACAGCAATATGGAACAGATAAGAAATCTAGCACAGACTATGGCATTGATGGACTAAAACCCCTAATACACTATTATGAAACAGACTATGGCATTGATGGAATAAAACCCCTAATACACTATTACAGAACAGACCAAGTCATTGATGGATTAAAACCTCTAATACACTATTATGGAACAGACTATGGCATTGATGGGCTAAAACCCCTAATACAGTATTATGGAACAGACTATGGCATTGATGGACTAAAACCTCTAATACACTGTTATGGAACAGACTATGGCATTGATGGACTAAAACCCTAATACAGTATTATGGAACAGGCTATGGCATTGATGGACTTAAACCCCTAATACAGTATTATGGAACAGACTATGGCATTGATGGACTAAAACCCCTAATACACTATTATGGAACAGACTATGGCATTGATGGACTAAAACCCCTAATAGAGTATTATGGAACAGACTATGGCATTGATGGACTTAAACCCCTAATACTGTATTATGGAACAGACTATGGCATTGATGGACTAAAACCCCTAATACAGTATTATGGAACAGACTATGGCATTGATGGACTAAAACCCCTAATACACTATTATGGAACAGACTATGACATAGATGGACTAAAACCCCTAATACACTATTATGGAACAGACTATGGCATTGATGGACTAAAACCCCTAATACACTATTATGGAACAGACTATGGCATTGATGGACTAAAACCCCTAATACAGTATTATGGAACAGACTATGGCATAGATGGACTAAAACTCCTAATACACTATTACAGAACAGACTATGGCATTGATGGACTAAAACCCCTAATACACTATTATGGAACAGACTATGGCATTGATGGACTAAAACCCTTAATAAGTATTATGGAACAGACTAGGGCATTGATGGACTAAAACCCCTAATACACTATTATGGAACAGACTATGGCATTGATGGGCTAAAACCTATAATACAGTATTATGGAACAGACTATGGCATTGATGGACTAAAATACCTAATACATTATTATAGAACAGATTATGGCATGGATGGACTAAAACCTCGAATACACTGTTATGGAACAGACTATGGCATTGATGGACTGAAACCCCTAATACAGTATTATGGAACAGACTATGGCCTTGATGGACTAAAACCTCTAATACACTATTACAGAACAGACTATGGCATTGATTGACTAAAACCCCTGATAGAGTATTTTGGAACAGACTATGGCATTGATGGACTTAAACCCCTAATACAGTATTATGGAACAGACTATGGCATTGATGGACTAAAATCCCTAATACACTATTATGGAACAGACTATGGCATTGATGGACTAAAACCCCTAATACAGTATTATGGAACAGACTATGCATTGATGGACTAAAACCCCTAATACAGTATTTTGTAACATACTATGGCATTGATGGACTTGAACCCTTAATGCAGTATTTGGAATGGCATTGATGGACTAAAACCTCTAATAGAGTATGGCATTGATGGACTTAAACCCCTAATACAGTATTATGGAACAGACTATGGCATTGATGGACTAAAACCCCTAATACACTGTTATGGAACAGACTATGGCATTGATGGAATAAAACCCCTAATACAGTATTTTGGAACATACTATGGCATTGATAGACTTAAACCCCTAATACACTATTACAGAACAGACTATAGCATTGATGGACTAAAACCCCTAATACAGTATTATGGAACAGACTATAGCATTGATGGACTTGAACCCCTAATGCAGTATTATGGAGCAGACTATGGCATTGATGGACTAAAACCCCTAATACATTATTATGGAACAGACTATTGCATTGTATATGCCCCTTCAGAAAGAAGCACCGGTCAATATTGATACAAAGAAATGGAGTAGAGTAAACTCAGAATTTATTAACCAAACAATGCTTATACAACTTGAGGTAACATCTGTCAAAGATGTTCATGTCAGTAGAGCTATATGTGGGGCAGGAAGAAAGAGAGATAGATATTTGAGTTTAGATAAATAATGACATATGACCATTCAGTCTCTTTTTTTTGTTTGATAAAGATGTAGGTCTCCCTTACGATAAAATCTTACCATCATCTCTCCTTAACTTGTACATGGGAAACAAATTTGGAATTAATCTTTTTTATGCAGAGATATTTAACTAGTGAATGACGGTGCAGATGGAGTAAATGAAATTAGCATAGAATGATCAATGGAACAGATTTCAAACTAATCAAACTTGTCATCTGTGTAAGTTAAAAGGAAATTGTAGAATAGGACTGAGTGTAGTCAATAGTTTTTTTTCTTCACTAACAAATGGCTGCAGCAGTCCTTTGCATTAGCAGGAAATAAAATGTAATAGATTTTGTTGGTTTTCAACCATATTGTCAATGCCCGGATATGTTCTAGATGAGATTATCATTGCATGAGGAAATGACATTGTTTCTTCTGTTATGAAGATAACATCGTAATGTCTTCCAAGTATAACTGAGACATGAAATTGGTAATATGTTTTCAAGTCAAAGAAATGGAGTAAACTCTATTATTTCCAGTATGTAGTCTACATGCTGGAAATACAACCAAGAGTGTCTACAATGTTAAATGGATCTACCAAATAAATGGCGTAAAACGTTGGATAAAACGCACTGCAACCAATAGTTAGTGTGTTTGAAAGTATTGCTGATATCTTTTCATCAATGAGAATTGCATGTAAGCATATGATACTTATACGTCTTTCTGTAGTTTACATACTGGAAATACAACCAAGAATGTCTACAAACATGAAACGGCAACACCTGTCTTCTAAAGATGGAAAGACCATCAAGTTCATATGTGTATCGATATGTATCGTATCGCAGACTGCGTATCGTAAATTTTATCGATACGAGGCACAGATGTATAGCTTCACCGCTATAAATACCGGTATAAGACCATGTCTGGGCTGACCAGATTGTTCGAAATAGAAATTGCATTCATAATGTCATTAGCAGGAGAGCATGTAAAGATGTCGAGATTGATGTCATCGTCCACGTTATATTCAGCATTCCAGCCACCTCCATGACCATTTTTTTGCACAGGGTCGTTGAATACATTCGAGTAAACGCTTTGGTTTGGAGTCGGTTTCCAGTGTGTGTGTGTGTGTGTGTGTGTGTGTGTGTGTGTGTGTGTGTGTGTGTGTGTGTGTCTGTAAACCCACATAATGAAAATAAACTATCTATTAATGATATCAGTAATGTCGTTTAAATGAAATGTCTTTCTCTTTCCGTAATTGATTATGTAGATTTTAGGTATGATAATACTTGCCCGAGGGTACCAGAAAATGAATAACTGCGTCTGAATGAATATTACTATAATATAACTAAACCGTCCTAGGATTATTTCTGATGGTATTTGCTATAGCACGATAAACTTCGTGATGAAACCGCTACCACGGGATATGCATTTTCCCGGTAAAACTTATCAAGCCTGGTCAGTACACCCGAGGGTTAATTTCTGGATATACAACGACGCGTTGTCCTCGCGTGTAATAAATTTAACAATGCGAATGTGCATATTATTTTTTATTAAACAACGAATAGAGAGTTTTACGTGCAAGTGTATCATTAAACCGTCGTTTTAAGATACAGTGTTATATCTTGACCGGATAGTTTTTTTCTGATTTTAGTTGTCCAAGTTGTCACGCTGCAGATACGTGAACTGCGCCCGTCATCACGAAATTAATCTTCGGCATCTCTGAAACGTCCATATAAATCAATATGTTAATTTGGTTGGAGTGTTATATTTGTGATTTATTAGCAAATGATTTGGTGGATTTATACCAGAGCTTCCACTGTAAATTAGGGCCACAAAAATTTATATAGCGCAATTTTTACACATACACCACCGACACACTGTACCGATGGAATTGAAACCACTTTAATAACACAATCGGCGTGTAATCAGCAATATTTAGCAATATTTAGGTACACATTGCCGTTCATATATTTATGTTTATGCTACAAGGGTAATTTGCAATGATTTTTTTGAATAATATACAACAGCTTTTTTCAGTGTGTGTGTGTGTGTGTGCGTGTGTGTGTGTGTGTGTGTGTGTGTGTGTGTGTGTGGACTTCTTGCCGCTACCCAGATTACATTAGGCTAATTGCTAAGAAGGAAATTATTTCATAAACAGCCCCTATAACAACCAGTTGATTTTTTAAATTAATGTTTTTTAAAGCTTCTCCAAAATTGAGAAGTTCATAAACATTTCAAAACTGTTACAGGAAAGTACATGTACACAGTGGTCATGTATTCAAAAGATAATAGTCAGCGATGTTATTAGTGAACACCCTAAATTTCACAAAAACGTGTTTCAGAGGTCAAGTTAAACTTGAATGTAGATGCTTTTAAAACTAAACAAATCAACTGTTTATTCAGAGTGTGAAAGACAATTTATTAAAATATGTGTACCTTGTCATATTGTCAAATTTAAAGACGGATCAAGTAAAGCATTTCTTTTTGGGGGGGGGAGGCAGTCAAAAATTTCAAAAGGCCCCGACTTTCTTCAAAAGGACATCAAAGCAAATGGGTATGTGTTTGTTTACTCAAAATGTATATAATACCCAATTAATGTGCGCAAAAGAATAAAACGCTGGTAAAATTTCATTTCAAATTTCAAGTTTGTGCGTACTTTTAAATAACATGGGAAAACCCCATCATCCGCCCCTAAAACACACAGTATAATAAGCAAAACTGATACCTAAAACGCATGGTGTTGGTCGCGTGAGCAGGAGGATGCGAGTTTCATCTTGCGTGCCCAGGTCATCTAATGTGGTGTGTCATGAGGTAAGACATCATCGGCACAGCGTAACTTTCAAAGTTGTTCTGCCGTTAAACGCACAAGCATGAAGAAATAAACGAACCTGAACAGGAGCAGTCACGTAAACTTTCACGAAATCAAGTAGAAAACACTTAAATATTTTCAAAATTATTATTGCCCTACGTAAAAATGATCCCCTTCATAACTTTAGAGATGCTATATTTAGAATGAGGCGTGTAATTTGAAGACTTGAAAGGAGAGGTCACATAGAACATGTTTTTACGAACACAATCTATATCTGTATAACACAAAATGACACATGAAATGTTGAAAATATAAAATATTTTGAAGACATTAAAATTGAAATGTGACGAGTAAATGGTTGTACAATGGACAAGAAATGATAGATCGTTTAATAGTTCCATTCACATAAGTGATCGAATCACAATCAGTAGAAGCAAGTACACCATGAATATTTGGAAGATATTACATTCATAGAACGTGAAAGAATGTTTGAAAATACAGCAAATTTGAAAATGAAGGATATAAAACATGTACGTGATGAGAATTTTATTTAACTCGATACAAAACAGCAAAAACAAATTAAGCCCAAAACATTACAGTTAAACGACAAAATGGTAGACAATAACACTGCGATATGGCGACTACAGTTGATGGTAACGTTTAGCATTGTAATAAATGTTATTACAAAAGAAATGAAAAGAGATGCCATTAACAAGTATTAAGTTGATGTATCTGGTAAAGTTTAAACGACAAATGCAGTGCTAAAGCCTTTTTTACGGGATTTTAATGAGATAAAGGCACTATAAATTACTAGAACTTCGGTCATATTTCTTTCAAAAGGTAAAGCAGAGATTAACTGAAATACTCAATCCGTTATGCACTTGACCTTGACAAACTGTTACCACGAACAATTTTAATTGATCTATGAAATCATTCATCTCAAAGAATTACCCCCAAAAATAACCTAAATCAGTTGATGATAGTAGAATTTGTACACCATGTGGATGAAATTAAAATCCTGTACATCTTTAGCAGTGTATGCTTTTAATATACTTTAAATATTCATTTTTCACAGAAATTTTATGTTGAAGTGTTTGGAATTACCGTTTGAAACATATGGTGCAAAGTCATATTCTGCGGAGATGTTTTCTTTGCAAATACATCCGGTACAACAAAAGTAATTTCATCAAGGACATAAACAAATCAGCAGTTATTACATCATATGATGATATACTTTATACTGTTTAAGAGAGCTTAATCTAAAGTACAAATTCAATTATATTCGGTACTTGCAAGTATTTATGACGATAGCATAATGCATCATGACCGAGGTTTGCCAAATAGTTTGATTCCTTTGGTTATAAATGTATATATGTAATTTAAATTTTTATTTCTGATACGCAAAAACCTTTCACTTGTGTCTCAGGAAGAAAAAGACACACACACACACCAATCTAACGTACGAACTTGTTTGCACACGTGTTTAGTAAGCTACAGTCATATGTAGAAAATACATTTCATTATTTATATAAACCTCTTCTGCTAGAATTTAATTTTGGTGAGAAACTGCAGTTCGCAAAATTTTCCCTTGAGATCCCTACATAACAGTCCTAGCATAGGATATTCGACGTGTCTGTTACGTATATGTAATTAAATTGCTTTTGTGGAAGTATTAAAATATCTTTTGTATTTTTTTTTGGTTTCATTACATTTTATTGCAATGATTACTGAAAGGATTCAAAATTCATTAATATTTTCTTTTAGTAAATGCTGTTTATTTAAGACGTACAAGTGTTACATGAAAATTAGTTACCCTAGCTCGTCTTGGGCTGGAAAGAGTGTGAACAGGCAACTAAAATGATTGGTCAGTATCAGGGTTATACTTTTCTCGCGTGATCACCAGGTGTAAAAAAAATGTTTATTTATGATTGGTTTTTAAATGGGGTTACATTGGCGTACGTGATTTATTTCTTGTAATAATAGACCACATGACCAATCTCGCGATACTTGAAATTGTTTTGGGGATTTAAATACGCATTCTTAATATTCTTCTCGCAGAGTCGTTTTAACAGGTTGTTTGTTTTTCATTTGATTTTTGTATTTATTAATTTACTCACCTGGAAACTTAACAAGTTGACTTTCTTATAAAATATTCATGGAAATTTATTATAAATTTATTCGGAAACACTGTGATTCAAGTGAGGAATTGTTTATATACGTACATTGGACTACATCTGACGTCATCGTTTCCATATTTGTACGTTGTCGAGATTTAAAACTGGATTCTAATATAACTATTTAGAGATAGGACATGTATTTTCATTTTTAAGATCAAATATTGGATTATATTTACAAACTGCAGATCCTATTTACCAATTTTTACATTGTTTTCTAGGAAAACGAATTATTTTATTAAAATTATTATTGACTTCACTGTTTTCTTCTGTTACAGTTGTACGAGCCTATACGTAATAGCATATAACTACGAGGTTTATTAGTTTCTTAATGATAGGAGTCTCAGTGAATCAATCACCTGCATGAACTTTTTGACTCTCGACCAGGAGTGTATGGACTATTAATCTGGCACACAAAACTGGTTAGCGTGCCTTTTGTATATCAGTGAGGGTTTCTTGCAACGAGTTAAGGCAATTACATACTTTTGTCTAGCCTACCAAACCTAAAATATTCACTCTATTGGCAGGCAGGTGAGATAAGCTTGGTACGTGTAATAAACAAACTTATAGTCGTTAAATTCAGCGTTAGTTAGCCTGAGTGATCACAAATAAGAGCGATTAAAATGTCTCCTTATCGCCTTCTTGACAATCTCTGGTTACTGCTAAAATGTGTGAATTGTTGGTCACGTAACTATGTGAAAATATTTGGATGGTCACTAAGTGGATGCAAATCAAGAAGATTAAATTAACATTGATTATGGAAGGTAATACTAACTCGTTATTCACAATTACAGCGGACTCTTGATTATATATTTTTCTCCACTTCGTTCATAATTGCAGTTACAAAGTTTGGATACTTTGTCATGTTACAAAGTGTGTGTGTATGTGCGTGTGTGTGTGTGTGTGTGTGTGTGTGTGTGTGTGTGTGATAGGCCTTCAGTACATTAGACGAAGGAAACAATTTACTTTAAACTAAGGGACAAAATATATCGAAAGCCATTCATGATTCTTTTAGGAAATTCTCCGCTTTGAAAAATTCGTAATGGTATCGATAAACCCTCATTATAACTGAGGACATAATTTGTAACAGTATTGCTAGGTCCTCATTAGGATTTCCGCTTGCTATATTTTGAGTAAAAATGTGAAATTTCTACTTGCAAATTTATATTCATTTTAATATTGGAAGTATACATTGCAGCCAGTAGATAAAATCTTACATCATTTTACTTTAAAAAAAAACAAAGACAGAAAAATGGGACCTTTCCTTAGAGACAAATTAGTGTGTCAAGATCGAGTACCTTGAAATGACTCTGATCAATATATAGATTCACTCATAAGTAAAATATTCATAATGACAAATAAAAAAGAATGATAGATTAACACATGAAACTACCACACCAATTTTTGCTTTAAATCCAATGTGTGTGTGTGTGTGTGTGTGTGTGTGTGTGTGTGTGTGTGTGTGAGTGTGTGTAACTCGTAAGTCTCGGGAATAATTTATCTGATTAGCTGTTGATATATAAAGAATAATCTATCAACTTACTTCAAACATCTCAAAGAATGCAATCGTCACTTTCAATGAAAATTAAATACAAAGATTTATTTTTTATTGTCAGTTATTTTATTAGAAACCTCACTACATGATTGAAGATGAAAGATTTGGCATAGTAACATTTAGTGCCACGATATATATATATATATATATATATATATATATATATATATATATATATATATATATATATATATATATATATATATATATATATATTTATATATATATATTTGTGTTAATTATTTTTACAGAAGATTTTTGAGGTGTGCTAAATTTGTATATGGTACAAATACATAAAAGTACAAATTTGTATATGGTACAAATATATAACAGTTTTAATTGTGTAACTCCACAAAACTCTATATCTTCTGTAAAAAAAATGAAAATGGCAATAGCATTGGATCAAACATTTTATTATTTCTATTACTTTTTAGTATAGTCACAAGTTTTTAGTCTTTTACATTGTTATGGATATTTAATTAGTATTATTTGTTGGCGTTTTCTTTAACATTATTTGTCGAGTTTGCCTATATTTTGTACTTGACTTTTGCATAAAATCAAGTTAATTTGACCAGTGACATTTATTTTAGTAACCACGTAATACACAATATTATTCTATGAGAGTGGATTAAACATTCTTATTTATTTTAAACATGTTTATATTGGTCTGAGTTAGAGATACAGTCTTGATTCAGACCATATAATCTGCCAGAATGGAAATTGCCCATTAAGTTGACAGAATATTTCCAGAGACTGATAATTGCAACGTGGGTCAACTAGATGGGTGTGAAATACAGTTTACTTTATAATTGCACATTCTTGCCTAAACATTGGAAGCAGAACCTGTCTTACGATATTATTCATTTTTTTTTTGGGGGGGAAGAAGATGGGCGGGGTGGATTTATTTATTTAAATTATTATTCACAGGAATTACGAAATGCTTACTAATAATCTTGGACTGAAATATTATTTTTGGAATTATAATGAATTCATTCAAGGCTATTTTGGATCATATTATTGCGATACATCAAAAGACTAATAAAAGTTCACAACATTCCAGTTTACAGACATATGAACGCATTTCGTGTAGGAATTGATTTGGAGGAATACAAATGAAATTCAATTGGAACTTCATACATTCTGAGTTGTTATAGAACGTTTAGGTTAATTAGGGATTTAATTCACAATATTGTAAGTTCTTTGTTTTAATTTTAGTTTTGTTTTCAACAAAAATAAATTATTTGCTAAATTTTGGTTTTCGTTCGATTTTGTCTCTACGTTTAAGACCACATAATCATAAGAACATTTTAACTGATTTTTGTTTAAGTTTTGTTTGAATGTAATACGAATCAGTTTCATATATAAAAATGGTATTTCTTGCAATTTCGTTAATAAAACGTATTACCTTGCAAGAACATTGTTAACAACCTTTTCGCCATTTAGTTTTTCATCTGTAAAGTTTTGTGCTGTTTTATTATACCTGTGATAATTATTGATTTACATTCTTGTTCTCTCTAGTGCAATATTTTTAGGTTACTGCATTTGTATGGGAAAATATGAACAGGTTTTTCGGATGGCTATACTGCTCGGCCTTGGTAGTGCAGTACTGTATATCCATCTGAAAAAAAACGAGTTCATATTTTTCCATTCAAATGCTGTAACCTTTTTATAAATATGTTTATTTTTGTTTCATTACCAAAGACTAAATTTCACAACCAATTAAAATTCACAACCAATTATTAAAATAATAAAGTTCTCAATCGTAGATTCCTTCAATACACAATAATAGTATTCATGCGCATATAACTACGCCCATCGACCTTTTGACTTCATAGCGTACCGCGCGCTCACGTGCATCAAGTCCGAGGAGTGCAATATGAAGATGTTTAATATCGGGGAATATATAATGATTCTGACAATGTAATGTTAACGGAGAAAACAATGAACATATAATAATGTTACTTTTTCAATGTCAGATGAGCTGGTTGTTATTTTCGCCATTTACTTAACATTATTCAGTTCATTATGTTGAAAATAATCTCAAAGTTTTCACATGCTTGCTGGCATTTCTGATTAGCATGTGGAGATTTCGAAAATAATTTTTGTAGGTCAGGTGCACGTTTGATGCTCATTTATGTTCCTCAACTAATGAAAGGGACATAATATTCATGGTTTCATTCATACTATTCATTGTTTCGTTCATTTTATTCATTGTTCCTTTCATTTTGTTCATTGTTTCGTTCATTTTATTCATTGTTCCTTTCATTTTATTCATTGTTTCGTTCATTTTATTCATTGTTCCTTTCATTTTATTCATTGTTTCGTTCATTTTATTCATTATTCTTTCATTTTGTTCATTGTTTCTTTCTTTATGTTCCTTGTTTTGTTTATCATGTTTATTTTTTCGTTCATAATATTCATTGCTTCATTCATTATATTCATTGTTTCGTTCATTAATTCATTGTTTGCTACATTATATTAATTGTTTCGTTCATTATATTCATTGTTTAGCTCATTATATTCATTGTTTGGTACATTATATTCGTTGTTTCGTTTATTATATTCATTGTTTAGCTCATTATATTCATTGTTTCGTTCATTATATTCATTGTTTCGTTCATTATATTCATTGTTTGGTTCATTATATTCATTGTTTGGTTCATTATTTTCATTGTTTGGTTCATTATATTTACTGTTTAGTAAATCTTTTTGCACTTTGAATATGGCATGCTGCATATCACATAAAGATAAATATTCTTTATAAAACATGCCCAATAGGCTACTTCTATTTAAGCGTTTAAGTTCATAAAATACTTGATTATGTAAAATTTTGCCTACATATTTTTTTAAATATTTCTAATTGTTGACCATTTCACGAAGTTTCTCTTTCTAACATACGCCACTTTCAATTTAGTTTTTTCCTTGCTGTCTGGACCAAGATCTTGTCTGTTGATCCATGATGATAATTATTATATTCCACCATTAACTTTAGTGAAAGATAGCATTAGGTTTTGTAAAATGTCAGCGTTACTGTATACCTCAATTCGCTTTGCTAAAATGTCAGTGTTATTCTATTGCTCCATTAACTTGTGTAAAACATCAGCGTTATTGTATCCCTCCATCAGCATCGTTCAAACAGCAGCATTATTGTATTCCTCCATTAGCTTTGGTGAATTGTCAGAGTTTTTTTTATCTTTCCATTATCTTTTGTTAAACGTCAACATTATTGTATCCTTCCATTTTCTTTTGTCAAACGTCAGTGTGATTGTGTCATTCCATTAGCTTTGGTGGAACGTCAGCGTTCTTGTAACCCATTATCACTAGTAAAACGTCAGCGTTATTGTATATCTCGACTAGCTTTGGTTAAACGTCAGCGTTATTGTGTACCTCGATTAGCTTTGGTTAAACGTCAGCGTTATTGTGTACCTCGATTAGCTTTGGTTAAACGTCAGCGTTATTGTGTACCTCGATTAGCGTTGTTAACACGTCAGCGTTATTGCATTCCTCCATTAACTTTGATAAAACGTCAGCCCATCTTCTTGCTTTACTTTGATTGTGAAATGCTTGCATATTCTAATTTCCAAAGTTGCGTTAAATGTTTGCACTACAGATGTTTATTTTTCCTTTCTTATTTCACCTGTTTTTGAAACTTAAGTAATTTGATATAGGAATAATTCAGTGCATTATATGTTTCGGTCATGTTTGTAATAAGTGGCATAAAATACCGAGCTACAGTTATAAAGGCTTACTGATCAGTCATCCTTATGGAATGCAGGAAAATGCAAGTGTCAAATCCGAGTATTGGAAGTATCGGGTTGTTTATGAATATACGATTTTTATTTGTGGTATTTTCACAATAAAGACGCCTTCTAATAACAACAACGCAAGAGCATTACTATAACACCCCTGGCGTGGAAGAGTATGTTTCCTTAAATTTGCGATTGTTTGAGATTCAAACCTCTTTACACTTACGTCTGCGGTCTTGTCCTTGTTGCATAGATTGCAATAGTTATGCGACGTCAGTAATGAAGTCTAATGTCGAGATATAGGCGCTGAAAGATAATTTCAAGAGTCACTTGTAATCTCTTTTACATACTTGTTTGCCTTCAGGTAATAAAGCATCCATTCACAACATTACTTTCTAATTCATTTATGTTTGGTACAATTTAGAATCTTTCAGCGTCAGAGATATTCAAATATTTATTTGTTAAGCAGAAATTCAGTGGAATACGTTTTTTATTTTAATTTAATGACAACCGAGATATTTGAATATATTTGTGCTAAGACTCAATATCAGGACTCTATATCGAGACTCAGGATGCGGACTACATCTGAACTAATAGTGACTCATTATTTTATCTTTGAGACGACATATAATATTTTCTGACACAATTTCATTATCATTCGTCTTTATTAATCGTACATTGCATATATAAAAGACCATTATGTGTTTTTGTTTGAATGCTTACCAGAATATTTTTTCAGAAATGAAAAATGTGTCGTTAAAAGAGGTTAGGAACGACGTTAGTAAAATGTACCGCCTTTGTCGAAGAACGACTGTCTTAAAATAAGCTTACTTCTCTGATATCTCACAAAACATAACAAGCATGATATTTAAAAAAAATCATAACAATCATTATATCTAACAAAACATACATGATATCGGACTCATGGCAATATTATGAATGGTGTCACTTTTTTGATTTTGTAAATGTGTATCAGAACTATGTCTATGCTTCTGCTTCTTGACAATATAATCATGGGTTACAAACTGTGACGTCATTCGTCATATAAATCATGATGTATTTGCATAGATTCCAGAAAAAATCAGTTTTTTTAATATAAACTTTTCTAGATGTTTTGTTTTGTTATTGAAGTTTAGAAATTCCAGTAACTTGACCTACATTGAATGGACCGTAAACACCCGTGAAGCCTTTACTATTCATGGATATATAGTGTGAGAAAACATCTTCGAGGTCATATTAAAAATACGGTAAACAACACTCAACCGTTGCAAAATACTCAGTTTCTAAGATTAAATATACAGACGAATAAGCCTTGCGTTAATACGAAATGAAACTATTCGATAATTCTCATGTTTACTCGTAAAACCATATTAAGGAATACAATAAATATTTATTCCAAAAGGAAACTTCTTGTTATGTCTAATTATCAGAAATTCTAATCTTATATACATGAAAATTAGCTAAATTGATCTTGACAGCGATCAAGAACTGTTGAAGAGAGAATTAAAACTGCAATATAACGTGATGTAAACAGCAACATATAGTCTCAAGTTCGACTTTGTCGTTTAGTCACCGTCGCGATCAACACCAAAGCCATAGAGTACATACAGAAGAAAGAAGAAAAATATACTAACTTAAAGCGAAGGTCTGGCATATCGATAGGGTTTTGATTACATATTTTGTGTGTGAAATTATTCACATTAGGGATATTTGATTTTGCACTGTCTCCAGGAGGCGTGGTAATACCGTCGTCAATTCCAATTTGTACAAAATTCTTCGCCGTTGGAAATAAAGTACAGTAATTTAGTCTCTACTTCACTATACTAATTTTATTTACAATGTATCCATTCCCTCAGGCACTGGATGCACTATGTTAACACATATGACACAGTTTATGCCCTGCTCTGTGCTGAAAGGTTAAGCTGGAAAACGTTCTGTTACAGATGATCATGCAAAAAAATAAGACTTTCTATGATCAAGAATTTGCTGATACATCAATTGACGGAAACGATTCAGGTAGTTGGATCTTATAATGGTAGATTTTTAATACAAAAACATTGTTTCTTGTGAAAGACAATAAGTTAAAAGATATAATTATATTTTGTTCTTCAATACACTACTCTAGATCACGACAATCAAGATAAATAGAGAGGCTTGGCTAATGCTGTACCCGTTCCTACCTATGCTAACTTCAGCTACATACCCCGTACACTACGTAAACAATACAGATACGTATTTTCCTTACACCTGCTTCATTAATGTGAAATAAAAATCTCTCTGAAGGTATTCTGGTAAATAGCAAAACTCTAATAGTTTTCTGTGATTCTTGTAAATGGTATATTTCTGATAGTTTTCTAGGATTCTTGTAAATAGCTTGTCTCTAATGGTTTTCTAAGAGAATGGATTTCGGTAAGTATCAACTATTTAATGGTTTTTTTAGGAGAAGGGATTTTGGTTAGTAAGCACTTCTCTGAAAGCTTTATAGGGAAAGAGATGCTTGTCAGAAGCAATTATCTAATAGTTTTCTAGGGGTATGGATTTTGGTAAGTTGCAATTCTCTAATATCTTCCTAGGGAAAGTGAATTTGGTTATTAGCTATTCTCTATAACCTATCTAGGGGAAGTGAATTTGGCAAAGTGCAATTCTCTATAAGCTTTTAACAAGAAGCCTGCCTGCCTGAAGAGTGGTTATTAGCACCCGTTCCTCATCCAATGGTGTCGTAAACTTTACGCTTTGATTAATGACAAGAATACAGTCAAAATCAGCAATATGCAATGAGAACTGGTACAGGTAGATCAGAATTGGTAAGTGTATGTGAGAACTGCTCAGGGTTGATGACGATAACGGATGAGATATGATGAGGACGGGTAAGGGTTGTTAAGAACGGGTAAGGGTCGTCGCATTTGTTCTAATTATTGTTGTGTTAGCAATGTATGAAGCATTGTATAGTTACGTAGACGGTTCCTCAGAACCCAAGAAAATGATCAAATGCTCTTTGCATGCTTAAGATATTAATGTATATTAATTCATATGATTTTAGCTTTGCCATTTTGTGTTCGCATTCAAATCAATTTTTAATATATTCAAATCAATCTTGAATCATTTATCAAACTTTAGAACAATGTCTTGATTGAGAACTTCATATGATATTAAGTAGGAGGAACACGGTTGATATGTTAATAGTGCATGCACGGTCATGCAGATTTCACTTTGTTATTGGCGAGTTTTAGTAATGAACCAATTTTAGTAATGGACATGACATTGTACAGGATTCTAAGTGCCTAACTTTTGTGATAGGAAATCAAGCAACATATGACATGGTTCCTTTGCAAATTACTCAAACGTTTGAAAAGTATTATATTTGTCATATATATGTATTCTAATTCCATATCTCTTATTTTTTATTTTTTTTATTTCATTACATGTCATTGAAATTATAATTTTGCCTACTTGTTATAAGAAATAGCTAGTTGGTCTTTAAACCTTTGAAGCTCAAAAGTGTTTTGTTATGACCAGTTTGACTTGAATGTTTTTTGTTTTTTGAATTAGTAGTTTATTCACTCTGGATTACAAGTGTTTCTAAAATGATTCTTGGACGATAATATTTTTTGAAAATTATTTGGAATTCAAAACTTCAATATGATTTTCTGTGATTCGAAAAGAACCGTTGACACATCAGTACAAAGCTGATCATTGAAGACGTTATCGCTTTCCATCTTGAATTTCATCGGGATTTGAACTGTGGTTCATTTATAACTTTTCATTGATAGGACTTATACTTTTTAATTCTTGCATTAATTTTGGATTGGATTCGTAAACCGTAAGTCCTTTTTCTTTTTTTCGTACCTTGCATTTCAATGGAAATAAATTATTTGTTAAATGTTACAAAGCTTGTTCTCTTCACTCTTTTCTTGTTACTTTTGTACGAGCCTAGACACGTAACATACTCGCGAGAATGTTTCACACCTATAAGTCCCCTATGATATTGAAGGCCCTTTTTTGGTCCTTAAGGGTGCTACATATATTTGTTCATAGGAACAGAGAGTGATGTATTTAAAAAAGGTCAAAAGTGTGGGGTTGGGACAATGAACGAAGGGTTATATCATCAACATAAAATCGATAACAATTTTGGCAATGCTTAATTAATTGTAAAAATAAATAAATAAATAAAAAAGAGGTATAGATATTGTGTACAACTAGATTATGTAATTCTAATATAACAAACATGAGGTGGGGGAGGCTGCCAAGTCTGATGGGAGACAACTGCTACAATCTACTTTTGTAAGAATAATCCATTAATTCTTGTTTATTTGTAATGATATTTGTAAAGATCCAAAAATGTACATACTCGACAGCTTACTTTTCTCTGTCACTTTGAATTCTGGCTCCGACTGTACTCGTCAGTTGTCTGACCAATATTGACAGCGCTCCCGTATTTATAAGTTTCCCTAGGCACCTTGTGAGACAATCCAACCAATCGCTGCATGTACGGCAACCCATGTAACCAATCAGTGTCTTGTATAGTGTGTCATGCATTGCATTGTAAACAATACAGTTTTGCATGGTATACAAGGTCAACATTACAAATACATAAATTGCATAACAATAAGTATTTGAATACTGTAGAGCTCGTTTATGAAACGTATAATAACATTTTATGAGCTCAAGTTTATGTAAAATTAAACTTTATGATGATAACTTAAGTCTTGAATAATTGAATCGATTCATGTAGACGCGGCTTCTGCCCTTGATGCAGACGACCGCTATTGACACATTGAAACATGAATTGCATATATTGATACAACGGTATTGCAACTATCTTATCACTAAAACATGCAGGTCACTTTGTTATCAGTACATTATTATCATTAGAAAGAATAATTGCAAAATGTGAAAGTATAGAATCTCTAAATACGAAACTCTCACGTTAATCCAAAATGGCGGATATCGTGATACAGGACATACATGGACTTTTTTTGTCATGATTTTGTAGGTATTTTACATAAATTACAAATAGTAATAACATAAGAGCATAATATGTGTAGCAGATAAACTAAACAGTACACTCTAAAAACTTTATAACAGACTTTCAAATATGTTTTACCGAAAGAACCTTTACCTCGAAAATAGGTTACATATGTTAAGATCGGTTGCCAGAATTTTCTGCTAGTTTGACAGTCAATGGACATTCAATATAATATAATTACTCTTCTTTGTAAATGAATATTATAAATTACATTCATATTCATATATATCATATCTATAAAAACAAACTTAATAGAAGCAAAGTCTGAAAAGAGTATCCAAGTCATTGTTACTCTAGTTATGGTCATTACAATATTGTATATAATGTACTGTTTTCTAGAATAATTTTTAACACTATTTATAAGAGTCATCAATATAAACATTTTCTTTCTTAAATGTGAGTGTAATTGTTTATTAAGCTCCCTAAATGACATACTAGGGTATCATTTCATACATAATTAGTAAAAATTGAGACCACCTTATTCAAATCAATAATTGTGCCAATATCAAGATACCTATTGATTCAAGTGTATTACAGTATAATGCATAATATAAATTAACCCCAAATAAGCAAATAAACAAGAAAACAATCGTATTGTGGTTATGTTTAGATAATTTTTTATTTATTATTGTTACTAGTTCATGGTCTTAAACTAAGTAACAGAATGGAACAAAACCAATAAATTTGTAAAATATAACCAATAATTTAAATATCAAAGTTGTAAATGAAGATGTGAGAGGAACTTGCAGTATTATGAAGTGAATCCAAAATAATTCTGAAAAATTCTATACAAATCCAAACGAAGGAAAAGTTTCGTATCAGTTTCAAAACTGGAAATGGATTGGTCGCCAAGAATCGTTACGTTTTCAAGATGGCGTTGTCCAGAACTCCTTTGAGAGCCACTCATAATTGTTCCAGAAAAAAAAATATTCTAAATAATGAGCACATTCTATTTCCAACGGACAATCTAAATGTTTTTCCTCTCGAATAATATTTAAGTACAACATAAAACACGTCTGCAGAAGTACAGTTAGGAACACATGAACTGAGGATAACTCCATAAAAGAAAATAATCTGATCGTTCAGTTCTCTATCCTTATATACACTTTCTATTACGATTATATTTTATAACATACCCCACTTGACTACTCAATGTATTTCGAAATTGCCTATTCATGTGACCTAGCCCACTTAATGTGATGTTTCCGAATTCTTCTACAACCGTCCAATCCTCGCCAGCCAATGAAAAATTAACCCAAAGTCGTCATAAGTCTAATATTATTAGTAAGTGTCAACAAATACTTAAGCATCTATTTATAGTTCCTATGTATTTTTACGCTCTTAACATTCACAAAACAGACCCTAGTTACGTAGGCAAATTCTCACTAAAGATAATCTGTTCAATTTAAAGTCATGAATAAAAATTACAAAATTAGATAAAATTATGTACCTTGAGTTACAAAAAGATATAGATATACATAACAATATATATTTCTGTGTTATCAGACGACCAAAGGAAACAATCATTTTTGTTTATTTCCAGTTATAATGTGTCTGATCCATCTCAGCACAAAAATAGATGACAATCAGAAATATTGCAATACCCAAAGAATACATCTATTACCCGCTATAAAACATGGTGTCTTATTAAATCATGGTTTTTAGGTTACTTCATCATGAAGCTTGAAGGTGTTAAAAATAATACTCGAAGAAGAATTAAATATGTGCTCCATGACTTTTGATCTCATGGCAAAAAATGATTGAACAATAGTAGAAGAGAGTGATTATTGCCGTAAAAATTGCTCAGCGGAAGATTTTAACGAACGGAGAACATTAAAATGAAAGCAACACGGAACAATAGTGTCTACCCGTTTATTGTTCTATAATGTATCTGTATGCTACAATGGGTTGACAATCTCTTGCACAACAAAATGAGAAAGAAAATTATGCATAATGTATTAGATTAGAAATAACCAAGAACATAAGCGATCTTCTTTCATAAAGGAGAATTGATTTATCCAATTAGTATCTATGTAACTTTCAAATCATCACACGAATCGCTACCAAATTTTATATTTTTCATACGACTTATTTCATATCTGCTATTGGCATAAAGTCAGAAAACAAACTATGCAATGTTTAGAATTTTCAGAAATATATCAACGTAACAAGACACATTAAGCACTTGCAAATTTTTAAAGTACTAAATATATCAAATAAACGAAATTGACAATAGCGGCTGTAACCAGTGTAATGTCTATTTTTCCCATTGACTTTTACCTCTTTCTCTTTTTCCCTCTGTTTTAATTTTGTATTGATTGCTTGATTGCTTAGTTATATACATATTTGTTTCTTTTGTAATCTATTGAATGTTTACTGCTTTAAAAATTGTAATCTTGGAAGTAGTTTTCGGATAATTTTGAGATTTTGAAAAACCAATTTACCGAATGTGTTATTTAAATCGTGTCCAGTTCCATAAAGGTCATTAAAATGACAATACAATTTTTTGTTTTAAATCTAAAATAAAACGACAATGGATTGAACTTTGTTCTGGATCTTTTCCAAAGTATATCTTACAGGTGATATTGCAAGAGTGGTATGCATAAATCCCATATTTTTGACTTTTAAATACCTTGCACCTAAAGGTAACATATTTCATGCCCGGGTAAACCGGTTGTTTTCTACTTCTACAAGTTCACAGGCCTGTATTCAATCTGACTCTCGTCACTTGATCGCCAGAATGAAAAGAAGGCTTAATCAATTGGTTATGTTTGAGGAATATCTCATAAATGATAATTTTCTCAACTTCTTTCTCATTAGTAAAAATATTAATAGAGATATAAATTTCAAACTAACATTATCATCCTTTCTGCTGTCTCTGCTTCTTAATAAAATAACAATATCATCTGATTTCATACCATAAAGATGATAATGTATTAATTCAATTAGACGAGACCATTTGAGAAATTTGTAAAATCAAATAGATCCCATACAATAGAAACTCCAAATCGAAAAGGAAAATGTTACAAGACATGGAGATGGTATGAGATTTCTCACAAGAAAGTTGAAAATCGATGACTCCAAACTCTCACCATTTTCTTATTGCGAAGCTGCTCAGCATCTAACTTGATGGTCCAAGAATATTAAAATCTTATCGCGAGCCTTGCACATGTTGAGTTGAGCTGCACAGTTTATTTTGACAATCTGCTTTTACAAAGATGTCTGATAATGTACGCTTAGATATTTCTCCACATGTACAATAATTTAGCTCTAGAGGTTTCATGTGATCTTGTGACCTGCCCCAATATGGTCATCATAAAAAAGAAAGAGGAAATAGTTATGTTGCCAGATAAGGCAGAATAGATATGACGGACCCGTATACATGTCGGTGTACACTTACACATATATATGTATATGTATTTAATTTAAGGTCTCTCTCTCTCTCTCTCTCTCTCTCTCTCTCTCTATATATATATATATATATATATATATATATATATATATATATGTATATACATACATACATACATACATACATACATACATACATACATACATACATACATACATACATACATACATACATACATACATACATACATACATACATACATACATACATACATACATACATACATACATACATAAGTAATGAGAAAGAAGCAGAACCAACAAGTTGTGTAAACTTTAACAAATAATTTGATTATGAATGCTATAGAATGAAAATATAAGAGACACATGCAGTATTTTGAATTGAATTCAAGCACAATCTAAAAAGTTCTACTAAAGTAAAAAAAAGAATTGTATGTTTCGAATATATTTGGAATATTTCAACATATAGGACTGCCAACTGTTCTGGCCTATCACAATGGAAATCCTTGGAATAAATTTATAATAGTACCATAATAATTCTTTTGTCCAATGAGTACATTGTAATTCCAATGAATAAGCCAAACAAATGTTTTTCTCAAAATAGTATCTAAACACAACAGTAAATATATCTTCATACTAATAATACAATAAAAGTATAGGCAATACTGAAAATGATTGTCCACCTTCACGTAGTTTTATGCATGCATTAGGGATGAAAACGCATTTCACTCATACTTGCAAATATTTCACATCGTAAATTCGTAAATAAACCCACCTGACTTATCATCCAGTGGGAAATAACTTAATGTTTCTACGAATACACCTGACCGACCTATCCAACATATATATATATATATATATATATATATATATATATATATATATATATATATATATATATATATATATATATATATATATATATATATATATATATATATATATATATATATATATATATATAAATACATACACATATACACTTTAAATGCTTATTTTGTGCGTGTGCAATTATTATTATGTGTGTATGCATGTATGAATGACTGTTAAATATACGTCACTGAGAATGGATATGGGCATCATAAAGTTACTATTCCGTCAAGACAGTTTAAAGAAAGGTGTTAATTATATTGTAGTTGACACTAAGCATGAGTATATATTATATATACTATCTCATATTGTAGTAACGTCTCATACTTTTGTATCATTTCTCGATTCTTCTTTTTCCAAATTGTCTCTGAAAAATATTTACGTTTTAAATATTTGACGGTGAGTTGACACGTTATATTAGCAAAAATATTGATCATTAAAATCGTGAAATAAAACCACGAGAATTTGTTGTTTTTTTTCCCCCCTCAAAATGAGACCAATGCACACAAGGGTTTACACTGTTTACCATTCATTTCAGTTTACAAACTTTGGTTATGATTATAGCAAATATAGAGACATGAAAATCTATTTTCTACGTTGGAAGGTAAAATATTCATATGATTTGCCATGTATATAGGATTTATTTGAATTTTAAAAATCTTTCTGAGTAGCATCACACCCATTAACACAGTTTTCAGGAAACAGGTGAATAATATACAGATGCATATTTTAGAAAAAAATGATTATTAGCTTTGAACTTTCCTACCACAGACAAGTTTTATTGATCTTCCCTTAAGCGTGCTATCTTTCTCCACTTAATTCTGTAACTGAATTCAAGAATCCTAGAATACGAATATCAGTATGCACGAGGCAAATGAATCTGAACGTCGAAATCGCTGTTAGATTAAATCCCCTACATTAGTAGTTTTGCATTGTAAGACAATCTGGAACGGATAATAAAGATAAATCTTACATGTCCTATAGAAACTAAACTGAGACTGCCATCGTGCAAAAGCTTCGATTGCAAGAATTATAGCTGTTAGTTGTCTGGTGCCAATGATAAATAGCAACGATTACAATCATCCAGTCTAAGATCATATATACTGTTGTTATTCAGCGAAAAAGAATCAACTGTACATTTCGACTCGTCGTTTAAAGTAGAATAAAGAAAAGAGAGTGGACAACAAGTTTTGTAATTTTAACAAAAATAATTTATTTTCCTACAAAACACGTTGAAAAGTTAAAAATATGAAACGAGACTTACTATTTAAGAACAAGATCCGAAAATTTGTCCTAAAAGTGTGCAAACACATACTGATCTGTGACTAAACAGTTCTAAATTGACTTAGTCTAAATCTCAAATGCGTTCCAAGATGAATGATGATGACGTCAGACGAAGGTAAAGTCGAATTCCAGAATTTTCACAGTGAATCGCAATTTGCACTGTCCTGTTCCAATTAAAAACAATTTCAGTAAATGTCTTTGACAAAAAACCAGTTGTGTAGTTCCCCAGGGAAAACAATTATTCATTAAATGCAGAAAATGTACAATAACAAAACACGTTATTCTTCATACGTACGAACGAACAACTCTTTCCAGCACATGAGGTATTAGAAACTCTATTAGATGTTATGATGTGACTCTCTAAGATGCTAAACTATGACTCTTTACTATGACTGACTATTTAGCAGGTACCTGAGTATTTAAAGCAAATTGATACGTCACACACGAAAAAATCAGGCGATTTCAAAATATCGCCAACTCGGCATAGAATTTTAGTAAGTATTATTAGAAATTACTGTAGTCGCAGACAATAATTCACATAGCTATTTTCGACTGTTTACTTAATACGACAAAACAGTCATACAAAAATCGTGCTTACGCGAGTCACATCTACATTTTAAATTAACACGATATTTATAACAAAATATAAGACTCTGCGAACATAATAATAATAATAATAATAATAATAATAATAATAATAATAATAATAATAATAATAATAATAATAATAATAATAATTACATTTAATTATATAAAAAAATCAAATAGAAATGAAACAACGAATTAAAAATTATTCAAATTTTAATACACATGAAATTTAACTACAGGGTCGTAACACAACAAAAGAGACAACAACAAAAGCATTTATTTCAGTTGAGGTCATATATACCATAACGTGTTAATTTTGTGCACATTTTAATAATGAAAAGCAATTATATTTACTTTATACTTTCAGACATTTTGGTTGCTTAAATGTAATTTCAAATGTAACTGATTTTCAGTTCTTCATTGTATACTAATGCGTATTCAAAGTTAAAACCTTTTAATGAATGTAAAAGATAGTTGCGTGAAATGGCTCGGGTTACCCCAACAACGACAATGGAAACGAACCAAGATTGCTCGAACTATGTGGCAGCGCATTGATTTGATGGGGTTAAAGCTTCGTTGACATCAGTCTGACCTGATTCTATGTACATTTGGTTTTCTATTTTAAGCTTGTCAGCTCCCTAAGCTACAATAAGTGGCATGACTATCTACTACATGATTTTAAGGCAACGAGTAAAAGAATAAACTGTTGAATCATCTTGGAATGGGAAGGGGGAAGCGAATAGGTTCACACCACTAAAGGGACCAGGGATACATGATGACATGTCTTAAAAATGTCAGCGACGAACCACAGGCGGGGCGGGTTAAGTAATTAAGTTTCTTTAATTATGTGTAATTATAAATAGATACACAAAAGAACGACGACAAACTGTAATGCATCATTCAATCTATCAAAATAATCTATAATCGAGGGCTCGAAAAAGTCGAGCAGTTAGTGCATGAAATACGGAGTGGCATAACTAACATCATTGTTTGTGTGAAAGTGTTCTCACTCACGTCAAACAGAAATCTGTTTTGCAAACATGTTCTCTTATCACAGTCGGGTTGCCTCAGTTCGTCTCAGTCATGGTGTTCAATAATTAGCAACTACTTTTAAAAAAAGAAACTCTTGTTATTTTATGCTTTGCCTGACTGAGTTGCAATAAAATAAAAAATAACAGATCTTTAACAAAAGAATCCAACTCATTAAACGATTTTTGAGAGAGATAGACACGCGCACACGAGGTCAAGTTCGTTGATATTATGCTAGAATTATAGTTCGTTACATAGAGCATTGCGAATTTAATCTTGTTTCTAATTTAGTAAATTTTCAGGTCAGCATAATTAAATGTAGCTACAAGTATCTAACTCGTTCTAAATACTTCGTATGAAACGAATTAATTACTTTGGGATATATTTAATGAAGCTAGTTATTTACTGAGTTACAGATAAGATAAAAGTTTGCGAGCTTTTATACAACAGAAAACACCGTTACAGGCTATATACATCACTGGTTTGAAAAATCTCAGCTCTCTTAAAAGATACTGCAAAGCAAGGAACAACTAAAAATGTGTTTTGTTAGACCTGCGTTTTTCAAACTTTGTCAGACACCTCCAACCACCCCCAGCTGAATAAAATATTACAAACGAATGAAAATTTCTGCATTTACCAATTTGAGTGGTTCGTTCATCAATCTGCACACTATGTTAAGATTCCCATATAGCGTATCACTGCACTAGTAATACCAATAATTGCCATATTTCTAGGACATAAAATATAAATTTCCAAAAATCTCCGTCACTAACTTAATTAGAACTGTACCCAGTATTGTAATATATCAAACCGTCGCCTACCATAGTACGTATTCCAAATCTATCAGAATAAATTTAAACGTTTTCTGAATAAAACAACTTAATTACATATTGCTATTTTCATACGACATCCTTAGAATAAGTGTGATAATACGGTAATAATATGAAATGTTTATACATTATTATGTGTTAAACTTTTTTTTTACTGAGGGTTGACAGGTAATATCAATGCTCTCATTAGCATATTCGTATTGGTTCTCAATATTTAAACAACACTAGCACGTTGCTGAGATACTCATTGTGCAATACTTCCAAAACATTACAATTATAACGTTCTTCTGAATATTTTACTTAGATATTTATTCCTATTTTCATAGAAGATTACAAAACGAGTAAGAGACAAAAGTAGAACCTGAAGCACACTGTTTTGAATCTTGTACATGATGCATACTGTGTTTTGAATCTAGTACCTAATGCAAGCTTTGTTTGAAACTGCTGCATGAAGTACAGTGTGTTTTGTATCCAATACCTAATACAGATTGTGTTTTGAATCCAGTACCACTTGCTTTCTGTCTAATAAATCGAGTACATAATTATGACTTTGCTTTCAATCTAGTACCTGATGCATACCGTGTTTTAAATATAGTACCTGATGCATACCGTGTTTTAAATATAGTCCTTGATGCATACCGTGTTTTAAATATAGTACCTGATGCATAACGTGTTTTAAATCTAGTACCTGATGCATACCGTGTTTTAAATATAGTACCTGATGCATACCGTGTTTTAAATATAGTCCTTGATGCATACCGTGTTTTAAATATAGTACCTGATGCATAACGTGTTTTAAATCTAGTACCTGATGCATAACGTGTTTTAAATATAGTACCTGATGCATACCGTGTTTTAAATATAGTACCTGATGCATAACGTGTTTTAAATATAGTACCTGATGCATAGCGTATTTTAAATATAGTACCTGATGCATAACGTGTTTTAAATATAGTACCTGATGCATAACGTGTTTTAAATATAGTACTTGATGCATACCGTGTCTTAAATATAGTACCTGATGCATACCGTATTTTAAATATAGTACCTGATGCATAACGTGTTTTAAATATAGTACCTGATGCATACCGTGTTTTAAATATAGTACCTGATGCATACCGTGTTTTAAATATAGTACCTGATGCATACCGTGTTTTAAATATAGTACCTGATGCATAACGTGTTTTAAATATAGTACCTGTTGTTGTTATTGTTGTGTCTGTTCTGGGGCTTGACGCCATATTTAAACACGATAGGCTATATATGGCGGCCAGTATTAATGGTGAAGGAAGAAACCGGGAAATTCGCGGAAAGAACCAACGACCCAAGAGAAGATACTGCCTGGTGCATACTCTGTTTTGATAAAAGTACATTATGAACACTGTTTTGATTCTAGTACCCGATGAATAGTGTGGTTTAATCTAGTACATGATGCTACTATGTTTTGAATCAAGTACCTGATTCATACTCTTTTTTGAAAATAGTAACTGATACACGCTGCGTTTTGAATATAGCACCTGACGAATACTATGTTTTGAATCAAGTACCTGATGCATACTCTATTTTGAAAATAGTAACTGATACACGCTGTGTTTTGAATATAGAACCTGACGAATACTGTGTTTTGAATCAAGTACCTGATGCATACTCTATTTGGAAAATAGTAACTGATACACGCTGTGTTTTGAATATAGAACCTGACGAATACTGTGTTTTGAATCTAATACCTGAAGAATACAGTTTTGAAAATCTAGTAAATGATGAATACTGTGAATCCTAGTGCACGCTGCATTTTGAATCTAGTACCTGATCCATACTTAGAAGACTATTGTGTTTTAGTATAGGAAATGATGCACACTGTTTTCACTCCAGTATCTGATGTACACTGCATTTTGTAACAGTATAGGTTGGATACTGTGGTCTGAAAATAATATATGTTGGACATTGTGTTTTGAATCTAGTACCCGATGGACACTGCGTTTTGAATCTAGTACATGAGGCACACTGTGTTTTGCAAATTGAAGCGGTTTTATACTGTGCTTTGAATATTATACCTGATGGCTATTCAATTTTGAATCTAGTATATAATGCATACCGTGTTTTGAATACAGTGTCTGATAATATTTTGTTTTGAATCTATTACCTGACGTATGCATTGTTCTGAATTTAGTATCTGACGCATACAGTGTTTTGATTCTAGTACCAGAGGCATACAGTGTTCTGAATCTAGTACTTGGTTCACAGTGTGTTTTGAATCTAGTACCTAATGAATACTGTGATTTGATACTAGTACCCGAGGAATAATGTGTTTTGAATCTAATACCTGATGTATACTTTCATTTTGAATCTAGTACTTGACAAATGTGTTTTGAATCAAGTACCCGATGCGTACTGTGTTTTCATTATATAACCTGTTGAATACAGTGTTTGTTTGAATCTAGTACCTGAAGCACACTGTATTTTGAATCGGGTACCTGATAATTATAGTGTTTTCAATTGAATATCTGGTATGTATTGAGCTTTAAATCGAGTTCCTGATAAATCTAGGACCTGATCCATGCTGTATTTGCACTCTAGTACTTGATGCACACTGTTCTGAATATATTACCCGACGAGAACTGAATTTCGAATCTTGTTCCTGATGAATACTGTGTTTTGAATCGAGTAACTGATGCGAATTCTGTTTCGAATCCAGTACTTGACGCATACTGTGTTTTGAATCTAGTACCTCAGGCATACAGTATTTTGAATCTAGCATCTGACGAACACAGTTTTTAATCGACTACCTGATGCACACTATCCTTTGAATATAGTACACATGCATACAGTATTTTGAATCTAGTACTTTACGCATAAAATGTTTTCAATCTAGTACCTGATGAACACTGTATTTTGAATCTAGTAACCCATGTAAAGTGTTTTGAATCTAGAAACCTAATGAACACTGTGTTTTGAATCTAGTACCTGATGAACACTGTGTTTTGAATCTAGTACCTGATGAACACTGTTTAGAATCTAGTACCTGATGAACACCGTGTTTTCAATCTAGTACATAATGCATACTGTGTTTTGAATCCAGTGAATGATGCATACAATATTTTGAATTTAGTAAATGATGCTTACAGTATTTTGAATTGAATAATTTGTACATAATGAGTTTTGAATCGCGTACTTGATGTAGATTCTGTTTTGAATCTAGTACTTTATTTTCAATATCATACCTGATGGACACTGTGTTTTGATTGTAGTACCTAATGAAAACTGTGTTTTGAATCTAGAATCTAATGCATACTGTGTTTTGAATCTAGTACCAGATACATAGTGTGTTACATCTAGTACCCGATGCATAGTGGGTTGAATCTAGTACCTGATGCAAAGTGTGTTGCATCTAGTACATAGTGAAAAGTGTGTTGCATCTAGTACATAGTGCATAGTGGGTTGCATCTAGTACCTGATGCTATGTGTGTTGAATCTAGTACACGATGCATAGTGTGTTGAATCTAGTACCTGATGCAAAGAGTGTTGAATCTAGAACCTGATGCAAAGTGTGTTGAATCTAGTAACTGATGCGTAGTGTGTTGCGTCTAGTACCTGATGCATAGTGTGTTGAATCTAGAACCTGATGCAAAGTGTGTTGAATCTAGAACATACTGATCGTTGCATCTAGTACCTGTTACATAATGTTGTGAATCTTGCAACTGATGCATACTCTGTTTTATTCTAGAGCCTGATGAATGCTGTATCTTGACTCTAGAACTTAATGGACACTGGTTTAAATCTCGTACCTGACACACACCATGGCTTGAATCTCGTACCTGATGCATACTGGGTTTGGATCTAGTTCATGATGGAAATTTAGATTTGAATCTATTACATGATGAATGCTGAGTTTTGAGTCTAGTACCTGATGCATATTGTGTTTGGAATCTTGTAATTGATGCACATAGTGTTTTGAATCGAGTATCTGATGGATACTGTGTATGGAATCTAGTACCTTATAGACACTGTTTTTAATATAGTACCTGATGCATATTGTTTTGAATTTAGTACCTTAGAAATATTATGTTTTGAACCTTGTACTTAATTATACTCCGTTGTGAATCTTCTACCTGATACATACTGTTTTCAATCTAGTGCCTGATAATACTGTTTTGAATGTAGTATCTTATAAATACTGTGTTTTGAATCTTGTATGTATTGCACTCTGTTTGAATCTTGTACCTAATGAACTCTGCGTTGTGAAATGATTACCTCAAGCTCAGTGTGTTTTGAATCTAGTACATGATGATTACTTTGATTGAATTGAATACCTGATGCTTACTGTGTGTGAATTTAGTTCCTGATGCTTTCTGTGTGTGAATCTAGTACCTGCTGCTTACTGTGTTTGAATTGAATACCTGGTGCTTACTGTGTTTGAATCTAGGTCTTGATGCTTACTGTGTTTGAATCTGGTGAATCTCGTATCTGATGCATACTATGTATTGAATCTAGTACCTTATACCTACTGTATTTTGAATCTAGTACCTGATGAATACTGTTTGAATTTAGTACCTGATACATACTATTTTGAATTTAATACCTGTTGAATACTGTGTTTGAATCTAGTACCTGATGCATACTGTATTTTGAATCTAGTACCTGATGAACACTGTGTTTTGAATCTAGTACCTGATGAATACTGTGTTTTGAATCTAGTACCTGATGAATACTGTGTTTGAATCTAGTACCTGATGCATACTGTATTTTGAATCTAGTACCTGATGCATACTGTGTTTGATTCTAGCACCAGATGCGTACTGTGTTTGAATCTAGTACCTGATGCATACTGGGTTGGAATCTAGTACCTGATGAATACTGTGTTTTGAATCTTAAACCAGATGAATACTGTGTTTTGAATCTAGTACCTGATAAATACTGTATTTTGAATCTAGTACCTGATGAATACTGTGTTTTGAATCCAGTACCTGATGAATACTGTGTTTGAATCTAGTACCTGATGCATACTGTATTTTGAATCTAGTACCTGATGCATACTGTGTTTGATTCTAGCACCAGATGCGTACTGTGTTTGAATCTAGTACCTGATGCATACTGTGTTTTGAATCTAATACCTGATGCATACTGTGTTTGATTCTAGCACCAGATGCTTACTGTGTTTGAATCTGGTACCTGATCAACATTGTTTTGAATCTAGCACCAGATGCGCAATGTGCTTGAATCTAGTACCTGATGCATACTGGGTTGGAATCTAGTACCTGATGAATACTGTGTTTTGAATCTTAAACCAGATGAATACTGTGTTTTGAATCTAGTACCTGATAAATACTGTATTTTGAATCTAGTACCTGATGAATACTGTGTTTTGAATCCAGTACCTGGTGAATACTGTGTTTTGAATCTAGTACCTGATGCAGCAACCATTTTATTATATGATCATGTTCTTATTCTACCCGAAGCCTAATTTTATCAACAAAAATGCACTAAAAGAAAAAAAAATGTAACTGAATTTATGCCGTATTCTATCTAAACTTAATACACATGCGTAGCTGCATCATTACATAGCAGCATTATTAATGGGTACGTAACTCTTCTCAGACGAATTTGAAGTTGGTCGCGCGCTAGAAGTTAGTTTCGAAAGAAAATGGCTTTTGGTCTACTTAAAATGTAAATTTGGAGTAATATTTTTAATAAATGAGCATTGCAACAACATATCCATTTGATCTTAACAGAATACGTTTTTGGTATTTTGTAGATTTGACGCAATTTCGTGAGCATTTACTGAATTTATCTGCATAAAAGACTTACATCAGATTCCAGTACTGTATGCAAATTGAATCTTAACGAAGTGTGTTGACATCAGCGTGCGTATTTCTGTTTTCTGTCAGCAAATGATTCAGATATAATGTGGGGAAAATTATGCAGTCTTTCAATTGAAATTATCGAAAAGACGCTGTGGAATTTAATGTTTATTTCATTTTTCATTTTGAGTGCAGTAAGGAGGAAGATACTGCACTTGGAATATCATCGAAATTACAGTACAGTTTCGAAATGTATAATGAAACTTGAGGATTCATGACATGACCTGCAGAATTACAAAAGTACATTTTGAGGAAATTTAGGATGTATAATTATAAGCATATTTTTGCAATTTCCATTACTAGCTAAAGAAGACAGTTTATGTCTTTTATTGTGCATGTTATTGCAAGGACCCTGTGTGGCATTTATAGCTAGCCTAAATCTGAAACATTGTATCAAAAACGTTAACGCGGAATGGGCCAAAGCTGCTGATATGTGGCAGTTTATGAAACACTTTTTTATTTCATGCAGAAAATATTCTGTGTTTACAATAGAAAGCAGTTACCTATTCGCGTGCATTTAGTATGAATTCAGCGCGGGGTGCAATATCGGGATATACTGAATCATTATATTAACAGAGGAAAAAACGATCATACAATAATATGGAGTATTTATGATGTTATTTGATTTGATGATGATATTGGAGTAGTACACGATGATTTTGGGGTATTTGATGATGATATTGGAATATTTGATGATGATATTGGATTATTTAATGCAGAAATCACCTTCACGCGCCAGTATATTTTTATTATATGTTAATGCCAGAACCTACATTGCGAAATGACAGTATTAAGGTTATGCATTTTTAGCTCATTATCATGATTTTGACAAATACAGATTATTTTAATAAAGTTCTTTAGATTCAGAACTTGTATTTCCTTTTCAAGATACATACATTAATAGGCAAGGACAAAAACTTCTTTGTAGATGCTATAATCATTTAGGATGCAATGGAACGTGCGATAATGATAGAGATGTGGATAAAACACTTTTTATAACGTATCTCATAGTGAATTAGTCTGGCGTAAAATCCCTAAAACTTATCAAAGATATTGAAGTAATTAATCTTCATTCCCTTTTTAGTCATTCTTTATTTACCAAATAATTTTTTGAATGTTGCTTTAAAATGTAATCCAGATTATACATTTACGGAACTTTTATAACACACGGATGAGGAAAAAGAAAAAACATTTGTACAAATACGAATCCCTTAGATTTTAGTATACTATTTTAATGTGCTAGCAAAACAATGCATTATTAGTCAAGTAAATAAAACTGATGAAAATCTTATGGAACAATTAACAATCCTCCTCATTTATCAACATCATTATCAATTTCATTCATTTTATCATTCCTTTTCTGAGCGTCATCTAGCTTAGCAAATTGTTACCCACCCTGGATTTAGTAGACCTTGATTTGGAAGTGAATGTCGTTAGTTATCAAGGGATTCCAATAAAGCCAAAATCGTTTAACATATGCTGCAAGACAAATAAAGGAAGAAAAACGAAACGAGGTATATAGGAAAAATAACACGAAACATGTGTGATACGAAAGCATAATGCTTAACAGCAATTAAAAACGTAGGAAAACAATTTACAAATATTTTAATAGTTGTCCGGTGTTCATTAATTGTTTATATTTACGTTAGTCGTTGAAATTCAAAACTGAGATACGTTTGTCTTTCATCATGAAAATAAGAACACGAATTACATTGATATTACTGGTAATTGACAGAGGTTATAATATCTTTCGCTATAGAAAACATTAGCCTATCGACCGTTTTCAGCAAGAAATCATTGCTTTGCAGTTCTGAACTTAATTTAGCTTTGAGATATAGGTTTTCGTAACGAGATATATGTTTTACATCCAAGATTGATGTAAATTACCTGTAACTAAAAGCTTTAGATGAGGTATTGAAGTTAGAAACCCATGCTTGCCTGTATTGATCTTTAATTGGTAGTTCTGACAATTTTGTTAACCATTTAACTGAAAAAAATAAACGTTTGATTGTTCCATACGTAGCTAAACTTAAAATCATCTAAGATAACTTTGCTCAGTAATTTATCATGTGTCGTTTAATGTCATTAATTAAAGGGGAACTGACCGAGTTCACCGTATGCCAGATATACAGGGGTACACTTTTTACATTCATTATACTTCTAAGGTCTTAAACTGCTCGATTATCAAACCTTGTTTTTTTATAGAGAAAATGTATACATCACATTGTATACCAACGACACAGCGTAACACACACAAACACACGCACAACAACAACAACGAATAATGCATTCTGGTTTCTGGTAAGCATTACAGCCGTAAATGAATGACCGTCCAATCAATATATTTCAACATCTAGCAGCAGATGTCAGATTTAACACTGCGTTTTAGCAGAACAGGCAGTTAGTATTTTGCGTGAAGTGACTGCGGATTTCACACTCAGTTTTAGCAGAATAGATAGCGTATACTAATCATGACGAGACTGCAAATTTTGCTTCTGTATCAACTTGATTTAGTTCGTTTAGACAGCTTGTACTTAGCATAAAGGGACTGAATATATTGCTTCTCTATCAACTTGATTCTGGTCATTCATTAAAAGCAAATCTTAATTAAGGTAAGTTGTATTTGTGTGACATATTATTGACCGTAAATGTTTTTCTCGCAGATATTGAAATTAGATTTGTGTGTATAAATACTATGAAGTAATTAAATTGCTTCTTTTTATAGAACATTGTTTACTTTAAATAAAGAGAATCAGCTCATTAAGTACAAGCTTGACATGGTATAAACGGATATTAAATCTAATATCAAATTTCCTTGCAGCGCTATGTCGCTTGTGTTATTATGTTTATCGATGAAAGTCAATGTGAGACCAATGTAACATGTCAGTTTTCTACGACACATCTGTCATGACAGCAGATGTTTAGTAATTATGTATCGTCAATAATTATCTAAAGCCATGTATGTACTGCCCATTTCATTTAATAACTCAAAAGTATATACAGAGCCATAGAAGACCATGCTTAAATTTCTACAACCTATAGCTCAAGCGTAAATTTTGTGGTGACCATGTAAATTTAATTTCTTTGTCTTACTTTTTTTTAGACGAATTTCCAAAACGTCTTGTTACTCTTCTTTAATGCGGTTTTTAATTATTTTATTTTCGGAAATTTAAAGTTGTGTTTTGCATTAAGTAGAACAAATTGCTGAGTCTTATATTAGATTTGTTATAGGATTTTAAGCAGGTATATGGTCCCTCTTTCTACTTCAGTGGCTTATACAACTAGCACAACGTCATTGATGTCCTAGGACTTGTCCATTAGTATAAATATTTACTGCTTTTAAATAAAATTTACCAGTGCAAGTCCTTACGTGCATAGTAATTTATTGTTAATGTATAAATAATGCACCACAGATGGATATAATTGGGTCTTGTACAGTGGACAGTTTCTATGGTAGAAAAAGGAAATTAATTTTGTATGATTTAGAGTATGGATTTTGCCTACACATCCATTTACAGCCTCAAAATATGCCATTTTTGTTATATACGTGTACCTCTCTGATGATCTATCAATGTTTTCTGGTAGATTTATGAGGCCTTGAGATCAAGTAAAATTTTGCAACATAAAAAGACAGCTAAACAACATATACACACTTTAATGGCTGCCAAGTGTTGTTATTGGGTTTATCGCCAGCACAAGATAGGCTATACATGGAGGTCAGTATAATTGGTGGAGGAAGAACCCTGGAATACCCCGGGAAGAACCACCGAATCACGAAAAACTACTGGAAGGCTTTCTCACGTACCCACGTTAGTCGAACCTGAGACTCAAACTCACGCAGACAGATTGACTGCTGTTAAAGAAATTGATAAACTCGAGTGCCACTGTTTGCGTATTAGAAATAATATTTTAATATAACATCAAAAACAATATTAAAATATACACTAGCCATGTCTTTCATGTTTTGCAACAACTGGCGCGCACACACACACAGACACACCGACACGCACACACACATATACGTATGTGTGCTTTTACACTACTATAAAATAAATAATATTTATTCCATGAACATGGGTTAGCTCAGTTGATCTGACTCAATTGGAGAGTTTGATATCCGCCCAAGCCGATCAATGTGGACTTCCTCTTTTTGCCATTGTAATAACATTTAGCTTCAATTTCTTCTCCATGCTATTCACAGTGACGTGTTAAAAGTGTCATTCGAGCCAATAAAAACAAAATATTTATGACACGCAATAATTTACCACTGTATATAACACTATATCAAATTATTTTGAGACGGAATCATAACAAAACTCAAGCGTTATTACCATAATGATGAGATCACGCCATCGCAGTAGATAAAATTAATTAACCAAAGAAAAGTATCAATCAGAAGAGTAGAAAGAAAATTTTACGCTAGCATGGAGCAATGAAGCAGTGACAAACTTTATTTTTTCTATCAATATATGGTTTTTCATTATATTTCATGTGCAGTTTTTTTGTGCAAGATAATGAATTTAATACAAAGGTGGTCGCTGTAATCTTACTGTTAACCCTTGATGACTTCACTCACATTTTATTTTCAACAACATGTCAGTAGACATGGGAGTCAGGTTTTCCGACGGCGCAATCTGCTTTGTCAACTATTCATTTTTTGGTGGAAAATTTTAATCTGAGTTCATTTCTTAAACCATTTGTAGAGTCTCGTCATTCTTGGCATATATAATTATGACTGTAAAAAATATTCCATAACATGCTCGCTAGCTTTTTTTACTGTGGGTTCAAGTTCACAGAAAATGATCATTAAAAGTTTGGGTGAATATTCATTTGCTAATATTTTTTAGAATGTTTATAGATTCTCATCAAACTTGGCATTCGATTACATAACATGTTAAAGTGAATTCGTTTGTTTGTTTATGTTTCTTGTGTTTTCTAAACTACTGAACGTGCATGATTGGAGACAATCATTATGAAGTTAAGAACGTTCTACTCACTCATCCACGCATTTTCATATTTCACATATTTCTATTAATGAAGATTGCTCCCGCACAGTAGACAGTTTCCATACAAGATTCGTTGTATTGTGATGTTGATCAGACATTACTCTATACTTGGCCTGTTTATAGGTGAAACACACGACCAGAGAACTAAGGTAACCACGTTTCTCACTGCAAGCACTTTCCTCGCGCAGTATTGGATAACGAACTCAGTATTTTAAAATAGCTAAAGCTGTAAACAGACCTCTCTGGAGTAATGTTGTACACGTAACTCAACACGAGTACGTTGACGTTGTACGCGTAACTGAACACGAGTATATTGACGTTCTTATATAAAGCATTGATTTTTAAAGATTATAGTCTTGATCTGTCAATATTCTTTCTGCGTTGTTGCTGAAGTCTAATTGTAGGTCTCCATAAAAAATGTTTCTGCACTCTAATTATGTTCTTAAGAGTTGAGGTTTTCTTTGCCAGCTTTGCAAAAATTTATAAATCAATACTAATTTATAAATCACAAACTATTTTGACCAATCTTCATCAATTAAACGTAATTAAAGTACATTTGCTATTTACAATTGACTATATTGGCAAAATGCCCACTATATTTATTGTCTTCCAATATCATCAAAAGCTTGTAATTATATTGATCACTCTTCCTGGTTAAAATAATTTTAACTGCCCTTAAAAAGACTTTAGATAAGTAGTATAATCTCTCTAGCCATGCACAAATAGTAATCAAGTTTATCTAGTTCAGCTAAGAAAATTTGTATAAATTATAGTAACTTGAAGATAAATATGCGTTTTATATTCGCTAACTAGAAATATTTACAGGAATGTGATATTTAGATAACTTTTATTTTGTGATCCTACTACAAAACGCAAAAGTAAAATCATCATTATTGTCGTCATTATCATTTATATTCTTGCTGTTGCTATTATTATATATACTTTTTTTTAGTTGTTTACGAAATGAAGGCGTATTTTGTGAAGGCCTAGTGGCTAACAAATGGGACATTGCTTTGCAGTAATCTTTATATCATCAGGGTAAAAAAAAATATTTCGCAGAAAATGCTGAGTTATAAAGGTAATTCGTTTTTCTTAGCTGTGTGTGGATCAACATGATAAATATACGATGCGCAAACCAGCATCGTAGACCTCAAACGCATTCCCATTTAAAATTAATATTTTTTCTATTCTTCATCGTCTACCCACTGTATGTGTGTATTTAATCACATATCCAGTCATGCAGGAGGATTAACAATTTCATCCACTTATTCAGCTATGTATATGTATATGAAAGTAAATGTCCAGTCCATGCAGGCTGACTTACAACTGTATATACTCAACTCAGTTATTTTTTTGCTCAATAAAAAGATATTTTAGGTGCCATCCATTAGACAAATTATAGGACTTTACAGCTGGTAGTTAATAATGAGCTAGTAGCTATGAACTATGAACAAGGAGGAACAATTCAATGAAAAGATGACGCACATCAATCTTGACACGTTTTGTATCTCTCGACTTTGAGCTATGATCTTAGCGAAACGTTCAGAAGCATGAACTGTTTAAAAGTATTGAAAATTGAAAATAAAATCTTGTTTGGCCGTCCCTGATATGTGGTGAATTATTGCATCATGTTCTATCATTATCTAATGGCAATATTAACCTTCACAGTGTCCGTGTCAAATTTCTCGAAACCATATTTAGGGATATGACCAATAGATTGTGACAGCAAAAAAATGAAATAAGAGGACTCATTGATTATTGGTGCTGCGGTTGTCCTTAGTAATGCATTATACAATCAACGAACTTTGCTTTCAAGCAATTTCATTACTATATTGAGTTTACCGTTATTTTGTTGGTTTTTTTTTTGTTCTTTTGTGTGACCACTTTCGGCATGAGTGATCTTTATTGTTAGGTGTATACGACATGAGAGAGAGAGAGAGAGAGAGAGAGAGAGAGAGAGAGAGAGAGAGAGAGAGAGAGAGAGAGAGAGAGAGAGAGAGAGAGAGAGAGAGACCGTTGTTCATAATTTTTTTCAAGATAATTTACTCAAATCGTTACACCATAAGCTCACAATTTTTTATATTAAATTTGTATTTTTAAAAAAAAAGATCCGAAAAAGATATCGTTAATTTGTTAAATGCCATTATATCAATGCCCTCATTACCTTACAGGCAGTGCAGGCCGTATCATGGAGTTACATACAGTTTGTTCAGAATGCCTAATTAAAAATTAGTCTTTTTACAAAAAGATTAACACCACGTTAGCAGATTTTGAGTCTACGGCAATACCATTGTTTCTGTAAGTAATTTGCACGTTTGTTAAAAGAAATCAATGTCAGTGTCGCAATTCGAATATTCCATTTTAACAAATTCAATACCATTTACATTAATTTCCGATAATTTTTCGCAGTAAAGTGAATATTCCACTTTAGCGAATAATCTTGTATATATGATTGTCTGAATTTAAACCTCGTTCTTATACAAGGTGACTGACACCCAATTAGATAACTAAATAAGACTAAGACAGAAATAATAAAGTCACAAAAAACATTATACAAGATTTTTCTTGAATACAACAACCAATGGAATAAGCATTCAACTAAAGATTGTGGGAAACCATGTAATATATTTCCAGTTCGCCATTCTCTTGGAACTTATGGTTAATGATAGTTGTGAAACTTTGGAATCCTTGCCTTGTTAGTGAGTTAGTGAACTAGTATGTTTACGCTTTTAAATTTTCAAGGAATCCGTAACCACTATAAAAGCACGAATGTAATTTTTAAAATCACACTTCGCCAAATATTTAAACTCACGTAACAGTCATCACACAAATATTATTTTAATTCAATAAGACCGAATTGCAATAAGCTAATCTTGATTTCCTGAAGCTGATATCGCTAAGAAACGGACAATCATATTATTCAGCCACATCTGGGGATAGTTTAAGTCGGGAAATATTTCCCTGAGATCTCAATCTATGCAATTTTATCCAAACTTTGCTAATTCTGATATGAGGTTTCGTTTCCACCAGTAATTGCTATGTGCCATCTCTCTGGGGGAAACCACTATTCGCACGCTTAATCCTTGGAGGAATTGCTGTACTCTCTTGGTTTCATCTCACGTCTGTGATTTACATTAGAAACCATAGGTGCACATGATAAATGAAAGAAAAAGCACAAAACTTCGAAAAATCGTTAGTTTTGCTCCAGATATTAGCCAAGTAACTAATAATTACATTATAATAAAATAATGACCGTTGAATGAAGCCAACCTTATGCTACTCCTAATCCAATTGGATCCAGTCATTAATTGTAAATAATATTACAAGAAATCAACAACTTAATAATTATTTTGCGATAAAGACGATAAAAGCAACGTTCAGCCCATTCAATGAATCGCAATATGTTGCATTTAACATCTAGCCTTTCAATGCGCTCTGATTATCAAACGTCAAATGAAAATAAAAATAGAAAGAGTTTCCGTCTGAGAACTAATTCAGGGTCGAAATTCATATTTGAGTAATAATATTAGACTATGACTATTGTTCTGTCATGTGATAAGGAAGCTTACCAGTTGCTTGTCTCTTCTGTTGCTTGGGATGAAAATGGCCAGTACTCAAGAGAACTAAATTATAAACTACTCTAGTAGAATCTTTTAGTTTATATACCATATAACATGGAGAATACACGCAATATTATGCCGATCTTATAACTTATGATGCTATACAAATCTGAAAATAAAGTAAAACTTAAAATCCCCGGAAAAGTATTTGGATTGTCGGTATATGTACGTACAGACGATATTTTCTTAAATGATGAAAAAAAACCGGAACTACGAAGGAAGATTTGAAAACTCTATTTATTATACAAGAATACAAATAATCTGGGTCCCGATTATTTGTCAACTGTCGATGATATACAATTTCGACTATCCTCATTTTTTCTTAATGCTAATTTATTTATATATTCTTAACACATTACAACTCAATTATATTCTGAAAAGATCCAAGGTCCATTGCGCATCAACATATTACGTACAAGTAACATAAGAACCAATATAGTTCTTTCTGGAAAACTTCGTTCAGTCAATCTTTGACGTAGCTAAAATTACATATCTTTTTGTAGAAACGGTTTTGGAAATGCAACCCACTGTTCAAAATATAATCTAGCAGATTAAGACTCCTGCGATCAATTCATCTATTCATTCTAACACAAGCTGTTACTTTACTAAACAGGAATATGGTGGAGTTGTCCTCTAAGGATAACGAATGCATTTAGATGCAAACAGATAAGGCTCGGGGAAATTTGCTATAATAAAATCGATACCACTGCAATCTCTCGCTGTTTCTAATATTCAAACTTTTCTAATATTTATACTTTCTATTATTCATACTTTTCTATCGTAATCAGCATTTTTGTTTAGTGAAATTACAAGCATTGAATGGTATTTGTATTTTTTATATATGTAACTTAATACGTCACCTCCGTGCCGTATATTATGCAACATGTAATAATTAATTTAGAATGGAATCTAATGGCTTTTATACTAAACTAATGTATTCCCACTGGCTACCAATCCACAATTTAACAAATTTGTAATTATAATATTATTTTTGTCTTGTTTTAGTTCTTTGTTGCGAGTTTGTACCCATAAAATAAGTAGCAGAAAAGAGTGAAAAGCATCAATCTTAGAAACATTCAACACATAATTTATTTCCCTAGAGATACAAAAGTGAAAAAATATAGGAACGTATGGTACCACGAATAAAATCCCAAAAATAATCCTAGATTTACAGATAAAAGTCATAATAATTTAAAGTCATGAATCAAATATATTAGAAACCTTGTTTAAGTCCAATTCTGAAATGTTGATTTGGCTGTATAATGCTGATGGGCCAACATTGTTTAGTTGAAATGCAGTAATATAATTTCAGATTTTAATTCACTATGAATCCTACTATATGCCTTTGTCCGAGAGTATTATGTATAACAGCACCCTGTATCTCCAGAGAAATTAAGCACTTAAATCCAGTAACCTGAAGAAATAAATTCCAGCCCACAAAAGATACATGTCCTAACAAATGCAAATCGAATCATACATGTCCTAACAAATACAAATCAAATCATACATGTCCTAACAAATGCAAATCAAATCATACATGTCCTAACAAATACAAATCGAATCATACATGTCCTAACAAATGCAAATCTAATCATACATGTCCTAACAAATGCAAATCGAATCATACATGTCCTAACAAATACAAATCAAATCTTACATGTCCTAACAAATACAAATCAAATCATACATGTCCTAACAAATACAAATCAAATCATACATGTCCTAACAAATGCAAATCTAATCATACATGTCCTAACAAATGCAAATCGAATCATACATGTCCTAACAAATACAAATCAAATCTTACATGTCCTAACAAATACAAATCAAATCATACATGTCCTAACAAATACAAATCAAATCATACATGTCCTAACAAATACAAATCAAATCATACATGTCCTAACAAATACAAATCGAATCATACATGTCCTAACAAATACAAATCGAATCATACATGTCCTAACAAATACAAATCGAATCATACATGTCCTAACAAATACAAATCTAATCATACATGTCCTAACAAATACAAATCGAATCATACATGTCCTAACAAATACAAATGGAATCATACATGACCTAACAAATACAAATCGAATCATACATGTCCTAACAAATGCAGATCGAATCATACATGTCCTAACAAAAACAAATCGAATCATACATGTCCTAACAAATACAAATCGAATCATACATGTCCTAACAAATACAAATCGAATCATACATATCCTAACAAATACAAATCGAATCATACATGTCCTAACAAATTAAAATCGAATCATACATGTCCTAACAAATACAGATCGAATATCTAGATCTAAAGTATGAGTGAACATTTTTTCAAATAACAAGATTATATCATCTTCTACTTGACTTCGTGTCACAATTAACTATATCGAGAAAAAAATTATCTTATGTAAAATAACCTTTTCGAATGTTTTATATATTTACAAAATAAAATGTTCGAAATAATTGGAAATCTAGTATAAAAATTATGGTATAAAACCTATATAATGTCAGGTAGGCCAGGTACATTGTAGTTGAATCTCAATAATCTAGACCCAAACCTAAATTGACATATTTGCTTCTTTCATTAATGATCCTGATAATAAACCCATACGCGTAGAGGATATTTTAGTTAAGTATTAGTTGTTTACATACTATTTTTTTAAATTCGAAAATTCAAGTCAAATAGAATATAATTTTGATTTTGGATAAGTTAAGTCTAACGTACAGTGTTACATTACAATAGCATGTAATGAAATAAAATAAACTAACAAACAATGCAAATTAAATGTATATAACACCTTACTTTAAACTGGTCGAAATATCATATGCTCAATAAAATAATTAACTAAAAACGGGTCATAAGCAGTCTGAAATTTGTTTTTCTTAGGATATAAAGACGCTGACATAAATGTTTTCATATTGTTCCACTAAGTACAGTAAAGCATTTATTTCTTTAGATATCCTTTTAATCTTACACGCCTGAACTAACACGCGTTTGAAACTGTTGTTCATTTATTATTTCCGTAACACACCACAGAATTCGAACTACTTAGTTATCTTCTTTAATATCTGCGTGTAGATATTTTAAGACGCAGTTACCCGAACGTTTATAAAAACCCAAGTTAGTATAAATTTCGTTCATACAGTTAAGCTAAACTATTTTGAAAGCATAAAAAGATGGACTATGTGATAAGTACAATATAGCATTCGTGTTTTATTCTAAGTTGGGGGAAAGAACTAATACAATACTAGATATGACTACGTTTCGGCGGACGGCATCGAAGTATTCCTACGCTGTGTGAAACTCGTTCTTCCCGCCAAGTCGAATAAAACACGTAAGCAATTTAGTATATTGACTTTCCAGTATCGTTTGCCACTATGTCGTTATTACCTTCTCAGTATATGTTGCATAATATATGTAACAGCAAATACTAGGAGGAATATGTGTCACAAACAATGAGAGTGACTTGTCATTTGAGAGTACTATCTGGATTTTATTACTTTTCAACTATAGGATGTCATGCTATTTTTTAATCCAGGGATATATCGTATTCATGAATGTGTGACACGTATACCATCGATGTAAATCACAAACTATATATGCACTCACAACACTGAGAAAGTTGTCTTTACATGCCACGCCTTGCCGAAAGATCGAAAGAAGATTATTATGTGCGATTTATGGTATCTTTAAGAATTACACATTTTAATAAATATTAAAAGCCATAAAGTAAGAAAGAGAGTTATTTAATATTTGATAACTTAAAATGCCTATGGAACACAAATTATAATTTAATCCTGGGAATTTTCCATTTAATAAACAAATACATATAATGTTTTTATTGTATTTACATGGTACTTTCAGAAAGCAATCAATTTAATAAAATAGATCCCATCTTACTTTCATGGATCTATTTTAATTTTAATTTTGTTCTTCAAATACTTTAAGACTAATTAGAAGATATACTCTATTAACGTTTCCAAGCAAGCTAGCAATTGGGTTATTGCATTGGTCAAAGGCATTGACTGAAAACATGATAGAAGATAAGGAAATTAAAAAAAATAAACAAATAAATTAAGACGAATAACATAATTATGGGATATATTCAATTCTAATGTTTACTTTTTCTCTTTTGGAAAGTGGAGACGGTTTTGTAAGTATATTGTGAAACATGTTAATCCTTTACACGCCTTACAGTATGATTTGCTTGAGTTAAATTAATCATTACTATAAATTTATTTTAAAATAAATTGTTTAAAATAAATTTTTTTGCTTTAATATTGTTGAAGGAACAACAATAACCAAATTTACTCAGTATCAAATTCATTTACTGTAAAATAAAATAATACCGCTCAGTAAATGTAACAGATTGTAAACATATTATGACAATTTCGTTCAGTCTCAAAACGTATCTAACATGAACTTGAGGTCATTGTATTTATTTTATTGCCAAACATCTACCTGTTTTGGTTGTATTGCCATATCATTGATTTGTAAGAATTTTACCATGTGGCTGGAAAGACATTTGGTTGCTTTCGTTTGCTTTGAATGCTTTTTTTGCATTATGTATAACCCTTTATTATTATTATTATTATTATTATTATTATTATTATTATTATTATTATTATTATTATTATTATTATTATCATGATTATTATTATTATTATTATTATTATTATTATTATTATTATTATTATTATTATTATTATTAAATTAAGAATGTGTATTGTTTGCATTCTATGTGCTTTGACTAATATTTTAGTTTTATCTTGGCTTTCAATGTGTTTATGGCAGCATTTTGCATTCGTTGCGAATATATATACGTATTGCTGCTATGCAATTTTTTTTTATCTTCTACCTGCTGTTTTTGTTGCAAAAGCATTTAATGTAATTGTGTAAGTATGGGTAGAAAATGTAAGAATATTAGAGATGTTTAAATATCTAACTTATTTGATAGGTTCTCTTATACCGAGATGAAGGTAAAAACATTATATACATTTGTACTTCTTACTTCTTTTTTTTCTCTACCTTCTTTTCTCCCTTGTTCATGATGGACTTTCGTCCGTAGAAAGGCAAATGTGTCAATAAATTTTATATACATTTATGTACAGTTATATTAAAATTTGATTCATTGAACTGTCCGCTATTTCGACCCAGAGTATGATTTTCAAATAGACGCAACTATGAGACTTAACCTGATGGCTGACAAAATTAACATTCCATCAATGACTTGTCAAAATATAAGCAACAGATCTAAGAGATGTCATCCATTTTATAAAGACAAAAGCATTTTTCAATTTATTTTCTGCAAGATACACATTTTCTACAAAAACGGGATGTTGCAAAACTATTTTGCCAATTCATCTAATTCTTGACGTAATTATATGACCCTTAAGTTTTTCTTGATGCAATATTTCTAACTCATTCTGTTTTTCACGTATGAAATTAGTATTAATCATTTCATTTGATAAATTTTTAAAGTCACTTTGATTAAATCTCTATAATCTATTTGCATTTTAAATTTTTTTAAAACTAATGGACCATTTATCTTAAATAGTATTTCATCAATTTTGGAATATCACTGACATAATTTAGGGTATATAGTTTAATACAAACAATACTATCATACAGGTTAGAGAAATTAAATTCGTACTCTACCGAGTTTCGACACCCATCGCTTTGCTTGCACTAACCAGCCCCTATACCGTCACGAATAAGCACGCATCACCAAAAAGTGATGGCACAAAATCGGTGTTATACAAGCTTGTGCGTAGCAGACACACTCGCATGACGACCTAGTAAATAATTCTCATACATATGCACAGTCGTCCCAGATTCCTATGAAAGAAATCAATTTATATAGGATTTTTGTATATAAATAATACAAATCATATGGCGAATAACAACCCTTTCAAGCGCACTGGATCCAGCAAGGGATCACGTGTGTCAGGGATTGATTAAGATAAATGCAATAATCTGACGACGAACAGTGCGAAACTAGTAACTAAGTAGCCTGAGCGCTTTCGACTCTTAATGAGCCTTTTCAAAGGCAAATGCTAAACATATACAAAGCAAACAAATAAACACAAAAGCGTTGTGTTTGTAAAACTTTAAATAGCTGTCTCAACATGAGATACATTGTCTCAACCAGTTTGTATAGACTTGTCAACAGTATCATTACCAAACAAATAATGCTTGATGAGACATAATCCTAAAGTCTGTATAACTCATGAGATATTGAACTCATAGAGCTCATCTTAATACTCAATGTCTAATGTTTCAAAACTAACCAGAGCCAAGATGTAGAAGTCAATATTTATTTTTAACAGTTTAGCTGCCATAAAAACAAGACAATTTCTTAAGGCATTACTATTTGCATGCGTATAGGTGACAAGGATAAAATGATTTAACGAACAGAAGACCTTTATACACTATATATATATATATATATATATATATATATATATATATATATATATATATATATATATATATATATATATATATATATATATATATATATATATATATGGTAGCCTCAGCAAACATGTATTGCTAATAGGATTAAAGTATTAAAAAAATGAAGATCAAACCGGTTTTATGCTTTGTAGAAGTATTTCTGAAAATATCAGATAAGAGTAGTATCGGATGTCATTTTTATACACTGAAAAGGATAACATACCAGGTATGTAACTACAGACTCAATTTGAAAAAGCTTTTGAGTTTGTGGAATTGGAATTTTTACTTGATGTACTATATTTTTTCAACTTCACTAATTCAATTATAAAATGGGTCAAACATTTTATTACCTTGTTACAAGCCAGGGGTCTTTGCTTGACCGAACGATGTCAAAACCCTAGCTTGATTCCCGCTAAAAGTCATAAGTTTGCCCCAGTTTCTAAACACTTCTATACAGCTTCATTTGTTAGAAAGCCCGACATGACCATTCTATACATACATTTTATTCTAATCAATGCAAGACCATATTGTTTACAACTTGCCAAATATCTATCAATCGCACATCTGTATAGTTTCTCTTCATCGTCTTTCCGTACCATTAGCAGTTCACACCGTAGAAACTCTACAACTATCCCCTAATACAGTGTACTATTTTAAATACGACACCTTAGATCAGTCATGGATTCAAGGCACATCACGCCAATACAAAGGATTCATATTTGTCACCATGGTGACATAAACAGTATCTGCCGATTTCATTCTGGTTTATTACATTGTGTAATTTATTGGTTTTCTACCGTAAATACTGCCACTGCAGTAACAGCAACAATGCACACCACTAGATTTTATTAACGACACCATTATGACAGCCATGCAGTTTGAGCCTGAATTTTCTACTCATTGACTAATGTTTTCGGGCTAAGGGATATTACCCATTGCACCGAAATCCAATAATCGAACAAGTAATCACACAAACCTAAGAATTTCTTAAACAAGGGGCTGTAAACAAATGTGCATCTCCTACATTTTATACATTACATCTGTCTTCAAAAAGATAACATCTTCCCCGAGTGACACAAATGCCACACTTCTGTTAGCCAATCAAAATTGATTACTATTTCCCAAAATCAACCACCAACACGATTAATGATTCCCAAACGTGATTAAGACAAAACTTTAAATTAATGGGCTTGTTCCTAATAGCCCGTCACTCAGCATCCCCAACCAAACTTTATTTTTGAATCACTAATTGCTTATAAGTAACCTAATCGTCAACAATGAACACAAGCCGAATCCAACATGAACATGTTCAGACAAGTTATTCGGGTTTGAAGTTTATCATAACAATCATCATAAATAGTTGCAGGAAAATCTTCTCTATACATAAGGCTCTAACAACAAGACAACCCATATAATTCAGGCCCATTCCTGTTTACCCGAAAAATTCAAGTTTGGAGTTTGCATTTCAATTTAGAATAACACGTCTCCAAATCAACCGTAGTGCTCCTAGCACAATATATTTTTTTTACTCAGTCTCGGTTATCCGATAATATCTTCTTACAACTAACTCACTACTAATGGACCCATACTAGAGCCACCGAACGTAGACATAGGAGAATCTACTCCCAAGTAAAAGTGTGGAACATTATCACATAAATGATTCACCTATACCATTATACCATTATTTCATGCTGATACCATTACTTCATGCTGATAACTAATAGACATGTGATATTAATTGTCCTTCAGAACTGCTTCCCACATGGACACGAATCCAGATAAGCAGACAATTCAGACCATACATCATAGAAACCACACTAGACCATTTTGACTCTCAAAATCGTAGCGAACAATGTTTAAAATACACTGTACGAAGCAATTTTTAACTGGCAAGTCACTAGTAGGTCAGCGATTCTACAACACAAGAACATTTCTGCTGAACACAGAGGTCAGATAATGCATTCTTCAGAGAATAACAGGTCTCTTACGAACCTCAAAAAACAAGTCAACCACGACTTAAATGCCCAACTGGCGCGACAATACAATTGTCTTCCAAAGACCAATACTAGACTTGACACTGCCTCACTCAACTTGTCGCTAAAAGTTTGAACTCTATAGACGGAATAAAAAATCCACTACCATCTAAACAATCACACATATCTCTAACACTTATTCTCTCCCACCGCTGCCTCCATAAATTTTCTTGTTACAATCCAGGGGTCTTTGCTTGACCGACTGGTGTCAAAACCCCGGAGAGATTCCCGCTATAAGTCATAGTTTTACCCCAAATTTCTGAAGACTTCTGTACAACTTAAGTTTTAAGATAGAAAGCCCGACGTGCTCATTCTATGCATATATTTTACTCTAATCAATGCAAGACCACATTATTCACAACTTACCAAATATCTATCAACCACACAACTGCATAGTTTCTCTGCATCAACTTTTCGTACCATATGCAGTTCACCCCGTAGAAACTCTACAAGCATCCTCTAACACAGGAAACTATTTTCCAGTGTTTAATTACAGGTTTCCTGCGATAAATACTCCCACTGCAATTAAAAACACAAAGGTACACAACTAGATTTCATTAAGGACTATATTATGACAATGACAGCCATGCAGTTTTGAACCTGTATTCACTACTCGCTACTCATTGACCATGGCATCATATAAACTCAGTAACACTTTATCTCCGTGACGTTTGCTCTTAGTAATTTTCTGATCATTTCAGGGTAAGGAATATTTCCCATTACATCGAATGACAATTATGAAACAAGTGATCACACAAACCTAAGAATTGCTTAAACGTGACTCTATAACATAATGCGCATCTTTTACATTTATTTCATTATATCAATATATTATCGCAGTGGGAGTATTTATGGTAGGAAATCATAAACATTTGCAAAGTATCTTTCGGATTTTCTTACTAATGCACTTATGTATAATTAAGCTAGTTAAGTTGTTTAGGCAAAAACTGTTACTATTGATAAAGAACACTGTAATGGACAATTCCTTTCATAAGAAAAAGGTGAATGAAATACTGTCCACTTTAACTTTCTACAATATGCAGGTGTCTTTAGTTTCTCAAAGTAATACATAAATAGATTATCTATTTAATCCCAACCAGATAATTTGGAAAAACCTTGGAATGCATAAAGAAGCTACTTCTTATTGAAACTAACATAGGTTGCAGAAATTTGTTTTGTATCTTGGTGAAATACACATAATTATTATTAATTAAGGCAATTATTGAATGGAAAATGCAACGTAATGTGCCACACTAATTGCTTTTTACAAGGAATTTTGCTTTAACATGCATAAAATATAAAAGATTATAATACAATATTTTACTGCATCGAATTGTTACAAACGCTTTTCTAGAAACAATTGGAACAGCAAATAATAATTCATGCTGTTTTTCTATGGATTCACCTGAGACATTAATTCGTGTTTTTGGGACTGCAACTGTAAACAGTTTTGGAATAACTTAAGCCATTCGATTGGATCATTACATATCTGCATATCTTTTCACTTACAGAAATAATTGTCGGCGATGTAAATAATTTTGTATTACTGATTTCTAAAACAGACATGTATAATATGCACCATGAAAGAAAACGTCTATGACTACATTTGTTTCAAAATTTGTTTGAAACGATACTACATTTGTAACACAGAATGAGCCAAAAGAAACAATTTGTTGGAAAATAATTTTGTATAGCACAATCAGATAGATTTACGAAAACCATCTGATATATCTTAAATTATCTCCTGGTTATATTTGTGTACTTATTATTTTAAACTAGTTTTAAAATATTATATATATGCCTATTATATACTTATTTCTCGTTTCATGTTTTCAATATTTCGTTCTTTAGGCTGTCCTCCTTTCTTTTTGTAATTATCCCCCTTTCTAACAGCACAAAATTATCCACCTTTCTAACAGCTCAAAATTAGCTGTTTGAAGCATTTATACAGAAAACAAGACGTATGAAGAGAAAAGGAAATGTAAGGTGGTCAGTGGAATAGCTCTAGACCTATAGTTACCCATGTGCGGGAAATATAAACAAATTTGATAGACCCATTGTTACCCATGTGCGGGAAATATAAACAAATTTGAAAATAAATGTTCACAATCCAAAAGTATAAAGCATTCCAAATAATTTATAGTGGTGTGACGAATGTATTTAAATCTTGACTGTGCTGATGTGCCAGTAGCCTTTGATGTAATAATGTGTCATCTGTCTTGATGTATCACAGTGATTAACCGAGAATTTGTTTGAATAAATTCACAATAACTACAAAATAGTGATTCCGTCCTAAAGTCAATGAACACATTAGAATTCCAACATATAATTAAAATAATTCCTCTCAATCAATAATTGAACACCACTAAAAGACTTATTTCTCTACATAGTTTTCATATTTAAATATTCAATTCTGTTGAGAGCTATCTTTATATACAATTATGACACAACTAACAGAGCCAGGATCAGGGTCATAACTTTATTTCCAGAATATCTGAAGTTGTAAACAAAGCAAAAGGAGTCACGCAAACATATATACCCTCGATAAAGTGCAACTATCATTCATCCGAATATATAATGTTTAAAAAAACCCTGCAATCTAATTTCATAGGAATTAACACACATGGATATACATAACGATATTCTTAAATTTCTTACACTTATTAATCAAAATGTTCTTTACTCCGTACTATTTCTATATTTTTTCAGATTTTACAGGATGTACAGATCTGATGTGATTATGATTTTTAACGTAGCTTTAACATTTTTTCAGTCATATCGCTACGTTGTTTGCAGTGTGGCAGTTTATAGTGATGTCTAGCACTGGGGCATCATGCCGCAGACATGTAGCATGATGTCCCACCCAGTCATATTATCCTGACACCAGGACGACCAGTCCTAACACTAAACTCTTAAAGCTGAGTGTCAAGGGAGGCAGCTTTTAGTACCATTTTTGTAAGTCTTTGGTATGACTCGACCGGGGGTTTGAACCCACGACCTCCCGCATCCGAGGAGGACGCTCTAACCACTAGGCCACCGGAGCGGTTACAGGAAGTACAGAAGTGTTCAATTTCGTATTATTTTGTATAGCAACAGATTTCAATCGCGTTTCTATTACGCATTCTCTGACGTACCAATTATATATTTTTCAGGTGCGCCGAAATGACTAATACAACTGAGAGCATTATCAACGGAGACTTTGATGGCAATGATCGAACACTTGTGGAAATATCGCAACTGATTCGCAACATTTCTCTGCCTCTCATCGTGATTATTGGACTTCTTGGAAACACTGTTTCTTTAATTGTATTCTCATTCAGTGGGTTGAAGTCCAGGTCTTCGTCTAAGTTTCTGTCATCTCTTGCCTTAACTGATAACGTCATCCTGATCTCTATCCTTCTGTCTTGGATTGATGGTTCGTTCTACAATATATTCCGCACCAAAGCTGGTTGCATGGTGTTCAACTACTTTACATATATATCCAGTTTTTTATCAGTATGGTTCATTGTAGGATTCACAACGGAAAGATTTTTTGCCGTAGGTTACCCTCTACATTCACAATTAATTTGTTCCAATACGAAGGGAAATATTGTCCTTTTCGCTTTGGTATTCATAGCTTTTACTGCTTATTCTTTTATATTCTTTACCACAGATATAATTCAGTACAAATCTACGACTATTTGTAGCTTTAGATCAGAATATCGCAGTCTTATGGAAGGGATTACATGGGTCGACACTGCTTTGACACTTGTGATTCCTGTTACGATCATAGCCATCATGAACACACGAGTAGTTTGGGTAGTTATCAAGTTTCACAGGACCAGAAAACAATTTAGGGCGTCAAACTTTGTTGGACAAAGGAAACAAAAGGAAAGCCCTGGAACAAGGACAAGCTCGCACTCGCAGCTACGTGTGACCAGAACACTTCTTTTGGTGTCAACGACTTTTGTAGTGCTTAATCTGCCAAGCCACCTTTTCAAGTTGTACATCACAGTTTCACAGAAGACAGGTGGTGAAAGGTCACCGACGTATGCAATATACTTGATTCAGGAAATAACCCAAGTGTTATTTTATGCCTCATTTAGTGGTAACTTCTTTTTATATACATTATCTGGAAAACAGTTTAAGGGAGCACTTTGCGAGTTGATTAAGTCAACGAATTCAAGAAAACGACCAGACAAATGTTTTGGACAGAATCTCAAAGATCTTCGCATGAAGCAGGATCTCTTGCATAACACAGAGTTAAAAGAAAGATATTTAAAAACTCTGCATATTGAAAGAGATGAGACAGAATCAGTTCTAACAATTTCAAAAGCGGCACATCAATAGACATAATACAAGTTTTACCCTAGCAACATAAAATGTTTTACACATCACTGTCGAAGTATTGATATTGCTGCAACGTATCTAATTTTGCTTTTAATCAGCCATGTCCAGATAAACCTTTTTGAAGTGTTTCTGAGTAAGAACTTTAACACAATTTCACACTTGTTAGTGTAATGACCATCCGCGTTCAACTAAAAATGCATTTCCACCGATTGATAAGCAGGGACACCTTCAAAATAAACTTTGAAATGAGTTATTTTTAACATTATTTTTGTGACCGAAAAACATAACTAAATGCCACAAATAACTGTTTTAAAAAATCATATATAGAATCGACAGCTTGAGGAGATTTTTTGTCAAACTAATATTTTTGATATAAATTGAATGTCACGGGTAGGATGAAACAAAGATAAGTTTCTTGTTATGTATATGTAATGTATTGTGTTCTAACCTTTTGTTTTTGACTGAAGGAAAAGTATTTTACTAAATGACCTTTTTCATTTATTAAAGGATGTTCACTTGGATTTAAATTTAAGGCCTGAATTTGTTTACGAATTAGTGACTTTTTACATTAGAAATTATCAGTTTACCCGGAAAAACTATTATGCCATAGATCTGGTGACATTATATGTATATAGGAGACAACGTAAACGAATATTCAGTACCGTTTCAATATCAGTCTTGGTGAATTTATTATCAGAGTTTATTGATGAGTTCAGTTAAAGTTGGAGATGAATTATTTATTCAGATTATTCATTGGAAACAGAAACACCTTATGAACATTTGCATTAAAACACTACTGAGAAGTCATTTAAAGATATTATGAATTATATCATTGTGATACATACGGATATTGGGCTTGTGACGGGACTCTTACGATTATTTGTGGATTTAGTTTACGATAGTGCGTGTTCCTCACCTTGTATTTGAGGGATATAAGTTTTTTGTTGATTTAATAAACTTGTTGCTTTTGCTTCGCAATCTTACATATTTTATTACCATATTGTCGTAACTTTCTTTATCTGATCGCATACATTTAATCTGAAAAGTCAAATATCTGCGAAATGATGTGACTCTTAACGCATTTACAATAGTTTAATTTTAATGCTAATAGATACATGATACAGTAATATGTATTTGCAACTATTTTTTATAATTAAAACCAATTAGCAGGAAATTAGACTTTGCTACATACTCGAAAAAGACAACATGATGCAATACTTGCTCTTTTCTATGTGATCAAAATTTTAAACTCTTTCTTAAACAAGAATGGCATAGACTTTCAAGCGTAGGTCTATGAACACTTGGCAAACCAACTTTTAATTAGCAAACCTATTTACATGTTTAATTCATGTAGCCGTTTCTTGCTTTTCCAAAATTGGATCAATGTGCAGTTATTCCAAACAATGCACACAACATTTTCACTAATCTCTTATATCGTCCTCGTAAAGTGCAAGTCTGCTCTAAAATCTGTTGCCTGATATCTGCAGTTCGAGGGTTTCATTAACCTAGCTATATGGCAAAAACTTGCTTTTGTTGCAATGGAGAAAATATGATACATCTAAAATGAAATGGAGACTTAAAACTTTCTGAATACAACAGATATATTTTTCTTTATTTTTATACATGCATAATGTGCAAACTTTAAGCCGTTAATACTGCAGAATTAAAACATCAATAAGTATTGCTTCCTATGTCTACATCGATATCTTTCTAATAAAACATTTATCGTCTTACTAAAATGAAATTATTGAGTTCATCCAGCAAGGGAATTCCATCTGTCAGTGAAGGTGTTCCCTTGCTGGATGTACTCAGTAATTTGAAATTATTCGTAGATACGTACATCGAGGTTTCCGATATTCCCATGGTTAAGCAAAATTAATAATTTTAGATAATAGTATCAGAACACAGTACTTCAAAACAAAGAACAACAATATATCACTGAATATTATCGAGATTACTACATTTTTGTGAATTAATTCAAAGAGATTCTAGATTATATTATCGTGATGCAGCAAGAGATATAAAACTAGTTGAATGGATTTGGAGCATTCCATACTCTCAGGCTGTGATTGAACATTGAGGTTTAGGTTTAATTCATAATAGTGTAAGTGTCTTGTAATTTACACTTTTCATTTTAGAGATATGATTTAGTTATACAATGGTAATTAAATTGTTGTTTTCCTTTCTTTCTGCTACATACTTGAAAATCAGAGTGGTAACAAAACATACATACATACATACATACATACATACATACATACATACATACATACATACATACATACATACATACATACATACATACATACATACCTACCTACCTACCTACCTACCTACCTACCTACCTACCTACCTACCTACATACCTACATACATACATACATACATACATACATACATACATACATACATACATGCATGCATGCATGCATGCATGCATGCATGCATGCATGCATACATACATACATACATACATACATACATACATACATACATACATACATACATACATACATACATACATACATACATACATACATACATACATACATACATACATACATACATACATACATACATACATACATACACAAAATGAGAAACATTCGAGTAGAGTGGTCACATAAAATATTACAGACTTCTCCAGCAAATGAACTGATATCCGTAACAAATGTTTCATTTGGTTTTAGTATATAAAATGTCGTTATATACACGGTCATTAAACAGCCGATAATGAACTTCCTTAATGGTTCAACCTGGGAAATTTACGGATTCCCGCAAACACTGTTATTTAGTTACATGTATGCAAACATCTGTTCTTAAACATTTTTCATAATCAATCGTTTTATTGACGTGAGATACAAAATTACTTAGGGTCAGTTTGTATCTGACGAGAATCCTTTAACGACATTCAGCCGACAAGGTCCAGGCTTGGATGCAGTGACCAGTTACTGGGTCACACCTGTTCGAAATCATTCTGAAAACATTTACAATTGTTACTCTTTTATAATAGCATATGAAAACAATCCTATCCTTAACATAAAGCTGTCGAGTTGTGTGTCTTTTTCCACGACGATTGCCCTTATACTAGTAGGCTAAAAATTGGATGGCTCAGACAATGCAAAAGCATTCATTTTGTGCAATTTTAAAACACCATTTCTTGGAAGGAATGCCATCGAATGTGCCTCACTGTACGCTTTGAATGACGCAAATATATAAGTCGCTGACCTCTGAATGTAGAACACATTAACACATTGCTTTCCAATGTTTGGAAAAATCAGGCTTTCAAATCCTTGCATTTTTCAACGTAGTCAGCACATTCATTGTAGATTGACTCAAGTGCATACCTCTTTTACTAACACAATCGACGGTGTTTCAAGTTTCGAACATTTCATGATAAATTTGCGGTTCTAGCTTATCATGCTCAACAAGCTTTCAACACCTTTCTTTGTTATTATAAGCAAGATATTTATCACTGCTATCAGTTTTCTGGAGTCTAGTTTGATGGCGTAACGATACGACCTGAGCTCAACGATATTGCTTATGGTCAACGATATGATACAAGCTCAACTATATGATCCAAGCAGTATATTTCTCTTGCTCCATGTTCGCACTTGTCTGGTCTTGCTAGTAGGTTAATCTGTTTTACCTTCTCAATTAACACGTGTAAATTGTCCAAAATGAGATTCTTTGAATATATATATATATATATATATATATATATATATATATATATATATATATATATATATATATATATATATATATATATATATATATATATATATAAGTAATCAATATATGATTAAATATTCTCTATCGTGTGTGTCACCAAACTAGAAAGCATGCTACAGCTGTGTTAATGGCGAATTGGGTAACTTTGAAATCAAGTAAACCAGACGGTGTCAGGAAACCGACTACTACTGACCACCATTACTGTCAGAAATTTGAAAGTAACATTTACAAAGGTCTAATGTGCTGAAATATTTGTGATATCCTAGTTACTTTTTATTAATTGATTTTCTGATATTCATTAAACCATAATCAGCTTGACTTTGCAGTTGTTATCACATATTATCGAGCTTCAATCTTTCTTTATCACATAAATATAGGAGATGGATAAGACGATTAATGATGGAATTACCAGGAAAACTGATGCAGCATTTCGTCCAACGCACGTTTGGTTTTATTTAACTTTGGGCAAAAGGTATCATGTATGTATTTTGCATGATATGGTTCTATCTAGAGATACGTGTCATATCATTTGTCAGTTTTACAATGCTATTCTGTAGTGAGTCAAGGTCTACACATTGAGAAATTCTTCGAATTCACAGGATAAATCAATTATGCAAACCAATTCCACATTCGTTTTCTATGACTATAAACAAAACTGTATGGTAGCATAGCATAAGACTATTGACGCGGTAAGTACCCATCTGAATGTGTCTGCAGGTCGTACTTTATGTCAATCACACTATACGAGTCCTTTCATTGTGTTTCGATTTGTTATGAGTCTGAAGTCTGAAGGCAACATGCAAGAACATTTCCCCCAGGCCTTAATGGTCTTATACTTTTGGGCATTTATAACGTAATTTATTAAGAAACTTTTTTGTCTGCTTCAAGTATTCATGGGAAACTTCAGTGGCTTCTCTGAGTAGATCTTTTATTGTCACAACAAAAGCAATGAAATGCTTGTGGATACCTTCTTCCCCGATACTTTTCAATATCAGAATGAGACCGGGCCACCCGTGTTTGTGTTTAAATACGAGAAACTTGTCTCTTCATGAGATGCTTACATGTAGGCCAAAAATGTTGCACAAGGTAGCTATTTTAGCTTCGAAGTACTGTTTCATGATATTTCTGAGTGCCCAGTTGAAACTCTTAATTCACCCATTTGACTGTTGATGGTTATATGACGTTGTTATGCCCTTGATACACAATTGGTCGTACAACTGCTTCTCTAATATGCCTGTAAAATGTTTATTCGTCGGGTTATTATATGTTACGATTTTACAGTCTTTAAGCAACAGAAAATGCAAAATCAACAAGATTTAGTAAACTTCAACAAATACTATAATAAAAAAAGTGAAACTTTTAATGGAATTTACAGTATTATGAATTAAATCTTAAATAATCCTAATGTTATCGCAAAATAAAAAGGCATAGTGGTTCTAATGAATTCCAATATTAAATATGCATATGTGCCAATTATTTTTGGATGAGCTGATGTACCAAGAATCTTGCTATATCACAATAATTTAATTATGAAAGTCTTTAGTGAATTCACAATAATTTCCAAAATAGGGATTTAGTCCAAATGTCAAAGAGCACATAGTAATTCAAATGAATTCATTTTAAAAATATTTTTCTCTAATGATGCCTGAACAGAACTAATATTGATTTTAAAAACTAAACTTCAAATAGGAATAAATGATTTTGTTTACTTCAAAATGTTATGTTGACACCTAAGACAAAAAATTAAATTCACAAATGCGGGTCATTTCCCATCAAATTTGTAAGCAAGTTCACTTCTAGAACATTATAATACTAGACATCGCTGACGGGCGCTGATTGCTTGACTGACTAAGAAATTGAGTCGGTGACTACATGAAATGCTGACTGCTAGATTGACTAGTGACTGATAGCCAAGTATTCTGGTGACTGAATGTAACTCTATATATGTAATCTTTTAGTCGTGGGCTAATTTTGGGGCTTGTTATACCTAGTGTTTTGGGACTGTAAATATATTGTGTATGATATATGTCCCTTTTCATCATTTTACTATTTGAGTACAGCACCTCATATTTTTACTGTTTGAGTAAAACACACCATCGTATGAAATTACTGTGAATCATTAAACTTCGTCCATTTTTTTGTGTAAGGTCATTTATTTGTATTCTCATTTATGTCCCATTATTAGGTTCGTGTGGATTGTGTTAATGTTTCCAATATTTGGATCTCATAAACGCACGTATTAATTATATTTTTTATTCAAGTCATTCATCAATAAGCATTGTATTTGTATCACTATTAAAAGTGTTTATTTATAAACCAGAAATCCAACCAGGTTATCTTTTTAGTCACACTCAAATCCAAGTGAATATGTTGTTTACAATTGATGATAATAGTCTTGAAGTATTATCCACAATCATGGGAAAAAGTGTGCATTGTAATATGTTGGTTACAATAACCTTGCAATCTACAGTTATGGGAAAGAGATAAACACATAATATAGATATTAATAAGAAATAATACAGATACACCAGCACGATTGAAAAGGCCCATAAGAGTTCTCGCTACATACTCAGGTTCGTTACTTCGAAGGGCATTCCAGTACATTGTTGTTTCATCGATTACAGTAAGGATGATGTTTGTGTCTTTGTTTTGTTCTTGACAGAAGACCAAAATGTTTATCTGTGTCTTTAGAAGGGTTCGCTTTCTATAGCGGTCACGCCATTTGATCTAGTTACTTGTCACTTTAGACAGCCTTGGATATATGCCACAGGTTGGATGGAGTTGCTTGCCATCGCAGAATATCCAAGGTTAATTAAAAGTACTCATCAATTTTTGTTGTTGTTATCTCCACCCCATGATGGGCTGCTAAGAGCCGTCATGATCTAATTGTTTTACCATTGTTTTCGGGAATTTTGAGAATGCTACATATTCAAACAACCAGCTTACATCAATCGAGATAAATTTATTACTGGAAATTCCAGTAGAATCTATTTCCACCCACTTCTTGCTGCTATGAAAATTTTCGGCCGAACATTGTAAAATTACGGATCATTCCTTTATTACCATGTAAAGTATTTCAGCATTAATTAATTAAGGAAATGACACTGATTCTGATTTCATCTTCTGTGGCCCTCAAGGTTTATTCCTTCTAAAATCTTTGTTTTACACCACTGGTGCGTACATCACAGTGCTATGTCAGTGCAAAAACAGAAATTGCGATTTTGGATATTCATCCCTAACAATGCACCTGCTGCAAGGTCTGGCATCTTTCCTACCTGGAGTGGTACGCTGATAAAGGGTGTCCTAACGTCGAAAAATAAAATGTCAGTGACAAATGGCTGCCCTAAGGCACAAACAAAGTGAATTTGGTCTCTCTGGCCTGCCGTTATTATCAGCTATGTCAATCCTGATCAAATTCTTGTCTGCCACAGCGCCGTTGACGAAAATTATCAGCCGACCATTAGAACTGCCAAGCACAAAGATAATACGTTTCCAAATCATTGACTGAACAAGGTATAATTCTTGATTGACTTTTTCATGTTAAAATAATCATTGCCAATATGACCCTTCTGGTAACATTATGCCATTCTTTGCCTTCATTGGATCTTTATGCCGAATCAGATCTTTGTTAGCCAAGTGTTTGTGTTTTTGTTTTCGTTAATATCTTTAATATTATATCTAATGAACAATAACGCCATCTGCTGTTTCTGATTTGACAAAAATGAATAAATAAATGATAAATGCATGTGTTTACCAAATTTGGTTTTATCTACTAAGAAAGAAACATTTCATATTTTATAACACATTATTTTTAAAGAAAATTTGGTATAATTATCTATATTAATATTTATGTTTAGTGAACTCTACCTTCAATCAGCATCATATCGATCATGCTGTGATGACGTGCCGTTAAACCCTAATATATATATATATATATATATATATATATATATATATATATATATATATATATATATATAATGCATATACAAGCATATATTTTGGAGTATGTTATAAAATACGCCTCAGTCACCTTGCAGAGAGCGTTATAACTTCCAAAACATTTAATGTGCTCAATACAATTGACATAGGTTGCTATTTCACATAAATAGATCTGTCCAATGATTGACATACTAACAGTTTTCTAACTAATGTAAAGGATATTAGCAGCAAGCACCTACTTTAATCAAGTAAGCATAAGTAACGATAAAGAGGTATGCAATATACTTATTAATGACGATCAGAAAGTTGTGTGATGAAGATAAGTTACAGAGCAAATGTAATTTATTGCAGGTTAAACTTAATTTGTTTGGCAGCCTTAGACTAGTTAGCATTTTGGTGTCAAATAATGAGATACAATTTTACTAATCCATTTGACAATTGTTCTAAAAAGGGAAGTTGGTCTTTTTTATACCGGTTGAAATCGTTAGTAAAAATAATTGTTTATAATCTGATGGAAAATCAAAATAAGAAACATGGCTGCTTCTGTAGCTCTTGGAGTTGGCACTTTCTGCCACTTAATTCTTTTTGAACACCATCAACATGGAACGTAAAAGAAAAATTGAAACTACAAATTTTGAAATATATCACGGTTCGGTTAAATAGATTTCTCATTAATAACCAGAATGTACATATAAACTCCAATTTGTTTCCAATAATGCATGTATGCATGCATGCATGCTTGTACTTATCTATGTATCCTTCTTCTGTTAACCGTTTATTGATTGTTTATTGATTGTAACGACGGCATCATATCCATTATTCTGGCAAGCCTATCCATATTAAAATATTAAGGATATAAGAGGTTGCCACAGTCTATTGTTATCACATAATTTGCCTTTTTCTAAAACTTCTAATGAAATTGTTCTTATTCAAGGAGTAGAATGCGGCTTTCTTTATCCTTTCCATTGTATCAATTAGACATTAGAGTCACAAAATCCGGTACTGTTTGAGCAGAAACATCTTTTCCAATTATGTGTATTCATTTATCAGTAGGCAATACCCTAGCTGAAAATAAGGTAGTGGTTAATCCACTTGCAACTGTTTGGATAAAAATGTTGATCCTGTTAAAAAATCCCTGATTTATATCTTGCTTGTGCAGTTAACAGAGCTATGACATAAAGCTCTCAAGAATGATGCTGATCCTATTTTTACCACTCATTCTCTCTATATACTGATCTGAAAATAACTGGTTGCCAAATAGGTATGAGATCATGAGATCTACTGATTTTTTCTGAAGGTTAATAGCAAACTTGAAGCCACACAATTCTCAGCTTGTTATTGTGGGGAAAATGGGGTCAATATTAGGATATAGAGACCACCTGAGGTTTCCGCTGGTAAAGAGTTATCATGGTGTCGTTGTGAAGTCATTTAGACAGGAAAATGTAAGTCTAGCCTATGAACTTCCATTAGCTTTCCACTTAGAATAATTATGTTCATCACATGATTCATTTTGATTGACCAAAAATTAAAATTGATGTTTTAAAATACCGGAGATGCAACCATATTCTTTATCTGCAACCTATTCATGCATTTTATGAACCCTTTAGCAAATTAATGTCTGTCCGTTAGCTAAGACCAAGACACGTATCTCAGATTTGTTGACCATAATGAGTGCTTCTAAAATACGTTTAAAGGCATTCCTTTGAAGAATATTTAAACTAAACGTGATCAAGGGTAATTTTTGTTTGTGTCCCAAATTTCCAACAAGTTATGCTGTAGGCATCCAACTCTTTATGTCGAGTGCATATCACAGTGAAAATCATGAGGATTTAGAAATATTTAATCGAATTTTAAAGAATATGATTCGATTAATATTGCATAGGTAGAGAAACAATATTTGTATGAGGTTGTTCATTTACTCTTGTTTGTTGTTCGGGAATCAGTTCAAGAAGATTCGGGGTTAGAATGAGATTTTAACATAATATCCGTGTACCAATGACGTTATTTGACAATAATATGTTTCACAGGAAGATTTTAGGTTCAATCTTCTTGACCACGTATCTGATTTTACATAAAGTCTCATGAAGTAGTTGCATCTAATCTTCATTACACACAGTCAAAGTTATCACAGAATTACAAGAGAGAGAAATTTTCAGGCTGATGGTACAGAGTTCTGTGTTTTTTTACCCATGCCTCAGAATCCTCTCCTAGTCATAAGCCTAATATAAATGTAAAGAATTTGAATTACTTAAATTAAATCATTAACTGTTATGTCAATATGAGTACTTGTTCCCTGACCTTTCTACATGAACAAATAAAATAAAAAAGTGTATAAGTATGCTGTGATTGATTGTAGATTCTATACCAATGAAAGATTCTGAGATTGATTGTAGATTATATACCAATGAAAGATACTGAGATTGATTGTAGATTCTATACCAATGAAAGATACTGAGATTGATTGTAGATTCTATACCAATGAAAGATGCTGAGATTGATTGTAGATTCTATACCAATGAAAGATACTGAGATTGTAGATTCTATACCAATGAAAGATACTGAGATTGATTGTAAATTCTATACCAATGAAAGATACTGAGATTGATTGTAAATTTTATATCAATGAAAGATGCTGAGATTGATTGTAGATTCTATACCAATGAAAGAGCATCGTTGAAGGACGAATCCTCTCAAGCAGGATTGTTTCAAAAAGGAAATTCAATAATTTTTTAAGAATCAATTTCTAAAACTATAATTGCTGAAACCCGATCAATTTGTTGAGCATGAAATGCATGTCTTATTAGTCTGAAAAAATGCCAGAAGGCTTGCAAACTGCACTTATTTGTAATTTCTGCTGATGTAAATGATACTGGAGTTGGTTGAGTATTGATATAAAGAGATAAAATGGTGTGCTTTATTCTAAACAAAATATCAACTGCCATAGAAGTTATTCCTTAATCAAAGAGGATTATTTGGCTTCGATATTGGATTTGCAACATTTTGAAGTCTAAATTAGATGAGCTCTTTCTCCAATTATTTTATTCAGTGATTGCAACCACCAATATCAAAGATTGTTGAGGTGGATTTTGATGGTGAAGTAATACAAAATCGACATTGGGCTTATAAACAAATTTGATAATCTGATTTCTGTTGCATTCTCACGTTTCTAGAAGTATGAATTTCTTAATATATATTTTTATCATTAATAAGACATCTTTGCATAAATTTTATTATTATTATTATTATTATTATTATTATTATTATTATTATTATTATTATTATTATTATTATTATTATTATTATTATTATTATTATTATTATTATTATTATTATTATTATTATTATTATTATTATACGCATTTGACAAATTCTTCAGAGAACACATCATTGTATAAATCTTTCTTTTTCATTATGAAGAAAGGTTTATATATATGTATATATATATATATATATATATATATATATATATATATATATATATATATATATATATATACCATACACATTAAAAAAAAACATGTGTTTGAAGTGTTGGTATAAAGCAACTTGATGTACCAATAGTACCAATAGTATTGGTATATCAAAGTGAGATTTGTCCATGGCATATGAATACGCATAAGGATCATGTTTTTATTTGCATTTTACTCTCTAATCATGGATATGAATTTCTTGGAATATAACACTTAAAAAGATAAAATAACAAGAAAATGATTTTCATGCAAAATGTTTTTATAGAAACTAAACTTTGTATACAAAAAACATCAACCATACTCAATCCAGGAAATAAATATTATTGAGCTCCACCCTGTGTCTTCTGCTCTCATCTCTGTCAACACATCTGCTTCCAGTCTCTCCCTCTTCCAAACGTTAAACACAGTACAACACTACAGAGAAAGAAAACAATGACATCAGATATGGATCAACATAAAGAAGCAACATTTAATTTACTAAACTGTGAGTTAATTGAAGAGTTTGAGAGAGACATGGCAGAGATATTTATAAATGATTTGTACACCATGAACCTGATGATATACTGAAATTTATAGAAATTAAGCAGAATGCAAAAAAGCCACTATTTGATGTAAGGCTAGTGACATCATTCTTGCAGTCAAAAACTGAAATCAGAAATTTACATGAAATACACCCATCTGAATTGGATCAGCACCTGGCTGGTTTATACTCAGTGTTAGGAAAAAAGATGGATCTGAATTTGAACCGAACAGCTTTAAGAAGCATCATCAGCTCCATTGATCGCCACCTTAAAATCAATAAATATGCAAGTCCAATCATGAGAGAAAATGACACAAATTTTGCATTAACAAGGGAAGCTCTTCGTGCTAAACAAAATGATTTAAAATCTAAAGGAAATAAACCCAATCGTGCTATTCGTGCTAAGTAAAACGATTTTAAATCTGAAGGAAATAAACCCAATCGGAGTCAATCTCTCACAGACGAAAAATAAATGTCATGTATAAGAAAAAATAATGGGGATGGAAACAACGGAAGCCATTGTTAATGCATTGTGATTTAACAATTCTGTGCATTTAGGACTGATGGCAGTGATTGAATATTACAATCTGAAATGGTTGGCGGATGGGGAGATGTTACACTAAAGAAAGATGTGAGTTGTATGGAGTATCTTGAACTCAATGAAAGGCAAACAAAAGCAAGAATAGGCGACAATGTCAATCCTAAGATGTATGAAAATAAAAACAAGAAAGAGAGAGAGAGAGAGAGAGAGAGAGAGAGAGAGAGAGAGAGAGAGAGAGAGAGAGAGAGAGAGAGAGAGAGAGAGAGAGAGAGAGAGAGAGAGAGAGAGAGAGAGAGAGAGAGATCCCTTTGCTATCTACAAACGGTATGCAGAGCTAAGACCAGGAGACTTTTGTCACCCAACACTATGCCAATCTCAACGACAAACCCAAAATGGTTTAGGAAGCAAAACATGGAACTAATAAATTTGGATGCATCATGAAAAAAAAAAAAATGAAGAAAAAAAGCAAATATTACAGAAAGAAAGAAATTAACACGAGCAGCCGAAAGTACCTAAAACAGAAGTTAAGAGACAAAAACATCCCCCAAATGATATTATGCAAATTTCAGGCCACATAAATGTACAGCTATTCCAACATAAGTGACAAGCAACAACAGATTTACTGCAATTATCTGAGAAATACCGGCCACCCAAGCAATGATGCTGTCATCCCCCACCCCCACAACAAAGAAATTTCAAACTGCACAGCAACAGACTGTAGTATATCGAGTTCCCAAACGTGTAATATTCAATAGAATCAGATCATCAGTAACCCATTCTACGGATCAAACATCACCGTATAAAATATGCTTGTTATGAACCTGCCGCAAAATGTGAGCGAGATCCCTAACTGGGCCAACTTCTTGTAACCGGCGATTCTCAAACAGGGCCAACACAGCAGAAACATAGACAATTTATTGAAAGTGACACTGACAGTTAGTAGGATTAGGGAAATATGGACAGAAACGATATCAACGAAATACCAGTTAGGATTGAATTGTTTCATTACCTCTTGTTCCTTCATTATGTTGATGTTTTAGGCTCCATGCGTAATCTCCTTATAGATCAAAATGGCCGGACTATTACTCTCAATGACGGCGAACGCATTATATAAAACAAAAATATTATACATAAAAATATCATACACATTATTTAAAACAAAAATGTTAACAATTGGTTTTTGTAATTTCATTTCATTTGATATTATTAAGGAAACATAAAGCAATTAATATAAATGTAATGTACACGCAATTAAAAAACACTATAGAACTTCTTTTTTGAGCGTACATATGTCATATGTAGCATGGATTGTGAAGAGTTCACTCTCCTACAGTGCACTTTTTATATCCGTTAGGTTTATCTGCCATATAAAATGAAAACTTGTATGTGGTATAAATAAAATATATGTACAGTATATACGCTGTATCAATGATATACCACAAGTTGTATAAATTTTTCATTAAAAGGAAACTGAGCTTGCTGAGTTTCCTTTTAATGAAATATTTATACATCTCGTGGTATATCATTGATACACCGTACATGCTCTATATATATATATATATATATATATATATATATATATATATATATATATATATATATATATATATATATATATATATATATATATATATGTGTGTGTGTATGTGTGTGTGTGTGTGTCTTTGTGTGTGTATTATGTACCATTTATCCATGATTGTAGACTGTAGTGATCATTGAAAACAGCATATTTTATAGCTTTTTTCATGATTACAGATTGTATGTTAAGGTAATGGTCATTTGTCAGCAACTTGTTGAGTTTACTTGGAGTTTCGTTCTTGATGTTGTTTTTTTCCATGGAATAAATATGGTCTACTGGATAATTGCAAATTTATTGCTAAAATTTAAGTAAACATGATTGGCCTTGTTTACGAATTTGATGGAAATTCCATTTGAAATTACCCGAGTCCAGGATATATTGTTGCGTCATAGGGCAGTTGATAGTATGTAAGAACGAAGAATCAAAGAATCGTTTGATTCTTATGTTGCCATGAATCTTTGTGGAATCAATTTTAATTGTGTTATGCTATAATTTGTGAGGAATTAGTTCAATTATTCATTGAAATTACTAAGTGCTCGTTAACTTTCGGACTAAAACAGTATTTGGAATTTTTTTAAAATTCAAAGTCATTTTTATTCAAGATATATAATTCATTTAAGATATGATATTTAGGATTTTTTTGGGATTAATTCAAGATAATGGAAGCTCCTTTGAAATGTTCATTTTAAAAATTAGAGATTTAAATCATTTGCTGAAATTTACAAATCTTGTTGGGTTTTGCCTGATTTGATAGAGTACTAAGAGTATATTTGCCTAAGATATATAATAAAAGCGCTATTGAAAAAAAATCTTTTTATGAGGGGATTTGTTATGTATATTTCATTTGTTTTCCTTGCTTGACCGTTTTATGCATAATTGAGGGTATATTAATTCTTACCTGACTATTCTTACTTTTTGTTTTATTTTGTAAGTTATAAATAAGTAGCAGCTGTTGAGAAACGTTCTCATAGTTTGTTGAAAAAACCTGCTTTCAGTTGAAATCGACATAGATTTTATGCTTAAGTAAGACAATGTTAAATCAATAAAACTCTCCGATTATTGTTAATTTCTTCATTAAATATTATTTATTGCGAAACAATATTTGCGACACTAAAATCAAGCGTGATAAATATCTGAGTTTTTTTCTAAGGGATGAGCTATGAAACCATACTTCTACAGCTATTTAATATCGAGTTATTCGTCGTAGCCCCCTAAAATGATTGTTTTGACAAGATTGTTTTCCTTGTTCAATTGAAGGTTCTACTAAAGTCGAGTTTTTAAATCGTGGATGTAAATAAAAGGTTCCAATTAAAAGTTTTCTTTCGTCAAGTCTTTTTTTAGCCTAAAGGTTTTCAAGATTTACTTTTAAAAAAGTCGTTCTCCTCAATAAAGTGAAATCCCATTTTGAAATACACATCTACGCGACCTCTATTACTGTTACTACCTAGACAAATTGGTACTTGAAAATTCAGTATTAAGATAATGTTGATTTGAACTGATCCGTTTAACCACCTCTCAGTAACGGCAATAATATTGTTGTTGAATTATAAGCTTAGATGGACAGTCTTATCGTAAATACATGGACAGTTTACCTATCAAACTGAGAGACTTCGTTGCGAATTAGGGTCGATGCATTGACCTGGATTACTTTCAAGGTAGGGAGCAAGTAACAACAATAAGTAGGTAATAGGTGATATCTCCTTAATTCTCTAAATGTTATAATACACTGTCGTGATCTGTCAAAAACTCCGACAAGAACACCTTGCTACATGTAGTAATATCTATGATTAGGATTGATCATCTACAATTAAAATTATATTTTAGCAAATTATTTCATAATATCTAACCAAATTGTTGTTTGTAGGTCAACACCCAGCCGGAAGCGTGAACGCCTATATATAGCTAAATATGCCTAGGTCAAGGTCAGTTGACAAACCTAAGATCGATTGCTGACTTGTTTGGAAGCTGCATCAATTCATGATAAGCGAGGCAACTCAGTGCGGTCAATATGTTATTTCCTTCCAAAGTCAAAAGAGGATTACATTCATGTTTTTTTCTACGGCTTTGTTTTATCCTAAGTTGCATAGCAGGTATGCTATGCTGAAGATCAAAATTTTAAAAGAATACAAAGTCATGCTAAAACGCAAAGATATCATCCTTTTTTCTCCATTTTTTTTATTTTTTGATTTTCCATTTCATTGGCTTTGTTCAATAAATGCATCACGGGAAAAATATACATAAGAAAATTGAAAGGATGCATATTGTAAATAATAAAAGAGCAAACAATACTTCGGATATAGTACAAAACCTATAGGCATCTGAAATAAAATACAAATGGTTGTTTTAAAATTCAGTATTAATTTTGTTAACCGAAGTCTTTTCAATAATGATTATTGAATGCTTTGCACCTTAACTGTCATCAAGAAATTTCCAGACAAAAATTATTGATCTCTATGGACTTCTGCAATGGTGGCCAGGCACTAAACTCGTAACCGCTCCGGTGGTCTAGTGGTTAAAGCGTCCGACTCGAATGCGGGAGGTCGTGGGTTCTATCCCCGGTCGAGTCATGCCAAAGACTTACAAAAATGGTACTAACAGCTGCCTCACTTGACGCTAAGAATTAAGAGTTTAGTGTTAGGAGTGGTCGGCCTGGTGTCAGGATAATGTGGCTGGGTGGGACATCATGCTACTTGTATGCGGCATGATGACCTAGTTCTAGACATCACTATAAAATGCCAAACTGCAGACATCGTAGCGATATGACTGAAAAATTGTTAAAGCTACGTTAAAAATCATAATCACCTGGCATAATCACGTCACTAAACTCCTCAGAAGAAGTCACGTCTAATCTAATCGTTCATAATATACGGTACAGTAATATTAAGCTGATTATCAGCTTATGTAGCTTTTAGTGTCACCACAGCGAGCGACATTCTATCCTGATTGCACCGGATCACACGTTTGGGTTGATCTTTACCAAAAATGTCAAAGTGCTTTAACATTGATTTTACCGTATGTACTGCTCGGATAGTGTAAATAATGAAATTTCAAAGGAATATAGATTTATGAGGATCCAAATAAAGTTAATATTTGATATTTAACGTATGTGTAATCAGAATATACAAAATGATACCCATTACTGAAATAATCGGTTTTAAACCGATAATGACCTGTACAGCTTTTCATATAATTATTTCCAACTAAATTCAGGTGAAGGTTGCAATGTAATCCCATTATACTACACTACCCAGCCCAAGCCAGGAAGATTAATATTCGTCCCTGTGAGCCTAGGCAGAAGATCTGGTAAGGTCCCTATTGCTAAAATAATAAATAATAATTTTCACTTATATTTGCATCAGCAAGACTAATTGATGGAAACTGTCGTGAGAGATATAACTAAATCCTGGCGAGTCTTACTCGTACAAATGAGTCATCTGATGATATCATTCCATGTTAATAGAAATATTCGTACGCTGAAGAAAAATACCGAGTACAAATGAGAATTATAGAATTGCATAATACTGGCATGAGTAACGAGTTTAATAAAATAGATTACACTGTGGTGGACAGTACTTGCTGAACAAGAGCATTTCAAAAATGCAAATATTGGATAATAAATTCAAGGTTATGTATAAATAGGTGCAGTGCCGGATTATCCTAGTAGCAAAAGTAGCATATGCTACACCCCCCACTTTTAAGCACTCCTGTGTTAATTACTTTCAAGCTGTCAAATACCTATATGTAAATAATACTGTCAGACATATTTGTCGTATTATCTGGCTGCTTAGCAAATGAAAAAATACAATTACTTTGCAATGCAAGCTTAAAATGTATATGTTTTAATATTTATATGTTCTTATTATTTTTAAATTTAGGGCTCTTTTATAACATATGATACAGGTCCAATACTAGCTTAATCCGGCACTAAATAGGTGTTCGATACACTATGTGAGTTTTCTAAGCGGATATAGCTTGGAGGCATAGACTACACACACTAACAACTATAAACACATATATTAGTCATAACACACACACACACACACACACACACACACACACACACACACACACACACATATATTCTTATAAAACCTACAATACGCGGACATGATTTTTATCTTCAAAACGGGGATATTTTTATTTCAACAAATTATGACAGATAAAGGTTTATTTTACTATGAATTTAATATATACATGTCATTTGTAATTGATTTGTGGTTAATCTCCAAGAAACACTGTATGAGAATCTTTACCATCAGAACGGGGACACACACATATACACAGTTAGATATTATGCAATCAAATCAGAGGACTTTCAACAAGTATATTTTTTAAAAAAAATTCTAAATAGAAATCAGTTCACCTCATACACTTAGTTTCCATCCATAATAACAAAATAAAGTAAAATTATCAATAATTTTTACAAAATGTTTTGTTGGATATATAAGAAAAAAAATGTACGTCCAGGAATTTGAAGAAGTTAAATTGTCAGAGTTGTGTGAAAGTACAGAGAATGTGTTCCCTTTATTAAAATGAAATAAAGATCTGCATGCCAGTCTTCAGTTATATAATTTTATTGGGAAGACTACGGTTTAGAATTTCAAATGCCCCACAAAATAACACAATTTTTTTTTACTTTACTGTACAAAAATTTACCTCTTTAGTGCAATCCCCTTAGTAAATAAGCCAATGCATGACAAGATCTCTTCGATATGAAACAAACCAAAAATTTATTTTGTATGATGGCATGGTTTAGCTTTAGTGAGCCCATGTCAGAACCGCTTTGGTCAGGCCAAACAGTCCCTATTAAAATTTAATTGTGTGGATTGATTGCGTGACCCCGTTTGCAGCATCCATGATAGAGACTGGTAAATGGTAAAATGGAATAATCAAGAAGGGGCTGTCCCCTTATCTGGAGATGACTTTTATTCTTACCATGATAGTAAATATATAGTGTTGTATCTACCCGTGCGTCATGCGTCAAATACGCAGACTTTTCCGATTTGACCCATACAAATTGTCACTGGTACGTAAATTGGCGCATCCCAATGTTATGTTTTGCTTATTAACAAAGCACAAGTTGAGTCTAAAAATCATCAATGATACTTAAATTGACGCACTCCAATATTGTGTATTGCAGATTAACACAAAATTAAGATTTGGTCTAACTACCTTAATGGCTAGATTATAGCTCTCCTAAACAGGTTCACATCAATTTCTTACGCTCATGTTATCATAATACATAGGGTTATAACTGAATTTTGACTCTGTAGTTGATCTTATAAAACCTGTAACTGTGACATCATTTTGTATCAACCTCTTTAGAACTGTCACATCATTTGTAGCAACCTCTTCCTCTCTTCTTGATCATTCTATCATTCTATCACCCCACCTAGGAAAAAGGCGGAAAATAAACACGTGATTTTAAAGCGATTCTAAAGATAAACTATTATTTTATGTACACCCTTGTCACACAACGAAACAACAATTTCCAATTACTCATTTGTATACCTTGCGATGTTCGAAGATACTGTCAGCGTTAGACTGAAAATGGCATTCAAGGCAAAACAATTAAAATAGATCTGAAACAAACGAAGCTATCCTTTGGACCGCGTTTATGACCGACCGATGATAATAATATTGTTATCGAACCAGTGGAGCCTTCATCATCCAAAGTCGAGATAACGGTTACTCGTAAGATAAAACAATTTGTGCAGCAAATGTTGAAAACACAGCTATCTACATTTTCTAAAAGAGATTGAGCTAAGCGAAAAATGTGACAGGAAAGACGCCTTTATGCTTTGCCATAGATGTACAGGGGCTAAAATAAAATCCATAACCAAATGTGCAAACAACAATTACTTTCTGAAAAGTACGATGGCAAGGAAAGCTAGGTTACCAGAACTCAAACTATTGAATGAAGGTCCACAACACCAGGCAGGCACGAAATAACAGTGAAGTGCTACTTAAGTGTATACATTGGCTGAGTGTAGAAGACATCTTTTTTTTAAATATACATCTCTTCTTAATTTAACACACAACTTAACAGCTGAAGAACTTAAGGCCATTGGCATTCTGAAGAATTCTGCCAATCATTACGACTCCTCTGCTACCTGTTCAGAGGTACTCGAAAGCCAATCAAACGTTGTGGATAATAGTTTTATACCTGACCTGCAAGATTCGTCATTTGTGACAGCATTGGCAGACAAAAGCAATAAGATAGACAGCAATTAACACCTAGTAATATATGCTCAGATTATTTCTGATGACATGAAACCCTCAACAAGATTTGTAACAAATTTTGAATGTTCAAATGCCTTTAACAAGCGAATTGCCGTATTGTCTTTAGTTTAACTAATATTTTGGTTGCGTATTTAAACAATATAATTATTATTTTTTAAATACTTAAAACTAATCATTGGCATTTAGGTTTTGGATTGTGTCTCGCTGTTTTTGCCTTGATAATTCAAATAACGAAGATGAAGCGATTTGTATATAAAACACTAATCACCTTTTCAAAGCGCACTTCTAATCAACGCATGTTAGTTTACTGCTGGATAGTCTAACCTAATGCTTATTGATAGACTTCAGACATATCAGATTATTTGAGTACGCCTTCTAGCAATGATTTAACCATCAAACAGTAAATGGCATCGCCAACCTTGTGTGCGAATCCAATTCAAAACACCAAACGATTATACAAATATATAATGGTAATTAAACACGCTATTCTAAATCTCTGAAACTTAAAACGCTGGAGACTTATAAGCTAACAAGCGTTTCGTCATGTATATCTCTTCATACACCCTCGGTATCTTTGCATGATCCATCAGGAGCCAAATTTGATATTTTTTAATAATTTAATCAATGGCCAAATATTAAATTAGTGCAACTTTATAAATAAAAATAACAAATTATGTATATATTAATTAAAAAAAATTTTACACTTGTTATTAAACACTGAAACCTAAATACTTTGATTTCATAAGTTGCTTTTAGCATATGCCAACACTTCCATGGGAAGTTTCGTATTGATAATTAGGCAATCACCAATGCACCACTTGTTCGATAAACCCCTGCATAAAACGTTTCAAGAATGTACTTGTATATTTTTTAAATTTTTTTGTTGTTGTAATTTTACCCAGATTATTTCCACTTATTGTTATTATTAGATGCCAAAGGCGTTTACTTCGGATATGCCGCACCTATTCACCTAATCAAATTCCAGGTGGTCGCTCGTGTCGCATTCCCCATACTATGGTTCTGTATGTATGCTACACAGTATGCATGCATAAGAAATGTGAATACTAAAATGTATATGCCATGAGCAGGAGCTGGTTTATTTACTGCCAATACGACTTAGTATCACACAAAAAATATTTAAGAATAAATCATATAATGCATACGTATTGCAAAAAAATGCACCTGATATAAAATAAAGCATCTTTTAAAATTTAAAAAGTCTTCTAAGATTATGTCGCTTATACATTTCATACAAAATTTGTCTTTGGGAATCTGAATTATGCTAGAGCTAGCTATACGTGAACGTAAAACTGTCTAGAAACGGTGTCTTACGTGCATGTATTATAAATTAATCACCGTGTGTTTTCCTTTTCTTATCCTCACATCTTTCTATATTATGACATTTGAAGTAAAAAAGGAATGCTTAATTACTCAACTACACTGTTTCATTTTAGGGCACTAAAACATTACTTTTCGTATTGTTGCAGTAATTTCAGTGATCAAAAACGTCGCCGTAAGGATTGATTTTATTTTCTGTCCCTTCTGGTCAAAAACAGTTTTAAATAAATGAACCTGTCAGTAGTCGTAGTACTGGACTTTCTTTTGGCAATATATTTCCATATCTTTTCCGAAACAGTGACTCTTCACGGTCATGTGAATCTATCACAACGCAAGCTGTTTCAATTTACCTTCAGCCCGACACGAGAAAAGTGCTTCGCGGAACAGGAGTTTCTCGGGACAGTTTTCATTCCTTTCCAAAAAGCATCGGTCGACATTATTGTGCAGGTGTGATTAGCAAGCCATCCATAACAATCGAGCAACGTCCAGGATAAAATATAGGCAAAACAATCCAAATCAACAATAAAGACTGTATAACCTTTTATTTCAAAAGGAAATTATGCGCAACTTTTAACAGCAATCGTTGTGTCTTTAAGACCAGGTAAATAATGGGCAGATTGCACATTCTGGATATATGCCTCTTATGTGGAACAAGTGTGGCCGTCATACTGCTGGCAATAGGGTTTTCTATACCAGACTGGCTATATGTGACGTACAGAGATGGGGATGGGGATGAATCTTCTCTACACATGTCCATCTGGTACAATCGCCTTTGTCCAGGGGACAGAAGTTGTATCACAACCCTACATCGGGATATGGACCGGCAACTTACGAAACTAAACTTGCCAAGTAGGTTGAATTGGTCACCTCGTATTTTCGTTGTGTGTGTGTGTGTGTGTGTGTGTGCAAATATCGATCCATACTTATGTATGCATGCATGCATGCATGCATATGTATGTATGTATGTATGTATGTATGTATGTATGTATGTATGTATGTATGTATGTATGTATGTATGTATGTATGTATGTATGTATGTATGTATGTATGTATGTATGTATGTATGTATGTATGTATGTATGTATGTATGTATGTATGTATGTATGTATGTATGCATGCATGCATGCATGCATGTATTCAACTTCATTTATCATGAACCCTTTGGTTAATACATGGTTACGTTGCCTGATTGGTTCATTGGTAAGGTTTAGTTGATGGCATTTGGTAGATTAAATATTTACTGCTGTTATTTTTTTTATTGATTATTGATAATTAATTTTTATACAAGTTTTGTGTATGCTGTCTATGCTCTACGATTCACATTTCTTAGTTTGTGAGGAATTACATATTACCCGTAAATGCCAGGAAAGCCTGCATCCATCTCCATACATGGTTGTTAGCATATCCTAATATTATTATCTTTTAATAATATAAAAATAATAGGTATGTCTGTTTTCAATCGAAGCCTACTCAAATCAATACGTATCCAAGTATAAACGTATTCAAATCAATACGCACCCAAGTCAAAATGTACTCAAATCAATACGTACCTAAGTCAAAACGTACTCAAATCAATACGTACCCAATTCAAAACGTACTCAAATCAATACGTACCCAAGTCAAAACGTACCTATGAATGCCGAAAAGTGCTGAAGTTAAAAGGTACTCAAAGTCAAGCGTTACTATACCCCAAAATGTATTTGAAGATGCAGTTTATTATAAAAAAATTAAATGCATTTTACCAAAATAACAAAGCAAATTATACTAGAGTAGGCACTGACCATAATAATTTGGGCTGATTAATACAGCTTGAATAATCACTGATTAATACAGCTTGAATAATCACTGATTAATACAGCTTGAATAATCACTGATTAATACAGCTTGAATGATCACTGATTAATACAGCTTGAATAATCACTGATTAATACAGCTTGAATAATCACTGATTAATACAGCTTGAATGATCACTAATATAAACAGCTTGAATGATCACTGATTTATACAGCTTGAATAATCACTGATTAATACAGCTTGAATAATCACTGATTAATACAGCTTGAATAATCACTGATTAATACAGTTTGAATGATCACTGATTAATAGAGTTTGAATAATCACTGATTAATACAGCTTGAATAATCACTGATTAATACAGCTTGAATAATCACTGATTAATACAGCTTGAATGATCACTAATATATACAGCTTGAATGATCACTGATTTATGCATCTAGAATAATCACTGAATAATACAGCTTGAATAATCACTGATTAATACAGCTTGAATAATCACTGATTAATACAGCTTGAATAATCACTGATTAATACAACTTGAATAATCACTGATTAATACAGCATGAATAATCACTGATTAATACAGCTTGAATAATCACTGATTAATACAGCTTGAATAATCACTGATTAATACAGTTTGAATAATCACTGATTAATACAGCTTCAATAATCACTGATTAATACAGCTTGAATAATCACTGATTAATACAACTTGAATAATCACTGATTAATACATCATAAATAATCACTGATTAATACAGCTTGAATAATGACTGATTAATACAGCATGAATAATCACTGATTTATACAGCTTAAATAATCACTGATTTATACAGCTTGAATGATCACTAATATATACAGATTGAGTTATCACTAAATATTTTCTTCTGCATTGCTTACGTTAGATGCTAACAAATGTAATTCGAAATATATAACAATTTGCTGCCTTAAACTCCACTTATTCATACGATATGATATACATGGCGGCCAGTATTAATGGTGGAGGAAGAAACCAAGATATCACCGGAAAAAACCACCGACACACGAGAAGCTACTGGCAAGCTTTCTCACCTATCCAGATTCGCCGAATCCTAGACTCGAACCCACGCATACAGAGGTGAGATAGCAGTGATCCGTAACGGACAGCGCTTTAGATCACTTGACCCCAGAGACAAATGGAAATGGAATATATTACTACACGTCTGATATAATCGACCTAAAACCAACTAACTTTCGGCAACTTTTTGATCCTGAGCAGCAATTACATGATGTTGTCAATATCATAACTTTCACTTCGTTCATTGATGTGATCTTTGAGGGAATGCAAGTTATAATATAAAAAGCGTGCAGTCAGGTAATTGTCCTGCAGTACTTTTGCAGCTATATGCACGAGAGCCCTACATTTTACCATTGACCAGATTAGGCGCTTACTAACCAATGAATGGGAGATATATGCTGATAAACTGGAATAAACCCATCTAAAATGTTAATCCTTCACACACACACACACACACACACACACACACACACACACACACACACACACACACACACAGATTATCCAGTTTAACCGATGTGATGTAAAAACTTTACTCCCCCTCCAAATAAAAATATACTAAATATTAAATAGCCACTAGACCAGAGATTTCAACATGAAATTATATAAAATTATTGTCGTGTTTGTTTTAATAGTTGTGTTGTATATTAGTTTCGTACAATTATATTTGTTCATGGATTTTGACCCATAGTTACTTTGTTGGTGCAACTAAGTAATAAACTTTTAAAATAAGAAAATAAGTTAACACATGGGTATAAAGTCACCCATTACACGCTTTGTTTTTAATGAAAATTCAATTTATCATACATAGTAGGTGTTGTGTGATAAGCGCGATATACTAAAATTTTGATAAATCTAGGATTATTATTGGAAATTCTGTTTTAAGTACGTGCAAAAGCTTTAAATAAAAATTATTACATTATCTTGTCACTCCCTATTCACATATATAAATGCATGTATTGTATATACTGAATTTAGTTGCTTTATTACCGTATTCATTACGCAATACGTATATCTACATTCATTTTGGTTCTAATAATTTGATAAAATGCCATTCAGTATTATCGCAAAAAGTGAAGTGTCCTTCAGTATCCTTGGGAGTTTACCACTAAGTAAATTGCGTCAATTTTCATCGTAATCTCATAACCAGTAATTGTGCTTTAGTCTGTGTTTTGCTGCACAGTATAAGAACTTTTTGTACTTAATTCAATAGAAGTTTTGATTCTATCTATCTATCTATCTATCTATCTATCTATCTATCTATCTATCTATCTATCTATCTATCTATCTATCTATCTATCTATCTATCTGCCTGTCTGTCTGTCTGTCTGTCTGTTCGTCCTTCCGTTCGTCCGTCTGTCTGTCCGTCAATCCATCCATCCATCTTTGGTTCATTTTTCATACCTTTCTGACGGATTTTTTTGGTGAATTACACTTATGAGAATACTTATTGAGTTATTAAAAATTAAATTATTTAAAGAACACTCAAAATCAAGGAAATTTTTAAGGTATAGATGTTACATCATTCAAGGTATCGTTTCTACAATGATTAAAGAAAAACAATCTAAAAACAGTCATCGCAATTTGCAAATCACCATGTAATATTATCTACTGATATGGAACTTCAGCATAAAAAACTAAAACGGTAAATTTGTAAGCCTCAGTGTGCTGGGACTTGGTCTAATTTGGATGCTATTTGTCTTGAGAATTTTTGACGTTTGGCTTCGCTACATTTTAGCTGCTCTATGCTTTTGACTTGTGGACCTTTTGACCTACTCTCAATACTTCGAGAAATTAAAATGTATTGAAAATAAAAGCTCAACAGACCCTGTGTATGAATAAATGTCACTAGTTCCATCATGTGTTGACAATATTTAACGAACCATTTCAACTTGGCGATTCAAGCTGCCAGAATTTGAATCTTATTCTGCTTGGATTTATATGTAATTTTATATAATTATGTAACTATTTTCAAGCGGAGTAATTCAACCATTTCACATCTTTTGATCATTTCATGTTTGTTAAAATGATTCTTATCTAAATTTCTCGGGAAAATGATAAATACTTCAGAAGTCCGCACCTCTCTTTTGACTTTTTGACTTGTTGATCACTCACTCTCACCTGCGTTGGTTCCACACGACTCAACGAGCATGAATATGCGAGAAGACTTGCCAATTGCTTCTCTTGAGTCGATGGCTCTTTTCGGGTTCTTTCTCCATCAGACATACGGGTTGCCATCTGTTGAAAATTGTTGTTAAACCCAACAAACCTAAGCAGACCTACTTAAGATATTACCAATATAAGACCATTCCGGTGGCTAAGTAACAAGAATATCTGCATCAAAGGATGAGGGAGGTCACGGATTCGAGCTCCGGCAGAGACATACTAAAGACTTTTTTAAAACTGGTACTTGCAGTTGCCTTGCTTGGTTCTCGGCATTGAGGTAAGTGTTAGGAGTGGTCGGTCTGGTGTCAGGATAATGTGACTTGGTGGGACATGATACTACTAGTCTACGACATGATGCCCGGGTGCCAGACAGCAGTATGAAATGCAACACTGCAGACATCGTAGCGATATGACTAAAAGTATTCAAGCCACGTTAAAAGTCATAAGCACACATTACCTATATGCGATCAAGGTACGATACGGGAACTAAATAGTTATCGATTTTATCTGACTTGCCATTGGAGAATGCCTGCAGTATGCTTTTCTTTGAACAAATTTGATTGATTTGTGGCGCATGCTACTTGCTGAAATATGCTCTTTCGAGTAAAATTCTTTCCCACAACTTGTAAACTTCCGTTTTGTTGTCCCAGCATAGTCAACGGTGCTCCATTTAGCCAGAATCGGATTAAAAGTTAGCATTTAATTTTTGTATGTGTGCGTAGACGCGTCAAAAACATTTAACGCACAGTAACCGATAAAGACGTACTGAAAACAAAACCGTCCGAAAGTCCAAAATTACCGAAGTGAACGTTAAACTCTTGTTTCGTATGCTACAAGAGCATGCACCACTTATTCATAAGTTGTGACTAGGCGTAGCTGGTTTAAGATTGATTTCACTGAATACCGTTATACATTTATTTAACTGTCCAACGATTACTGTAAAATTAAACAATAATATAGTTTCCTAGAATACAAAGTGAAATTTAAAAAAAAAAATAACAGTAATATGAATGAAATTGTAAATAGTCCTAGCAGTTCTATCACAAGGGCAAAAGTTTTATAGTATTATAAATGACTTACAGTGGTGTTCCGAATGAAGTTGAATGTGTTGTGCTGATGTGCAAGTAGTCTGCAATAATTTGAAGCTCTAATGGTCTTTTAACTTTTTTCTGTTACACAGAATGATATAATCAAGTATATCTTAAACTGAATTATCAGTAATTCCAAAAATAGTGATTGTCCTAAATCAATAAGTCCTTTGTAATTCCAATGAAATAAATATATCATGTTGAATCATATTTGAATACAGCTAAATGAATTTATCCACTAAAGAGGTTTATGATAAGATTAATTAACCCCGTCCATCATTGCCTTATTAAAAACAATTTACAAACCAGGACTAGGGTCATAAATTCATTTCTAAATCATTCCAACAGTCAACAAGGTCAGGTTCTTTACGTGGTGCTCTACATAAATTATCAACTTCTGAAAGTGGCAGATGTAAGGTAAAGTTGTTTGCATTAGCAACATGCGCAATGGAGAGATTTTTGGTACACATTTTTGACACTTTTATGTACTTTGGTTGAAATTTCTTTAATTATTGTACCTATGGAAATTGTACATGATTTAAGCAACAGCTAAACAAAATGGCTGTTTCCATGTACTCTAAAGATCATCCAGGATTAATCTAATCGACATCATCTTTATCAGTTATTAAAATAGCGGAAACAAATTTTGTCAGACAAGACTATACCAGCTTCTGAAAGTGTAGTTAATAGAATACCAAATATATTAATTGCAATGTAATAAGAAAATGTAATAAAATAATTATCGACATTTTTGTAACACATTCTGTCTGACGTCCAGGAATTGAGAATGACCAAGCGGAGCTTGCAGTTATTTGGTAGGTTTCCATCTGAAGTAAGGTCAATATGTATGCTCTATAACTAACTCTTATTACACACTGAATGTAGGGAATTAAAAGTTCTTTTAATCTATGACATACAAGGTCTTTTTGAAATAGCCAATATAACCAGAGAGAAAAACTGGGGAAATGTTTTTAAAAAATCTAGACCTATGCAAATACGAAACTGTAGAGTGCCAATTTTAACAAATACAAAAAATGTGTGCTATTATTTTTCTTAATTTGATATCATAATATATGATATTCTCAACAAAATAGTGCAAAGTTAATTAAGTTTATTTGTTCTTGGTTACATGGTATATTATGTGGCAGTATTGAGTGTGTAATGGTTGTAATTATTGGGAAGTTAAGAGAGAGAGAGAGAGAGAGAGAGAGAGAGAGAGAGAGAGAGAGAGAGAGAGAGAGAGAGAGAGAGAGAGAGAGAGAGAGATGCATTAAATAATCAACAACAAAAAAAATACGAAGTCTTTGTTATATTTTCATACAATAATTGTGTACTGTTTGTTTCATATATATATATATATATATATATATATATATATATATATATATATATATATATATATATAAACAATAAAATGACGACGAACAGGACGAAACTAGTAACTAACTAGCCTAAGCGCTTTCGACTCTTAATGAGTCTTTTTCAAAGGCAAATACAAAACATAGTTACGACAAACAAATAAACACAAAAACGTTGCGTTTGTAAACCTCTACATTTCTATCTTCATATGAGCTAAAACTATAAATACAACCAGCTTGTATAGACTAGTTGAGGAAACTGAAAACGTTGTATAATTCCCTAAAAGTCTACAAGCCAAAGCGACATCTATTTTTACTTTGTGTACATATGTAACGCAGATTATATCCCGGATATTTGGTTCTATACCGGTTATTCTTATAGTAAAAATTGAAGGATAAGAAGATTTAGAAAATGTTAAATTCTACTAGTGCATAGTTTTCATTTTCTAGTCTTCTTGGTTTAGACCGCTTGGTTTCAATGTTCTAAGGCGGCGTATCCAGTATGATTCCTTTTCCTTCCTGGTTTCGGAACTCCAGCTGTGGTTGTTGGCAATAGCGATAAGTATTATATCACTGTACACAAAGTAAAAATACAAGTTATGTATTATAAAACTTGCTTAGATATGGCTAACATTTTATTATTCATTGCAAGGCTTCTTGCATCAGGCGATAACGGTTCCCATTTTTATTAATGTGAATTTTTGAATGAATTGGTAAAGCGGTGTAGTTGGTTATGCTACCTTTATATTAGTTGAAAATATCGATGCTACTATAATGGTAAAAATAATTATTTTTTCATCATCTTCGTTTGAAAACTGGCCATATTGCATACCCTAATTCATCTTTAAATTTACTGTTTTTGTTAAATGAATTCTTAAATGATACGAGTGAATATGGTAAATATATCAAAGTTACATAATTGTGTGCATGTGATACGAGTGAATATAGGTAAAATGTATCAAGGTTACATAATTGTGTGCACGTGTGAAACAAGTGAATATAGGTAAAATGTATCAAGGTTACATAATTGAAAAACCGATTAAAACATCTTTCCGAGAATCTGTACAAGAATTAGACGAAAAGTGATGTGACTAATTTCGAAGACATTTGTTTGATTTGGAGTAAGTAAAACTTAATGAGCCCCATCAAATGACACTAACCTCTTAATGCTGAGTGTCAGGCGAGGCAGCTGTTAGTACCATTTTTGTAAGTCTTTGGTATGACTCGAGGGGGCATCGAACCCACGACCTCCTGCATCCGAGGCGGACGCTCCAGCCACTAGGCCACTGGAGTGGTTACGTCACAATGAATTGCATATGCTAGGACAAATCTGTACACGACTGTACCAAACGACATATCCCATTCATACGGGAACAATACACAAGATTATTTTAAACTGTAACTTTTTATGACCTTACCCGAACTAATTTTTAACTAATACAAATACCAACTATTATTTACATCTTTTCATCAAGATACACCATTTACATCTCCCGTTGATCGGGAACCAATATCTTTAACTGTTACCAACATTTACCATTTTATATTTATCTACTATGGATTTTTTACTATATCGCTGGTCAATATTGAACTTTTTTACAAATATGACCTACTGTATGGCGCTAAATAGCCTTAAAGTGCTGGTGCGCCGTTAAAATTCAATCAATCAATCAATTAACAATACACAAGAAAAGAGCGGAAGGGGTGTTTATGGTATACATAGCCATTTTGGTATTTGTATTTTGGCCCTATGGTTTAGTCATTGTACTGTGTATTTGGGTCGTATGACTTACCGACATTACACCTTGTATTTGGTAAGTATGACTTAGTCATTGCGGCGTTTATTTGGGCGCTATGACTTAGTGATTGCATCTTGTACTAGGGCCCTATGAATTACAGTCATTGCACCCTGTATTATGGCCTTATGTCTTAGTGATTGCACCACGATATGACAAGCCCTAGGACATAGTCATTGCAGCGTTTACTTGGGCGCTATAACTTAGTGATTGCACCATGTATTAGGACTTAGTCATTGCAACAGGTATTTGGTCCATATGAGTTAGTGATTACACCAGGAAAATCTACGCCCTTGATTTAGATTCAAATAAACATGTTTACCTCCAAAAATAACGATTTAGATTCAAATAAACATGTTTACCTCCAAAAATAATTATCTAAATGTTTAAGCTATATTCTTTGAGAAATTATATATATATATATATATATATATATATATATATATATATATATATATATATATATATATATATATATATATATATATATATATATATATATATATATATTACGTTGTTTGCAAAATAAATGTAATTAGTCAGGTACACCATGACCTTGATTTTGGACAAGGTCAAGTACAAAATATCGATATACGTAACATAGATCATTAAATAAAACCAGCAAATAATACAAATTAGTAGAAATAACATTGCATAAACTTAAAATTGTGATTAATTTTAATTGATCGAGTCCATAGATTAGATTATTATAATTGCTAATAGGCAAATATTATTCATAAAATGCCACAAGATAAACTTTGTTTTAGTTTTTATCTTTTATTTGGGTGAAAACTTCGCAAAACTGACAATGTCCAACACATCTGAAAGCAATTGTAAAGAAATCACTTAATATGTACGCAAATGGCTTCGCAGCTTTGAAACCATTAGTAGCCAGTGATATGACAAGCAAGCATTTCTCAACTTTACAACTACATTTTTAAATTGTAAATTAACAACAAATGTGAATGCTAGGCTTGTTTGGGGTATAATTTTGGAACCTATTAAATTGTTCTAGTGGCAGCTGATAAAATATTTTTCTACCTATTTTTGTAATTCAAAAAAGGTAATCTTGGTCATTCTAGCATAATTAATGACACTGTGTAGTTTAGAGTTTGCCTACCGAAAGTAATAATACAAATATACATTGTGCAATGACCCTGACGGCTATATACACCTCTGTTTTCAGAGTGTATCTCAGTTACAAATGAAAACTATCTACCATTAAACATCAACACTAGAGATGGCGGTATCAGAACAGCAATACTGCCAGGATATTTTTTCCATAACTTTCCTTATATTTCTTCCAGGTATGGGGAAATTATTAATTTGTTGCCATTTATAGCACTAGTAGACTGATCTTTTCATGCAGCAATAGCAAAAATAAATTTGTCAGCGATCACATCTTGCGATATTAATTGGTTGCGTGATTATCTCTTTATCCAATTATTATAAGCCTGCTTAGTGACGCATAATGTCTCTTATCACATAAAGCTATTATTCTCTCTCGAAACAACGCCGACACAAGTTTCTTTTGTTTATATATTTACGCCTATATAGGTCATATAAAAATAATTTGTTTTGCCTATGGTCTGACTGTTTTCTGACAGTCAGCATGGAAAATAGACTAAGACAAATCGCATGGATCATAACTTTTATGATTAACGCCCTCGTAAAGTATACGTAGAGCAATAACCTCCCATTTTCAATCAAAAACTTCATAAACCTGCCAAGGTCTTGATTTGACAGGATATGTCGTCGTTTTGTTAGAAAATGAGAAGTTATTACGTTATCAGATGATTTATACATCTTGGGATTTTTATCACACTTCTAACGCAAAGGTATAAATCCCAGGCTCATCGATTGAAGATCGCCAGGGAAACGAAAATGATAATGCTCCGTCTTTAGGTCATTTATGGTTTGGTAGTCTAAATCATTTCCTACGTTAACATGAAAATCCAGTCGTAAACTTGTTATTCGTATTAAAACGATTTGATTTATATTTACACCAATATTAATAAAAATATTGAATCCACCAGGCTCTGCTGCCAAATATGTAAGACTCACACACACACGCACTATATATATATATATATATATTTTTATATTTATATATTTATTTATTTATATATATATATATATATATATATTTTTTTATATATATAGATAGATAGATAGATATATATATAGATAGATAGATAGATAGATAGATAGATAGATAGATAGATAGATAGAGAGAGAGAAAGATATATATATATATATATATATATATATATATATATATATATATATATATATATATATATATATATATATATATATAGAGAGAGAGAGAGAGAGAGAGAGATATAGAGATCTATCTATCTATCTATCTATCTATCTATCTATCTATCTATCTATCTATCTATATATATATAATGTGTGTGTGAGAGTCTACGACTCGCAGATTCATCCTTACAATAATAGACCCGTGTTGATATTTTGATGATATTTGAAGAATAAATGAAATTCATTTTCTGAAATATTGCAAAATTTCTCCACATTAGCGATATTAGAAGATAACTTATAAATCCCGTCAGTAAAAAATTACATTTAAGTAAAGACATATTTGAGTTGTTGTAAATTCGACTGCTCCATTTTTGTATAAAACTATTTCTAAGTATTTCTTTAAATTATTACAAATTGGTAAAGCCATTATCCACCCTATCAGTAATCCCTTCCTAGCCAAAACATGGTAGATAGTAAACGCCTCACCCGTGAAGTCCAGTCTACGGTATTAGGGTTTATTAGTACAGCGTTGCCTAACATAAACTAAAATACACTGCGGTGACTAGCAGCGTCATAATTAATAATTTTAAGTCAATATTTAATGATATTAGAATAAGGACATGTATTAAAAACTTTTACCAAGCTTCCCATCAGTAGCGTTGTAAGAAATTATGTACACCCAAATTCTTAATATCCCCCCATTACAAATTCTTAATCCACTCCACTGGACCTACCCCCAAATTGCTTTTCTTGATAAGGCGATTGATACACCACTGTATGCATGTTGTTTTTATTTTTGTTTGTTTATAGATCTAATGTATGTATGTATGTATGTATGTATGTATGTATATGTATGTATGTATGTATGTATGTATGTATGTATGTATGTATGTATGTATGTATGTATGTATGTATGTATGTATGTATGTATGTATGTATGTATGTATGTATGTATGTATGTATGTATGTATGTATGTATGTATGTATGTATGTATGTATACCGCTCCGGTGGCCCAGTGGTTAGAGCGTCCGCCTTGGATGCGGGAGGTCGCGGGTTTGAACCCCAACCGAGTAATACCAAAGACTTTTTAAAAATGGTAATAACAGCTGCCTCGCTTGGTGCCTAGCATTAAGAAGTTAGTGTTATGATTGGTTGTCGCATAGTGGTATAATCATAATCCTTCTATTACTGCTAATTCCCTTTTCTTCTGTTCACTCTTGCATAAAGGATATATCGACCAAATAAAATACAAATCCATTATGTTTTCTTAGAAATGAATATCTTCACTTTTAGTTTCTTTCCGTTTAGGTAGTTATATTTAAAATACATGATATCTTCCCTGTAGGTCTAAAATACATGTTATCAACTTTGTAGGTCTAAAATACATGTTATCGACCTTGTAGGTCTAAAATATATATTGATCTTTAGCGTACAATCTTTTCAAGTAACATTTTAGTGATTTATGGGAAGAATCTATCTTAATTAAACTAATGTACAAAGCAAGGGAAAAACAATAACAAATGAAACAATACGACCCAGAGATGTTTCAGGTCATCGCAAGGCATTCACAGTCTTTCTTAATCTAGTCTCTCTTGGTTTTGATAACCATTTTTTTTCAGAAAAAATACAAGTTGTTTTGCTGAATGAAGCTGAACACAAATGAGGAAAGATATAGTATTGAACGACAGTCGAGAAACGACTCCAAATTAATCAACGAAAATAAACACATCAAATGCACGCCAGCATTACACTCTATAGTGTTATACTTACCAAGAAGTATCCATGCGTTGATAAACAACCATACAATCAAGTGTGTATAATAGGAAGACGTGAATGTACACCTTAAAGAGGCATTATCCGTACATTATGGTGTAATAAAAATGTAATGTTCAATTGCATCTATCAATTAGTGATTAAATATTATGAACTATGGGAAAGAATTGAAATCGACGTTAAGAAAAATAAATGGATATTCGTTAGACGCATAAAAATGTACTTATTTGCTCTACTCCCTTTCTGGGAACTATTTAGAGTCTGTTATCGATCCACATAGTGATGAGCACCTTCAACAAATATAGACAAAACAGGACGAAGATCAAGAATTAGAAAAGTGCAAAATGCTTTTCATCATTCCATCGAACGATCGAAAGTATTTTATTCTTTTCGAACGATTGAATGATGGAATTTTGTTTTGGATGGGGATTAAAAGAATATGTTGAATCAACAAATATTGTTATAATCGGCTCAAGGGACTAAAACATCTTTTATATTTTGTATTCGGTGGAACGTGACTTGTAATATTATATATATATATATATATATATATATATATATATATATATATATATATATATATATATATATATATATATATATATATATATATATATATATATATATATAATCTTTTAAATACAACGGCGTATTATGCATATTTTATTTAATTGTTTGTTTGTTTGTTTTAAATTTTTCAAAAACCACTGCATATTATTGTAATGTAACATTGTTTACTAGACTTAATCTTATCCAAAATTGAGTCCAGTTTTGTTTGACCTGATTGACATTTTTATTAACTGCGTTGACGTAAACAACTAACTAACGCTGTATCTAGCTGCTGACCTCATTTAAAAATCATTGACTGTTTTAGTAAACATCATTTTATTAAAATTCTTATTTTTTCTTTCTCAGTGTAAGGAATATCAAGTTAGATGAAGGTCATACCTGGATTACGTGACAAGTAGCAAATATCTACTGTTACAAACTTCTATTTTATTTCCAGAAGAATGAACTTTTGTCCCTTATCCGGGAATCTGTTTTGCTTGTTAATTCGGGTATAAATGTTGTTTTTTATATAAATGTTTGTTAGTTGGATTCCAAACAACTGCCATGTTAAGTTGTTATTATCTTGTGACCAGTTTGGCTTGAATTTTATTTTCTCTAAATTATTGATTCAAGTGATTTTATTTTTCCTTGAAATACATGAGTGCTCTGACATTTATGGGAAGTTAAACTGAATTCAGAGCTGGATTAATATTTTCTGTGATTCAACAAAGGACTGTTGACACAGTGGAACTTCGCTGTCCACAATAGACGTCTTCGCCTTCCATTTGGATTTGAACGGGACTCGAACTCAGTTTCATTCAGGACATTTTATTACTAGGACTTTATTTTTTAATTCTTCAATTTTTCTGGATTTATTTCTTAAAACTAAGTTTTTTTCTTAATATTTCACTTTGTATTCTAGCGAAATAAATTATTTATTAAATTTTACTAAGCTTTTTGTTTTTACTCCTTTGTGTTACTTATTTAAGAGCAGAGACTCGTAACAGGCTAACTTTATCTGGCAAAATATGAAAATTATTGCACAGACCAAAAAAATAAGATATTCATTTTGTTATTGGAATTACTATTCAACTTTTTGATAATATTGTTTTGCCGACACTGTTATATGGATGTGAGATCTTTGTAATTAAGTTTTAAATCGACAGTTTGTGTCACCTATTCTACGGGTGTCGTATAAAGTACATGTAATTTTGTCATTGTGCTATCAACTTGTGTCTTGTATGATTCTGTTATTGGCATAACTAATTGAGCCTCGTTCAATTTATAAATGACATTGAGCTTTTCATGTATTGCATGCAGTTTGCGAGAGCCAGATAATTGTGCCATACTAAGCACACACGATGCATGCATTAAAGAAATGCTTTGCAAATGAACTCCAGGTGGCTCCAGCATCTCGCATACTGCTTTACCCCGCCTCAGAGAATAAAGGTCTGGAGCCATCTCTTTTAAATTGAGTGGATCATGTTCCTTACTAGTATTCCAAGTGAAGATATGTCGTTCCGTTTTTTAAAATGGTATTCCTGTTTATGAATGAAATATTTTGCTCTGTGACCTCCATTTTCATGATTTTTGAGACGATATATATATATATATATATATATATATATATATATATATATATATATATATATATATATATATATATATATATATATATATAGTATTGTATTAAGTCATTGACCTTTGTCCGTAAATGAGGGTATATGTTTGCCACGTTTACAAGTTATTCTTATCTCGTTTACTTTTAATTGAGGTTCAAGGTCTGGCCTTCATTAAGAACTTAAAATGTTCTGGAGGAGAACTTGTGAACCTTTTCCTGGTCATTTTATTATTTCTTAGGTTTTTATATAATGTTATATTAAACAAAATTATTCACTCCAATCTTTATGTCAATCTCAGGAGTCATTTTCAGTTGTGTTCAGACATAATTTGAAAGTAATCATGTATTTAAAAATTATTCAATGGAATTACAAAGTGCTATTTACATTTTGGACTAAAACATTTTGGGATTATTGTGAATTCAATTCACAGACATTCTCGATTATAGCATTGTGATACATCATGACTGTTTGTATATAAAACTTTTCAAGACATTCATCAGCACATTCAATATTGAAATTAATTAATTTTAGAAATTTTAGAATCATTTGGGATTTTATTCCAAATAATAAGTTCCTCTTTAATTTTCACTTTGTGACTTACAGAAATACATGTTATTTGTGACCTTAATATAAAAATACTTTCAATACAATAATCATCTTACTCTATCGTCTAACACACTAAGTAACAGAAAGAAACGAAACGTTTGATTTTTAACTAATTGTGGTTTGGAAAGTCGAGAAAGTATATTGTGAAGAAGAAAACGAATTTACAAAACTAGATTGAATCTTACTCATCACGACATGGATCGTGCCTTTTGAATCGTATGTATCAAGATATAGACCATGTCTTTTATTCATCAATAAATAGATCATGTCTTGTTGCACCTTATTTCAGTCCTTTTTATCATTTTCTTCGGAACATAGATCAAACCTTTAAGTCTCCTTCATTAAGAGTTTCGAATTTTATTCATCAAAACATATTTCATGCCTTTTAATCACTATTGATCAAGACATAGATTTTGCCATTTTGAGTCTTATTCATCAAGACAACTAATGCCTTTTTTGCTCTTATTCATGAAGATTTAGACTATGACTTTATTACCTTCATTCATCAACATATAGATTATGCCTTTTTGACCCTTTTTGATTAAGACATAGAATATGCCATTTTGAGACTTATTCATCAAGACAGAGATCATGCCTTATGGACCCTTATTCACCAAGACAGAGATCATGCCTTATGGACCCTTATTCATCAAGACAGAGATCATGCATTTTTTACCCTTATTCATCAAGACAATGATCATGCCCTTTTACCTGTATTCATGAAGACATAGAACATGCATTGTTTACCATTATTCATCAAGACATAAATCGTACCTTTTTGACCCATATCGATCAAGACATAGATCATACATTTTTGTCCCTTATTAATCAAGACATAGATTATGCCATTTTGAGTCTTAGTCATCATGACAGAGATCAGACCTTTTTACTCCTATTTTTCAATGTATAGAACATGCCTTTTTCATCTTTATTCATCAAAACAAATCTTGCCTTTTTGCCTTTATTCATCAACATATAGATTATAACTTTTTTACCCTTATTCATCAAGACATAGGTCATGCCTTTTTCAGTCTTAAAATAAAAAAAATGTCATGTCCTTTTGGGTCTTATTCATCATTAAATCGATCATGCCTTGTTATACCTTGTTTCATGCCTTTTATATTCTTTTTCATCGAGACATATATCAAGCCTTTAAGTCGTATTCACCAGTACATGGATCATATCTTGTCTACTCTTATGCCTTTTGAGTCTTATTCATCAAGACATAGATCATGCCTTTTTGTACTTTATTTCATGAGTGGCGCCGAGTGGCTGAGTGGTCTAAAGCGCTATCCGTTTCGGATCACTGCCATCTCACCTATGTCTCCGTGGGTTCGAGTCTAAGATTCGGCGAATGTGGATATGTGAGAAAGCTTGCCAGTAGCTTTTCGTGGGTCGGTGGTTCTTTCCGCGGATTTCCCGGTTTCTTCCTCCACCATTAATACTGACCACTATGCATAACCTATCGTGTGCTGAAAAATGGCGTTAAGCCCCAGAACAACAACAACAACAACAACAACTTTATTTCATGTCTTTTTGAGCCTTTTTCGTCAAGACATATATAATGTCTTGTTTAATCTTATTTCATACCGTTTTTAGAGTCGTATTCATAAAGACATCGATTATGCCTTTTTGACCATTACTGATCGAGACATAGATCTTGCCTTTTCGCGTCTTATTCATCAAGACATAGATCAGGCCTTGTTGAATCTTATGTCATGCATTTTGAGTACTATTCTTCCAGCACTGGTCATGCCGTTTTGAATGTGTTTTATGGTTTAATGGCAACGCAACTTTTAGGTGCATTTTATTTATATGATCCTTTTATAGAGTGTTTTCGCAATAATTAACTATTACCATTTCAACGTGCAAAGCAAAAACACTGTTTATATTACTGTGAATTATTTGTGATTTGAACCTTTTATTTCAATACTTTTTATCCAATCCGATTTGTTTCACAGGTTACAAGGAGTTTGTGGATGCAATAATTACCATGACGAATAGTAATCTCGCGTGGACCGCATGGCAGCCACTTACCACACTATCTGTGACTTTTTCGATTATTGGCCTTGGTTTTGCTATTGCTGTCGTCTGCCAACTTCAGAGCAGCAAAGTAAGGTATCACGAAGTGCTAGCGATACTGGGATGCTTCATCATGCTAGCTACAAGTAAGTTTATTCACAACTTTAGGTGGTCTTTCTCATGATTGCCACAAGCGTATTTACAAATTTTGGTTGTCTTTTTCACGCTCGCCACAAGTAAGTATTTTCATTAAATAAAGTGCTTGTTTTTTTTTTCATCCATGTTTTTTTATATTTTAATACTTAAATTAACAAATGTGTCTCCAAAGGCCAAGAAAGGTCAATACCATTCCCTCACATTGTTTTAAATGTGTTAAACATTTGGAAAGCGTTTTCTTTTTTGCAAGTCGTCCCAATGTTACAAGATTACATAAACAAATTCAAATTAAAGTATTCCTTATAGAGGAATGATGCAAAATGCGGCTATGATAATAAAAAATACTGCTAACTATGAAGGTTTTTTTTTCTGAATACTAAGTAACAAGAAAAGCGTCATATTTTATTTGGAATGATAGTCAAAACGAATTTTTGACGCATTTCTGACTTCCGGATTCCGGATAGAAATTGAATGAGTAATTTCAGCTTTTATGTTTTTTTTTTGCTAGATTTCACTATGTGCTGAAAAGTTCGTGATCTTGATTAGGTGTAGTAGTCACTGTCAGTATTACATGAAGGATGTATACATTGCGTGTTGACACCAATACATGTACAGGCGAGTTTTCTTGCTTTCCGACGGCTTAATTTCTTTCGAGTTTTACAAATATTAAATAGTAAAGGACGTGGAATAATACTCGATGATCGTAAACTAAGTAATAAAAGAAGTAAAACCTACAAATTGAATGGTCTCCCTAACAGCAAACAACAGTAAATGAATATCTGCACCAGAATATTTTCTGGTATCAAAGAAAAATGACCTTATTACATTGTTTAAAGTCTGATTAAATATTTCCAATGTCCCCTTTCTTTAGAGGACTTAAATTATTGGATGCCTAATTCATGCCCAACTTGCTGGAAGATCCCGACATGAAATTAGAAATTTTGTCACGGTGGACTGACTTAGGCAAGCTAAGAAAAAAGTAAATAAGTTTACTAACACTTTGACTGTATTTATTTTTAATATTCCAAAAGGAATTTTTCTGGAAACCTTGCCGACTCGCACGTTATGGTCGATAAGTATTGGTTGTCTGACTTGGTCTCAGTTAAGGGATCTACACATTCTACCATTATTTCGCTAAATGGTTCGTCAGATCCAAGAAAATGTTGTAAACGAGCTTTAGGTACCCTTTGGTTGGATTTTCCTAACATTTGACTTGTTTGACAAGATCAAAAATATTTGGAAACATCACTTTTAAATTTCGGCCAATAAAAATGACGTGAGATCTTTTGATATATTTTACAAACGACCACCAGGACTAAACCAAAACACCAGCCAAGGAAGCTCTATGGGTTAAACTTAGAATTATTCCTCTTTTTACTAATTAGGAGCACAATTTTATAGCTCACTGACCAATCGTCACCAGCAGATTCCACCAGGTATTTTCCATTTTCTCATCACGACTCCATGTTTTAGAAAATAGCAAGTTGGTACGTGTGCATAATAATTTTCACTAATAACAATCTGAGACAACAGCAGAGAAGGTGAACAATACACAATTTTGCTCAAATCATTAACGAAAAAAAAAATAAAGGTTCCTACAGAGGCTGAAAAAAAGGTCAACAACGCTAAACCAAAGTTTCTAACTGAGTATATTTCCATACGGTTAAGAACCGTTAGTATAAATTGCCTGACTTTGTCAGGAGGTTAGGGTTTTTGGTTATACTATTGTTGACTTATTTTTCTGAGTTTGTGAGGCGATTTTGTTTACTCGTAAATCGACTCAATTGTTGTCCTCTGCTGCTATAAATTAAACAGTCAGTATAAATATCAATAATGAGTATCAGAGAACCACACTTAGCTAAATTAGCTTGAGAGCGGCTAGAGGCAATTAAAAATATCTACCTTTTCGTGATTCTGTTAAGCAACAACTGCAATCGCGTCAAGAATCTCAAGTTGAATTTGATGAGGATAAAAAACAATTATTTAAACCTATCACTGAGACCACTAAAGGTATTCAACATGTGTTAGAGAAAACCGCTGAAGCAACTGAAAAAAAATAGGAAAAAGAACTAAGAAAACAAAAAAAGATTCTCGAAAAACTTCCAGAAGAAATAGCTGTTGCGATGCCAATCCCGGAAACACCCGAGGATATGGACCAGGCAGGAGAAGAAGGTGCTATAGCACTAACCCCAAAACCAGCAGTTAAATTGATAGATAAATTTGAAGAATTAACTATTAAGGCAATTATGAATCTTAACAACCTACAAGAATTAACTGAATTTTCTGTGGATAGTTTTAGTCGAAGAGATAAATTAATGAAACCTGAATACTATAAAGATATTAAAACCCGTGAACAATGCCAAAATTCATTATATCACATGCGCATGGATGTTGAACACGCTAGAAATGATGATCCGTTATATTAAAATTATGTTAGGGAAATTGATAAATTAAATGAATTAAGAAGAAAGGAGGGAAAGAACCTCCAAAACCATTTGAGCAATCACCTACCTCATCATCATTCAAAATCAGCACCATCATCACAACAACCAGAAGAGGAGGAGGAAGATGTATCTCAAGACCCTCCTGGTCAACTGGAAGTGGCCTAGGAATGTTCTTATAACTTGTCCCAATAATGTTCTCGCTGATGTTGGTCGATTAAAAATTCTCATCGGAGAAAAACGAGCTGGTAATAATTCATCAAAAATCATCAATGAAGCAGCTGATATTTGTAAACGATTATTTAGTGGCGGTATTATGGACATTGATGTGTATCGATCATTCATTAATGAAATCGTCGATGACAACCACAGTGACTAAGTCACAGTGATTAGATGCAATTAATGATAGAGTCAATTAATAATAACAATGACCTACGATGGTCAGGGGAATAAACTTTCGATTACCGGAGATGGACTAGGTGATATTGTTCAGGGTCTGTTTAAAAGAATGGCCCCAAAAGCAATACCGATTGCAAAGCAGTTAGGAATGAAAGCTATTGATGTTGTTCGTGGAAAAGGTATAAGCGCTGATGGTAATATTGGTAGCAAGGCATTCTCTGCGATCAAAGACAGACTAACGCGATTAATACGCAGACCACAACCCGTCCGACCTCAACCAGTGAAATTGGTCAGCACTGAAGTGATGCCCGCAAGTGTAAGTAAAATAACAAATCAAGCCGCTAATAAAAAAAACTAGCGGAGTTAGTTGATGTACCAATGTTGGAAAAAAGAAAAAAAATATAACCGCTAGTCTGATAGCAGGAAGTGGTCTTCGTGTTAGACGAAGATGATAATCATAAAGATGTTCAAGCGCATATCTGACCCCGCATTTGACATGGACGAACCAGTACTCAAATATGAGTCTGTGCGCGATTATTAGAATTATTCTTATGATGCCATAATTCCAGATCAGCGTGGACGAATCGAATTACAGTTTCAGGATACAAGTAAATATTTTCTACCCGCTGAAGCATTTATTGAAGTCGAAAGTGAAGTTTTAAATAACGCTAATCCTATAGCATTCGCAGCATATGCAGCAAAATGATAATGTTGGTTTTGTTAATAATGGTATTATGGCGTTGTTTGATAGCGTTACGTACATGATCGACAGAAAAAATATTGAATCAATTCAGAAAGATGTCGACGTTGCCACGACGATACTTGGTCTTGCAAGATACAGCGACGATTCCTCAAGATCAGCTGGTCCATCAATGATGTTTACCAAGGACACTTCTGACCATCCTAACTACGTACCATATAATATAAGACGACCAAGAAATAATGCTAACAATGCTGAAACTAATGTGTGGCCTGTGGTTCATGGTTCTAATGCAAATTTCAACTTGGGATTCACATCACGTCGAACGATGTTAAAAGGTGATAGGAGAAAATCTTCATGTGCAATTCCACTGTCAGATATCTTTGGATTCTGCAGATTTGTACGAAGGGTTATTTTCCGAGCTAACATACAGTTGTATTCGTGCGAAAAAGTACATATGATGATGCAATATGGCACGCTGAAGGAGCTGATGATGCTGAAACTAGGGCACTTCATGGTAAAGTTATACTAACCAAACTTTCGCTTTGGATGTAAGTAATGACTCCATCAATATTTGAATAAGACCGGTTGCTATCTTTTATGAGTCAAGGCGGTAAATCAACATTATCATGGTTAACAATGACTACAGATGTTATCCAAAGTAAAATCAACGGTTTATTCACAGGGCAAATAGCTTCTCAGCAAGGTGTTTCTGCACCGCGACATATATTTATTGCGCTTCAAAATACTGCACGAGTAAATAATCAGACACAAAGTATCATGATGTATGATAAGCTCGGTGTTTCTGAGGTTTCACTAAGAATAAATGGACATCAAGAACCATCTGAAGATATTTTGTTAAATTTCGATCAAAATCATGTAGCACGTGCGTATCATCGTCTTATGTTGTTTATGGGACGTGATCAAAACACTGATAGCTGGTTTACAAATATCACAACTAAATTTTACAACGCTGTATACGATTTATTACTTTTCACTAGAACATTTAGATTTAAACAGACAATCAGTCGTTGATATACATTTTCGAGTCCATGTGAATCGAAGAGTTTTTGCAAATTACAGAGCAATCGCAGTTATACTCAGTGATAAATCAATGTTACTCGAAGGTGCAGGTGGACGAATGAGAGTCATTGATGCTCCAGTAGAGAACATGTAATTAGATGGCTTATAATATTAATAATGTCATATCATCCCGTTCGTGTGAGTCTGACTCCTGGTCAGATTAAAAAGCTACAATCATCATCAAAAAATAATCGTGGGTTAAAAATATCACTAAAGCGAGAACTACTCACAGGTGGTCCAAATAAGCTATCGTTGACCGATCGTCACTTCAATGAAGCCAAGCGATCAAAGACTGAGGTACGACTTAATCTTTCTGCAACGGTTATTAAAGACATCGCTAAATCGGGTGTTATATTTCCACTTTCGCAGCTATACCAGCTTTAATAGCCGCTGCAGCCCCAGCGGTTCCAAAAGCAGCTGCGGTAGGCGCTGTTGGAACCGCTGCTGGAATGGCATTAAAGAAAGCAACTGGACAGGAAATCAAAAAAGGGAAAAGGTCTAAGACTTCCTGGAACTCCTCCCCTTCGTGGTTCGGAAAGGGTCTAAGACTAGGAACAGTTCGACTATAGTTCCACTATCTAATTTTGATATACTCGATGCTGCTAAAAACCTAAATATAAAAAAACTTTAGAGGAGTTTTATGCGCCATCAGTTTCCAAAACAACCAAACAATACTGAAACTGATATTATTAATCTTGATAAAAACTCTGGACCTGGCACACAAGCATATGCAATTGATCCACGTGGAATTATTCATTTTGATTGATATGAATTAGTGCCACCAAAAGAATTTCTTCATTACGTCAGTAATAACACTGCTCCAATCTGGTATTCAACGCTACCAACACAAGCATTAACTGATCCACCAATATGTGGTCGTAAAGTACTTATGTACTTGATGCTGTACCCATTGCACCACCAGGAAAGCCACCTCATAAAGTCGTGCATGAATATATCACATTGTCGCATTTGAACATACATCAGTAAATATAATGGTAGATATTTATGGAAGATCTGCTCGTGGTAAAGCTCAGCAGCCAGGTGCTTTATCTAAATATGCAACCCTCGATCAACTCAAAAATGAGATTGATGATTTATTAAATATTACAAGTGTGGATCAAAATGAAGTGGTTGTTTTTAAGGACAAACAAGGACGATTAAAGACAAGTAATATACAACTAACAGACGTACTTATACGAATTCCTACTTAAGTTGCTGATAATATCGTTACTTTTACTGATCAAAGTAAAATACAAGATTCAGGTAAGTCAGTTAAAGATTATATCAAAACGACTGGCGGTGTATTTAGTGGAGACGTTATAAACAAAAATAAAATTAAAGATCTTGGATATCCAACCACAGATAGTGATGCTACAACAAAAAATATATTGACGATCAGGAATCTAGGTACGTAATAACCAACAGTGGTATAATCTAAGTTAATCTAAGTACGTATTAACCAACGGTGGTATAAAGAGATTCCAATCAGTAATGAAATGGCCACAAAAAACTGATTGTACCAATCACATCCAAACGTTTCTAAGTTTTCGTAGAAACATAAACAGATCCATTAATGATTTATTTGGAAGTCCACCAACCGTTGACATAAAACTCGTTGACATTAACATGAAACTAAACGATATTATTAGTGGAATCCCAGATATTGTTTAAAAAAATAAACGAGCCTGATGAAAATTCCCCACAAATTTACATCGTGTACTTCGTCGGATCAGGCTCAGCTACTTGGACACAACGAAATAAAACCATCAAACACACCGCGGAGGTCGCTGGTATATATAGGTTGTCTGTATTTAACGGTGTAGAATTTAACATACTTACCACATCTCCATTAGCTAATAAATTGTCTAAAACCGTATCTGTGATGATGGATAAATATTCTGAAGAAACGTTCACGTTGGAATCATTGGATAGACGTTTTTCTTCCGCTAATTACTGGTGGTGTCTGGAATTTGTAACTAAAGCTCCCATTTTAATTACTTAATAAAATGACAAACGTCATTAGGTATAATGAATCAAATGAGAGTCATTTATTCACGTTCAACGTCACAGATATAATCAGGCGTGTAAGTGTCAGACTGAACTAAAAATATCATTGGCGAATATACGTGAAAAGTATAAAAAAATATCGCAGACGCATGGTTGTTATCGATTTGTAGTTTACTCGGTTTATGCTGTTGTTGCCGAAACCTGATTATTATTATCAACGTTAATTATGACTGCTCCTGCGGTTTTAACAATTGCCGTTTTTATGACAACAACATGTGCAGGTATTCTCAGTATTATTGCTAAAAAATCTACATGCACGAGCGATAAATTAACGCGAGTACATGTTGTAATTACACACAGCAACAGCCGCCTATACTAAATTATGCTGGCATCTTTCCTTGTACCTCAGTGATGGTAAAATATCTCATGAAGTGTTCGTTACGATAATGAAAACTTACAATGAAGCATTTGTAAGAGAAAACCATGCATTCTATATCGACAATACCTGAAAGCCGGAGTATTAAATAATAAAGATAACAATAATGTCTGAGTCCTTGACATCGTCAAGGGAATTATTGCAACAGATCGTCACTAATACGACGCCATCAAAAACCACTATGATATCAGGAAGTTCGACCAGTCCTGTATTTAGCGTTAACTTTCCAACTGCAATTCCAGCAAAAGAAATTGCATTGGCTCAACTGCACGTTGATAATAGCTGGCCAAATATTAAGTCAAAACCATTCAGTGGATTATCAGCGAATAATTCACTGGTATTTGCGAATAAGAAAAAGCCGGATGGAACTCCTGATTGGCAAGTAGTTAGTATTCCAACTGACAGTTATCTAATAGAGGAGATTAATTTTCCAACGCAGAATAAAATCTATCACAGTAAAAGACTCAAAAATAGCTATCACTGTTTACGAACCAACACTATCAGCGGTGATTGAAATAAATTCCCCAGATTACCTCGTAGATATTTATAGGAGTTCGATTAGATCAGTGTTAGGATGGCCTGAAGTTGCACCAATTTATCAAAAACCACCAGGACCAACTAAAAATGAGTTTAAAAAGAGTGAAGAAAAATTCATTAAAGATCCAGAATATCGAGAAGAAAATCAATGTCGTTATAAAAAATTTGAATTTGATCCAAACAATAATGATCATTATTTTACCGATTTTGATGGCAAAAGGATCCTCCATATAACTAGAGCAGCATTTAATAATATCGTAGACCCCAGGGCGTACTAAAGATATTATTGATGAAGAATTTTTTAAAGAATTTTTAGATGCTCTTAAACCTGAATACGATAAAAGTTTAATAATTTAAGAAATTTACTTACTTCATTATCACAGCATTATGATCATAATGGAAAGCAGTAAATAATTGAGTCCATAAAACACTTAAATTGTATCCTACTCGATATATATATCGCCAATCTTTTGCAAAAGATCTTAGTAGACAAGCTTACACTAGTCAAAAAAGTAAGCAATTATTTCTTGATCATTGCAAAATAAAAGAAAATGATTTACAAACATTTATTATACCAGTTCTAAATAACGCTCAAATGAAGAAATCATTAAGTGATCTTATTGAAGAATATTATACGGGAGTAATTGAATCGTGGAGAAAAATAACCCTACCACCGTCTATACTAAAACATAATAACAACCTATTTGGTGCCGGAAGACACCTATCGCCAGATATTGTAAACATAACAACAACAATCGCTGTCAATCTCGTTTGCGACGTAGTGGATGGAAGTTTTCAAATAGATCTTTCAAAGTCTACCCAGGCCCATCAAGGGTACATATTTACACATTTTCACCGCGCGATCCGCCCGGATATCTTATTGTATCAGAACCTATCAACCCCTTATACTTGCGTGTTCATAATCAGTTATTATCAATAATACACTTCAAACTTACAGACCAAAATAATCATATCTTGGACACAAGAAATGAAGAGATAAATATAAAATCTGTATGTGAGATCGTAATGCGTTTTATGTCAAATGTCTATGGTACCTGATTCATAATGGTTGGTCCGTATACAACACAGTTACAATATATATATATATATATATATATATATATATATATATATATATATATATATATATATATATATATATATATATATATATATATATATATATATATATATATATATATATATATATTAGGTAGAATATGCATTAGTTTTCCCAAGGGTTTGTTTTAGCAATTATAACAGTTAATTGCTCCTCATTATCAATTTCATTTTCACTTTCATTTTCCATATTTTCACAATGTTCTCTCAACTGTCTTATACGAGAGTTTATAATATTTTTTTGTTCGTATTCATGAGATAATTTGTTAATAGCGTTTGAGATAGGTACAAACAATTTTACCTGATTATCAGTGACTGTTGCCAGTGACTTTAACATTCCTTCTTGTATATCCTTCACAAATTTGTAATCTGACGAAAGCGTAAATCTGTTTTGTTTATTGAGTTGTTGTAATGAGTAAAAATCACCTAGGATCTTTTAAGCATTAAGAATGTCCATATTGATACCTTTATGTTGTAATTTTTTAATAGCAAAAACAATGGCATTGATATTTTCAGAATTCATTATAATATATATATATATATATATATATATATATATATATATATATATATATATATATATATATATATATATATATATATATATATAATATAAAAAATTAGCAAAATATGTAGCGCGAACTGACACGCGATCTACCGTTCCTAGTTGATCAGATTAACCTAATGAGGTTCTTGTTGAGACATTTACCCCACCAGAGAACCCCTAAATATCGGAAACCAAAACTTTAGAGACTCAGAGGGTTTTGTCTGCGCATGTTTACATGTATACTCCTACAAGTTCCTAATACATCCGAAACCGAAATTCTAGGAACACAAAGGGTTGTTTATACACGTGTAGGTCTTATTTTAGTGACCAATCAGATACGCATTGCAAGAGTTTCTAGACATCCGTTATCGAAACTCTAGAAACTCAAAGGCTGATGTCCTTTGTGGCCGAACCTTATTAGTTTCAGTTTTGCAACTGTGTCTTTAGGAACGGTCTCTGTATGTAGGTCACAAGGTCACGATCTCGTATCAGTTTCCGCTGCATATTTTGGACGGCACAAGACGGCACAAACACATAACATATAATGATGATGAAATCTGCACGCGAATTTTATGTATAAAACAAAGTACGCGGATTTTATATAAACAATGGGTAAAGTATTTTATCAGTAGAGAATGAGTTGCCGAATCAGCATTGTAAAGACCACTAAAAGGCTTGTACAACGTTACTATGCTATCAATCATATGTGTGTATAGTGATTTTGTATCAAAGAAGTATGATATATCTGATTATACGTGAAGTGTGAACAAAGATTTTCGTTAAGTTTGCTCTTTTTCGTTCGGTCAAAACCCCAAGGGTGTTAACGGGAATTAACATTAAGTTTTCAATTTGTTGATCAAATACTGGTTCTTTCCAGTCCTTTTGCTCGTATTGTGTAGATTTTTATCAGCAAATTACGATAAAACTCCGGGAAAAACTAGCATTTGGTCAACAAATTTAAAACTTAATGTCAATTCCCGTTAACATCCTTGGGGATTTGACCCAACATAAACGAGTAAACTCAACAAAAAAAAAACAATGATAAAATCGACTAAAATACCTGAAAAATAGCGTAAAAAACAACAAATTTGCAACAAAAAATCGAACAAAATAAAACTTTATAAAAAAATAACTAAATCTGATTAAGAAGAAAATGTTTCATCATATCAAATGCAGTTTATGTAGCTTTGTGGAGAACCATCTTATAATATTTTCTGAATGATATGTACAGATTGCAAACTGAATAATATTATGTTCCTAACAATAAGCGCAATACTGAAAAGTTTTATCCTTGCCTAGGTCTCGCTTAATTATCTAAGTACCTGAACATGATATTCTGTCCAAATTTTGAGGAATAAGTAGATCTAATGACGCCATCAGCGGAACGTTTTACTGAGGGTGGTACTATGTTAAAATATTTACTAGCGGAATAAATTGACTTGAACATAATTTCTTCTCCAGATGATGCATTTACTGATTTACCAGGTTTTACAGTATATCATGCAAAACCTGTGTTTCCAAACCTACAGTTTTCACTCTGCGTGATAATACATAAATTTTGAAGTCAGTTGTCAAGTTTTTCGCCGTTTATGTGGTCAACCACATACCCGCCCTTGATCGGTCCCAAAAAAAAACACTCGATGACAAATCTATGTGATAAATAATTTTTGTTTCCTTTTGTGTTAAACGGAAGATAACCAGCATTGTTAACACTACCTACTGTTTTTTTTCAATCTGCAATTTCTAATGATGCCATTACGATTTGCTTCATAATTGGTAAGGATTGGATGAGACACAAATTCATATTACTCCATTTATATTCTATATACTATTTGTTTAAATCATTGTTTTGGAAATCTTGCTAGATAATCTTCTTCACGCTTTATAATAGATTCAGAGTTTTATGTTTTTATCGTAATATCTTTTTAACTCCCTGTGTCCTTCACCACCACATTGCGCACAAAGGTGAGTCTTTCCTCGCACACCAACACCACACCGTATACACGGTTTAGGTCCTTGACTTCCGTTTCTAATGCATTGCATGTGATAACTGCAGAAGTCGTTTACACAATTTTTGTTACACGGAGACGTGTGACCAATCTTAAGCCAGCGGCAATTGTGACTTGGTTGAATCATATATAAATGATTAATACTTCAATTTAAATACATATCTGCCTTAATTATAATATGCAGGAATTTTCCACAATTTAGCCTGCCGCATCTAGATTTGATCTTGACAGGCTACACAAGTTTGGTTTCTCGATGCAAGATCTAGCTTTAACAAATGCGGATATAACGAAACGCATTAGTGAAGCCAAGAAGGAATTTCGCCACGATGGTGCAGTTCATGTGTGGTCCACATTCAGGATGGAAATAATATCTATGTTATGAATGACAAACGAGCAAGAGATATCATTGACTACCTCGATGTTCGGAAATATATTATTTTAGTAAAATTTATTGTAAATACAAAGGATGATATTTGGATCATCCGAGAAAAACGCGAATCCGTCCAGCAGTCAGGGAGTAATATTATCCTTGGTAAAAATTCTAAACCAGGAGTACTGACTGGAATAGACAAGCCGTATTATGAGCGATCTTATCTAATAACTGATGTTGTGTACGCGCTCTATCCATTAAATGATAAACCTGACGTCAAGGATCTCAAGAAAATGAAACTATCATCCTTGACTGCGTCAAGAATAAACTGTGTAGCAGAGCGAATTATAGAACACTTCACAAACGTGATACGGGGAAACGGTTTAACAGATTTAAGGCAAAAAAAATAAATATGTGGGCTGAAAAAGTTAAAGATACTAGAGCGTTTATCAGCAACGTTGCTGATCTAGAAAAGTTATTATTAAGATTTCCAGTAACAGTGAAGACATTAACCGGAGAGATTTTATACAAACCAAAATATATAAAAAATGGAAACCCTATTACAATAATTGATCATAACGCACATGCATGGACTAATGCTATAACTGTATTTCCACGAGAAGGAATGGTTAAATTTTACCACGATGATATATTCAATGCCATCGGTGATATTAGCAAATGTGACCCTGTTTCTATGTAGTTGTTTCAGAGTTCTGAATGTGATCATTATGATTAGTTTGTACGGTCTAACGGTAATATTTATCGTACAGAATATCTTTATAAAGAAATGGAAAACCTTGCGCTGAAATATACTTCTCACTATGTCAAAGTTAGACAACTACTAAGTAATTGTTTTACCGTACCATCGGTTGGTGCTCATTTCGCTCAGGAGAAAAATTAGTGGAAACCGACAAGATCGGATTTTCTTGAAGATGTCGTGAGAAGTTGTATCGAATACGGACAAGGTGGATTGTGGAATACTAAATATAATTACAACGACGTTATCTCAGTTGATATGGTAGCGTGTTATCCTGGGAGTTTTCTTGGATATGGAAAGCATTCTAAATACATTAATAGATTTGGATATCCTACAAATGATATGACCAGAGTTGTGATAAATGGACCCGTACCAGATTTGGATTTAACAGGATTTTCTAATGTAGAGTCGTTTTTGTTTAGAGAAAGTCTCCATCCGATTGTTTATGCGTGGTTTGGAAAATATTTTTCTGAAAAATGTTGGGCTCCAATAGTTCTGCTAAGATATATGCTTGATGATGGAGTTTTAATATCGTTGAAAGTATCTGAAGCTATTATATCATATCGCGTGCAAAAGCTAGTTTGGTTGCCAGAACCTGCTAAACACGATGAGAAACTTGCAAAAGATCTAGGGAGAAAAATAATCGGTAAGTTTACACAAGGAGGATCACATGATCATAAACGAACTTGTACAAGATTGATAATGGACGATGATGAACTCGATTTTAGAATTGCTGATATGATGGAGAAAAACACATTTATAAGTCGATGTAGTACTTATTTATCAGACAAAACAAAACTAGGTACCATTGTGAGCTATACTGATGGCGAGTCACCGCAGTTTACTCATCTAATTTCTTCGATGCTAGCTTATGTTTCGATCAATCTATTATCGATGATAAACATATTTCCTCGTTACTATGTTAGAGTTGCGACAGATTTATTTTATGTACACAAAAAATATAAAGTTTCATTAAATCTCGGTAATGGTGAATGGGGAACGTGGAGGATAAAACAAGAAAATATACTTAGTTATTGTGAATCTTAAGATGTTGAAATTGAGGAAACATATTACAAAAATAATCAAGTATCAAAAATCATCTGCGTCATCACTGTATGATACTGTATCTAGACATAAGACCGTTTATCTTAATGGGTGTGGAGGTTCAGGGAAAACAACACGCTCGATTAACTTATTCATGAGTTTAGATATGATTGTCTTAACACCAAGGCACTAACTCGCCAGGGAAATAAAGCAACGATATGTAAAGTCGTGTACATATCATAGTTTCTTTAGATGGTGCGGAGATACATGGATCCCATCACGAATGGGTGAAAAATATATACCTAAAATTGTCATATGGGAGAGATATGCACGGTGCCTCTGGTGGTATTACAAATATTTATTGATTGGCTGTTACTAACGAATACTGCTGTGATTATGTGTGGCGATCATGGTTATTCACCACCCTTTGTTGGAAGTCTCCACATGAATGGCTAAAGAACAATGTAGATTATTATGAAGAAATATCTGATGATCATAGAGCTGTTGATGAGTCGCTGAAAGAATTGAAAAGATTAATACGACTACAACCAGATAAAATACAGCGTGAAGTAATGCGTGGGATAATTTCAGAAACATCCATACATGATTTTTGGACCCTATGGAAACCTGCTGATTTAAAAGTTGCCAGTAGAAAATAGTTCTTGACGAACTACAAAAGAAATTATATGCGTTACACAAGGAAAAATTCCCAAAGTCACCTGTACTATTTTGTTATCGTCCAGTAGATACTAGACAACAAAATGTTGATTTTGAGATTCCTAGTGTAGACACTGAAAGTGCCCGAATACAAAATCTTGTTAAATGATATTGTCCCTGTCGCTGTTGATGTTGTCGAGAGCGCGTTAAATATCGAGAAATCGCCATGGACGTTCGGGTACGCTATAACGATTCATTCGTCGCAGGGATTAACTATCACTGACACTAAAGTTTGGATAGTTGATGATCGTATTATTGAGTGGTCAAATTTAGTTTACCTCGCAGTATCTCGAGTTAGAAGAATATCACAACTAAAACGAGTTATCATGGATTGCGTAATAACTGAAGAAATCACTAATAATGTCGATATCAATAAAAAAAATTAGTCAGCTATAAGCAGTGTGACAAAACAATAATCGCGAGTTTCATATAGATGTGGATATTATTATGATGTTTAAACAACTACATTGCGAAAATTGCATCTTAATAATGTTGTGGCAGTATTCAAGCAATAACCCAATACAATTTGCCGTTGATATAACTAATAGTAGTCTTGGTCACACGCGCTAAAATGTGATGCTGACCTGTTTGGAGTGTAATCGACGTCGAGGAGCTGAAAATTTATAAAAGTGTACTCGGTGGTAATTGCGTATCCTCATGAATTATTTGTAATTGTTCGCGTACAAATTCACGCTGAGGAGCAGTTGAATCTAATCTGTAGATTGCAGGTCTATCTGTGGACCTTACCACGCTGGATATTTTATGTGTGGTCAAACTCCAAATAGGATTAGTTGCCCTTTTTCTGCCTCCTTCGAGTTCGCAAGATTCGTATGAATATCTTACCGTAACATTGCCCAGTACTGGTTGAGAAACACGTTTTACGTTTTATCAGTATATATTTCATTTTGTGATCGCATCAGACGGTTTCATAGAAGTTGCACGAGTAACTTCCTTATTTAGCGCAGCTATCAAACTCGGTAACCTCGTAACCCATTCACGAGATCTTGTATCTGTGGATATTTCCTTTGGATATTGATACCCGAATAACCGTTCAGCAAGTGTTCGATTAAATCGTTCAACGACTGCCCGATCACGATCAATCTCCGTGTGTTCTCGTCTGATTTTAACATCGTGCTTGTTCATCAACGATGATACTGCACCAAGAAATTCTTTGCCAGGATCAACCTGTAGTAGTTTTGGCCCTTGTAATGGTCCTCGTTGATAAATTCGTTTGAACGCAGAATCAACTTCAGATGCTGTCTTTGTTGATAGCGGCTCTGCTTCTTTATATATGCTTGCAACGTCAAGGACAGTTAAAAAGTATCTGTATGAGTGCTGACGTCTACCTGTTTTAATGGTATGGTGTGGCAAAAACAAGATATGCGCTTGATGAACTTAATTAGGAGCAGTGACATTGAAATGAGCGTATTGAATTTTTTTTAGGTGGATTTAGAAAGATTTGCCATATTGCCTGTGGTGCTAACCACGCTGCAGCAACATAAAGCGAAATTTTTGCTGAAGTGGTAAGTTTGCTAATCGCTGCCTTACCTCGCCAATACCCTCTCGGGGAATAATAAACAGATTCCATTATAATAATCAGTTGATTAATTACCAGCCCCTATCATTATTTTACCTTTCATAGCAGCTTTTATTAGGAAACTAGGGAGAGATTCTCTGAGAGATTTGTTAGATATAGAATTTAACGCGTGAATCAATTTCACATCTGCGAGGTGTCGTTGTTGTAAATCGGAATTTTTATAAGCAACGTCATGAGTGTGATATGCTTGATCAATCTTATTTACTGGATATTCTCCTGGTCTTGCTTGATCTTGAGCGTCAAGACGGATATCAAGTCTAGTTTCAGGACCACAATAATTATATCCAGGAAGGTGTTTCTCACCAACATACTTAGTCCATGGTAATCCAGATAATTTTCCTAAAGAAGCAGCAATATCCCACATGTCTTTGTTGTCCCTGAGATAAATTTATGTTTTTGTGTACCACATTTTACATATTTACCTGTTAATGCACGTCGTTTATTTTTCGTTATTATTGTTGTTAATCCAGTTGTTGGTGTAGATGATCTACATCGAACATAATTTAGACTCATGGTTTTAATAATATGGATACAATAAATGACTTTTCGGCTACACGAAAACAGGAACCAGTGAAGCACCATCCAGCATTACCATAATGATTATAATAGGTCCATCTGGGTCAGGTAAAACACAATTATTGTTAAATTTAATAACGATGTGGTTGAGATGGAGCAAACTATATTTAATAGCAACGTCTGTAGATGATCAACACTGTTACGAAGTACTTAAGGATTTTAACGAGAAAGCAAAATCGGTCAATAAAGACGGTGACGATGTTATTGACTCTATCACAGATATAGACGAAGCCCCGTCTGTAGATGATTTAGATGGATTCATTAATAATCTCGTAGTATATGATGATGTAATGTTGGACAAACAATCTAATCCAGCTAGGATATTTTCTCGAGGTAGACAGAAAACCACAGACGTGATTTATGTTACACAACGATACACACAAATACCTAAGGTGATCAGAGATAACTGTAATATTCTAGTTGTGTTTAATGGAGTAGATAATTATACTCTACAGAATATTTATTATACCTGGTGTTCAGGGGATATGGATATGAATAAATTTAAAAATTTCTTTTCTAAAGCACAATCTGTTCCGTTCGGATTTATAACGATAAATCTACATGATCCGTAATCAAGATATCTTCTAGGTCTAGATAAAATCTTTGGTTAATCCCCATTGCCAAAGTCAGGAGCAGCAGAGAGGATGAAGGACAACAATTGAGTCGCTTTACGAGTAAACAAAATCGCCTTACAAACTCAGAAAAAATAAGTCAACAATAGTATAACAAAAATAGGATTCGGCGAATGTGGATATGTGAGAAAGCTTGCCAGTAGCTTCTCGTGGGTTGGTGGTTCTTTCCGGTGATTTCCCGGTTTCTTCCTCCACCATTAATACTGGCCGCCATGAATAGCCTATCGTGTGCTGAAAAATGGCGTTAAGCCCAACAACAACAACAAGTATAACAAAAATAAGCTAACCTCCTGACAAAGTCAGGCGATTTATACTAATGGTTCTTAGCCGTATGGAAATATAATCAGTTAGAAACTTTGGTTTAGCGTTGTTGACCTTTTTCAGCCTCTGTAGGAACCTTTATTTGTTTGGTAATGATTCGAGCAAAATTTTGTAGAGTTCACCCTCTCTGCTGCTGAGACAAAGAGGATCTTTTTCTTTGTTAGACGAAACTTGATTGTCGTTTGTCATTCTGACTAGAAATGAGATAATGAGTGGTTAAAAGAGGATCACAGTGATCAATACCTTTTGATGGATCAGAATCAGGAGGAAATATTACCTCGTCAAAATTCTGACCAATAAATGTGTCAACCAACGGAAAAAGTTTCTGATAAATCGTCATTCTCAAGAGCTCTAGTAACTGTACAGACATGGCATAAATCAGGGATTTCATTTTTAATAGGATCAAAATTTCATCCAAAAAAGGCTTGTCAATTACAAGTGGAACAACCACAGCCTTTCACCCTACTAGGTTGTTACCTTTTAGACATCGCTTTAAATTGCCACACTGCAAACATCGTAACAATGTGGCTGAATAAAATGATAAAGAGAAGCCAAAAAATCCAAATCACACACACACGTATTACCTAGTAACACTTGAAAACTATCAGAGGTTAAAGAATTTACAGCGACGATAGTTTCTGGTCCTGAAACAAGGTATGATGGTAAATTAACTTTATGGAGTGGAATTTGAATAAAACCGCACACTACTCCATGAACAAGAACACTTTCAAAAGTAGACGACTTTTCAGACAAAGGTAAACTATATGATAATAATAGACTCTGAGAAGCTTATGTGTCCCATAATATTTTAATAGCGATTAGATTAGCCGAAGTCCCAATAAGTGATATAGAATCGTTAGATATAAGTGGTTCAAAATTCTTCATGATAAACTCAATCTGGGGGTTTATTTGACCTAGCAAATATATTGACTACAACACATGACCATGACCTTGACCCATGATAAACAATTGCATTTGGAACATCTCTGTCTTTATTCTGTTGATTAGTTTTTAACATAAGAAAAGCATAAATAACGTGCACTATCTTCTTGCAATTAGGGTACGAATGAAAAGGGATTTCTCATCAGTGTTATCAGACGTTTGATTGTTATACAATGTGCCAGATTAAAATTTGTATGTACTCGCTTGATAGTGAAGTGTTTCCTTTGTAACCATCTGCTGTGAGGAAAACTTACTGATGCAAAAAATAGAGATTACAAGCAGCATTTACTAAAGACTCTGTCTTGTGTTTATGAAGGTAAATCTTGACGTCACTATGGACGCAGTTCTTGCACTCTTTACACAGATTGAGTTGCTCAAGTTTTATCTATCTTTTTAAATGTATAACAGATGTCAAATAGTTACTCTATTTCCCTAGCAAACTCAACATGGGTTTGGCTATTTCCGTTTTTGAAATTCCGGACCTTATGTATATATACATCAGATACCAACTCGTACAATTTCAGGATATATTAATTGACCAAATCATGACCAGCACTCGTGTCTGCTAAACCTTTACGAGATTTTCCAGTAAGTACGCTCAGTAATTACAAGACCTTTGATCTCTTGGTCATTTTGAATGCTTTGCTAGGTTTTGAAAATGTAAAATATATTAATCGTTTTCTATAAAAAGGAGCTAATCTGATATATTTAGTAACGTCAAAAACTGAACTTTCACGAGAGAATGCAGTTTTCTTGCCAGATCTGGTTCGGTTAATTTCAATTGCATTTCCATTTCCCTCTTTTGTAATGTTAATTTAATTTGAATTTCTCTTATATATTTTATATATTTTTGTTTTTGCAATTTCATTTGCATTTCTGCTTCTTATTCTTCAGTTTGCATTTGAATTTACCGGTCATCCTTTTCTCGTTATTCCTTCTTAATTTGTCTCTCTCTAGTTCTCTTTCCTCTTTTTGAATTTATCTCTCTCTTTTTCCCCTTTCTGCATTTGCAACTATCTACCTTTTGTATTTGCACGTGTAGTTCTCTTTATTTTTGCTGCATTTGATTCTCTCTTTATTCTGCATCTTTGTAACAATCACAATTTTCTTAACTCCGTTTCCTTTTCGTTTTGCAACTTAAATTATTTGAATTTCAGTTCAGAGCTTGAGAGAAACTTATTAACTAATCATAAAGCATTTGCATCAAAACTTTCCTTTTCCACGAATTATTTGACAAAAATAGTTTTAATTTTTCTGTTTTAGAAAGACGATTTTAAGTCAGAAAGAGAATAAAGTTGGCAAGCTCTAGCAATTCATATTTTCTTAAACACTCAAATCTTTATATAACAACTACAATTTACAGCCATGAATAAAATTACACACAAAACACACAAATATATATATATATATATATATATATATATATATATATATATATATATATATATATATATATATATATATATATATATATATATATATATATATATATATATATATATATATATATATATATATATAAAATGTGTGTGTGTGTGCGTGCGTGTGTTTGTGTATGTGTGTGGTCGAAGGTGCTTGTTATCAAATTATTGTAGTATTCCATTACTGATGATGAGATCTAACTTGATAAGCTTGCCTGTAGATTCCAAAATGACAATGAATATTGTTTTCCTTATTTAATATTTGTTGAAATATTTCAAAATGTTAATGCCATTTTCATGAAAAGCTGGTCTAAGATATTTTAACAAATATTTCTTTCATTTAATAATTGCAAACGTAAGTTATAAATAACGACCAATATCAAAAGATCACGAAACTAGCAAGTATGGTTATTTCCGCATGCCCGTCAGTTTATGAAGTAAAGATTGGTTGTTGGAAATGAAATCGTTTTATTTTTGCTTTGGACAATACAATTCTTTTCTCAACGACGGTCAATTTATACATAAGAAATATTGTATATGTTTCCTTGGTTTCCCTGATGACGAAAGGATTAAAGAAAAACATTTCACATAATTCATTTGCTTTGCCCAGTTTCCTTCACTATTGTTCAACTTAAGATTTTAAACTAACGCCTTTGATTCTTTTTATTAACTGTCGTGACGCATGGCTTTACACGTTCACAGGAGTAAACGTATTTTTTTAGACAAACTGCTGCTATTACAGGTGCTTTAATGTGGATACCTGTCATCATGATGGCCGTAAAACACAAGGACCTGGATAGCGACTTGGTCAGAATAGACACTCTCCTCGCTAGCATTTCCTCCGCCAACATTAGGGTTGTGCTTCACTCCCCTTCCGGATTGATTGTTTCCGCCATTGGAGCCTTTTTTGCCCTTCTGAATGCTTTTGTATTCTTACTCAGCCTACTTCGACTGCCAACACGTGAGCTGCAGGTAAAAAAACTGAAAGGTAAGGAAGTGGTGATGGAAAAAGAACGGAAAACCACCTATCAATGTGAAAAGAAGTCCACGGCAAATGCTTTAGACATCACTCTCTTGGTGTTCTCTTCCCTCGCGCTCTTGATGTTAATTGTGGGTTTTCTCCTTCCTGATTGGCTGTACATAAGGTACAAGGATGGTGCAAGTCAAGTGTCCACATTACATATGTCGATCTGGTACAACATTCTATGTCCTTCCAACCTTGAGACATGTGAAGGTGCATCGTATGGTAACCTTGATAAGAAACTGATTGATATGAACAATCCAGGTATATCTCTCTCCTTCTCTCTCTTTCTCTCTCTCTCTCTCTCTCTCTCTCTCTCTCTCTCTCTCTCTCTCTCTCTCTCTCTCTCTCTCTCATTTATAGGTTGTACAAGGTGATACACATGGCAAGATTTTGGTAACTCCCTTCTACTGCAAAGATCGTTGTTCAATGCGAAATGTTAAAGTCCAAGAAACTTTAACATGAAATGTATTCTTCTTTCTTCATGTACCTCTAATTTGTTTCCTGAAATGATAAAACTATTTCTTTTGATATACTATCCACTGTAATTTTAAGCTATACGATGACATAAATTAGATGGCGTATGCATTTTGAGAGATGTTTCTAACAGTGATCTCAGTATAAATCATTGCAAAGTCATGCAACAAAAATGTGATTGCAATATGCGTTTGCTTCTTGTCATTACATTTCCGTATATATATATATATATATATATATATATATATATATATATATATATATATATATATATATATATATATATATATATATATATATATTCATATGCCATTCTATATTTATAGTTGTCATCGCCATCGTTATAATGGAAAATCCTGTCTTAATAATAGTCCATAGTTTTAACAAGCGGGTAACTATATAGGTCGTACGAAAAATCCTGTGTTAAATAGATTCCTAAGCTTATGTTAAAATGTCAAAATTATTTAAAGGATTTAACGGGAATGGTAATGTTAAAATTTGTATCCAAACACTCAAAAGGATAGGATTTATAGGTTATTGTCTCTGTATGGGAAAATGGGAACGGATTTTTGGAATACTAATTGATTTAGGCACACATGTCGTGCACGTGCATACAATATCAATGTGTCCAGTATCGTAAAATACTGCACGATTCAGACAATGTAATGTTAATGGAGACAGAAATGAGCATATAATAAGTGTTGATACACATACTATCACACATATATACAAACATACTGTTACACATGAGGAAGGGTCCGTAAGTTTTTGTGTGCAAACTAGTATACTAGTTACATACAAAAATAATATCAAATAGAAAGTAGACTTTCCCTATAGTGTGTGCAGTTTTACATTTTTAATATTATAAAATGTAAATATATCACTTTATGTGCTTCTGATTAGTCCAAATAAAACAATGAAATTATTGTGCAGTATTCTCTTTACTGAATGGCTGCGAGCGTAGGAAAACTTTCTAACCCCGCCTTCTGGAATCTTTAAATAAACATATTTGGCCGCCAGTTTTCGAATCAATTCGCGAGAGAAAATATGTTTTAAAATGGCTAATTTACCCCATAAGTGTTTTTTATGTCATGTACATCCTATCACAACATGAAAAATATCTTAAGCCACAAGAGAAAAACTATAGCAAAAAACGGAAAACTACGGGTATTACCGGTGTGGGTGGGGGTTGAGAGAGGCGGTATATCTGTTGCATGAAATTCACCCTAGATACAAGTGTGGCTTGAATGTTAACTCACAGAAGTAAAAAAACTCAGCTCTGTTCACAGAAGAATGTGGACATAAGACGGTCACCAAACTGACAGAAGTTTACCCAACCACTGCATATGTATGCGGTAAGTATTTGATGCAATGCCGATTTGAAATTTGCTTACGTACTCTGTAGTCTGCTGTTCCAAGTCAAATACTGTGAATATCTTATCACAAATACATTACAGTAAATAGGGGAATTTCTGTATCCAATAAACCTTTCACATGAATAGTGCAATAACGTAATGTTTAGTTGTGAAAGCGACCTGTTAGGTTTACGTAAATAAGGATCGTTTACTGAAGTGTAATGGGGTATTGCATCAAACAATGCGACATCACGCTTAACGGACGTTCTGCGTTGAAAAATAATTTTGTCTGAGCAAAACATTATGTTTATTAGGAAGGACGCTTGTTCTTTGATTGTAAGAAAAGAATAATCTATAAAAACAATCTCAAAAGGTGTGAATGAAAAACATTCTCAAAAGGTGTGAATGGAACTTCGATTTAAGATTAAGTTGTCAACAACAAAAACATACACTAATACAGACATACACGAGATATACACAAAACACAAAATCCCTTTGGAAAGTATCTCTTTTTACTAGAGATTTGGGTGCCTCTGAAAGGGGCAATTGGGGTTTGTTAACCTAAGGAGGTCAACATATATTACATTGCTTCACTGGTCTTCTTCTTAAACTTCGTCGCACGGTTGGTCCGTAGAATAGGACCCGCAGAAGATAACGATTCTTTTTTACGTAAATTCTTCTCTTCCGTATGGCTGTGTAACTTATTCTGGTAATGCTTCACAGTGCCTTCATATACATGGAGTAGTACAGGTTAAACAGAATATCTTAAACCAATGGTTCATGAATCTATTCTAGTTCACATTTTGCTTGAGTTGTCTTGAGAACAGATAATAGCATATGAGATTGCATACATAGCATAAAAGTGGATCCAAACGGATTTAAATATTCCAACAAAGAAAATACTGGTTTCTAAATTTATTCAGAGTGAATGTGTGGAGTTTTCCTTCAAATCAGACGATAGTAGAAGCGTGACGTCACGTTGAATGTATAGGTGCACCATTGTTCTATTGCGGTACAGTGAGTACCATACTTATGGCAGGAAAGACGAAAACAACATATTGGAGTGCGCCTGCTGTGAGTAACTAGTATATACAGAGTGATATTATTACTTGTCCTGGCGCTAGGATGTGCGGGCCAAGGGCAGCATGGGCGCTCAAGGCAGCAAGCGATGAAAGCGGGGCCCCAAGCAAACAAATTGCATTGCGGAGAAGCGCGTGGCCAAGGCGTTTGCCTCGTTTGCCTGGACCTAGGGCCTGACCTGGTATTACAACTAGTATTGCAGCAGTAACCAGTATTATCCTTTCAGAAGACTACTTCAGTTGTGCGATGGTTGATTTCCTGTCTTCTCCGTCAGCGTCTGTACCGCGACTGATGTCTTCATTGTACAACTGGTGGAGGATTTCAGAAAGAGTCAGAAGAGAGATTTGGAGAGATTTTTGCAACGACAGAAAGTTACAGGGCAACATTAATTCATCAAGAGGAACAAAAAGAAAGGAGAATAAGAGGAGAGGAAAATTTTGATTTGATAATGACAAGTAAGGGAGAGAAAACAAAACTTTGTGTTCTAGGGGATTTGTTGGCATAGCTAAAGTATCTGGGACAGATATGATAAACTTCTTCAGCCAAACAAAGAAAAAGATAATTCAGGTGTCAAATATATCTAAATCTTTTATCACTACGTCTACTCTCGCCGCACCAGAGATAACATCAGCAACAGAAACTGTTGATGTATTGAAAGAGACTTTATAGTTCAAACAAGAACAGGATTTGCACATACTCGTTTACTTTTGTAAAACCAAATCGCCTGTTGACATTTATAAATAGTCTAACAAATTGTTTACTTTTTTAAAACCAAATCGCCAGTTGACATTTATAAATAGTCTAACAAATTGTCTACCAGACGCGAGTGTGATGTCTTGGTCACAGCACTTTACCGTACGGACACGCTGAACTCCATTATAAAAATGAGAACGTCATTACGACTACAAACGTCAACCTAGAACAATGATGAATGATTCGACACAGCAACTGCGTGAGGGAATCATTAATAATTACATATTCAACTTTGAGACCAGCACTTTTTTACTAATACGTACGAACTCGATACATCAACCGAGCGAAGAGCTCTTTTCAGGCTTCAAGTATGAAAATTAACTCGAGCACAATGTTGTGTCTTGTGACCAAAATGATACTGTAATCTACGACATCGGTGATGTGGCATGACCTTCTCGCTACCTTACTGCCGTTGAAAGCTATGCCGTTAGTGTGTCTTATGCAGCAGACCTTACTGATTTTCTGATAAAAGTGACGAAGCGAGTGTACCTATCTACCGAGCTCATCTATTTACTTACAAGACAAATTTGATGACATTGTCTTATTGAGATGTTCAAATAAAAGACGAATACACGTACTCTAAGAAAGTGCATGGGTCTTGTGTCTTCAAAAGTCGACTCAGGTTGTTTAAACATGGCCAAAAGATCTGGTTGGAATGCCAAGTACCAAAACATTAGTCAGAGACTTATGTATCTACTGGGGTTAAAAGATCAAGTTTCAATTGTTTCTTAAAGATTTAAAGACTCCTCATCTTTTCTGGAAATTTACAGACGGTATCCCTGCTGTCACTACCTTCCTTTAGTAGAGTTTTTTGTATCATCATATATACTTTATAAGAGAATACGCGTAATTTGCTTCATGAACTATTAAAACGCATTCACAAATAGCTCTTAAAATCTTACTTAAAACTCAAAGACCAATTACATTGTTTACTACCTTTAAGCATTGGTACCTTAATGATACAACAGGGTTGGTCTTATTGAAAGTGTTCAACAAGTCAGGCATAGATAAGATATCCACAAGTCGGAAGAATTTAAAAGCCACAAATACAAGGCTGGAATACTATGAAGTATTCTTTCAGATGTGGTATGATGTGATTTGGATTTTAACGCGGTGTGGGAGTTTATAGCGATGTCTAGCACTGGAACATCATGTTGCATACATGCAGAATGATTCCGCACCCAGTCATATTATCTTGACACCAGGCCGACCTGTCATAACACTAACCTCCTAATGCTGAGCGTCAACCGAGGCAGCTGTTAATGCCATTTTAAAATATGTTTTTGGCATGACTCAGCCGCTGATCGAACCCACGACCTCTCCATCCAAGGCCTACGCTCTTACCATTAGACTATAGAGCAGTTCAATTCTTTCAGATTTTGCAGACTCTGAGAATTTAAAAACTATCGTGCAAAAGAAGTGTTACCACAAGACAAAACTTCTTTACGACGTGACGTGTGGTTTGTGTATTTTGGCGATTAAACAATTTATGTTCCACACTGTACCAAAAGATACAATGTAAAAAAGTTTCCTCTAAGAAAATAAATTCCTGTAAATCGTACTTTCACGGTGTCAAAATTTTCTGGATCTTGGATAAAGTGTTATATTCTCAAAAGTAAAAGTCACGACAAAACTACATTTTTGAAAACGATTGGAGCAAATGTATCCTATATACCAATGTGTAGCTCGACAAGGAGGACGTGCTTTAGGAGATATGTTTGAGTTGGTTTATTGTACGATTGCACACATCTTAAACCGATAGTAAGTGAGGATTGAATGCTTTAAAAGTTGGCGCTTTGACGCAAGAAAAGAGCGTTCGTAGCGTTCCAAAGACGTCAGTACTAACTCTGTCGCTATTTGCCGCCTTTTTCTCAGCCGGACATTACTTATAAATACGTGAGCGATGCACGCAGTAAGTCGTCGATAATTAGTACAATGTGTGCACATTAACCAAACGCGCATGGCAGAATGGCTGGACACGTTCTAAATTTATGATTAGTCAGTCAATAGGTCTAGTCACTCTTCGTCGATCAGACGCAAAGAATGCCACCGGAGCAGAGTAAGAAACATGTCCGAAGCTATAAACTTAATGGAAAGAATGGAAAACATCTTGGGTATGGTAGAGGCTTGAAGTGCTACTCCAACAAAGCCGATCTAAACAGACAGTAGGCTTCCCAAGAAATAAGCCAAATACATTGTTAGAGAAGTCGTGAGGAAAAGAAGAGACAAAGATAAAGAGGGGCTTAGGCAGAGGTACACCGATGAAAAGAATGTCATCGAAGGGAAAAAGAATGTCTTCCTCTTATGTAAACTGGCTCAAAGTAGAAAAAATCCTGGAGCAGTGGGGGAAATGTAGTGGCTGTTTGTAGACGATGACTAAAAGCCAGAGGATTGGGAGAAGGAAGTTAATGAATATAGTTTGAGACTCACTATTAGCACAAAATATATTCGGGATTGAATACTATCAGGTAGGTGTTCCGCTAAACTGTGTCTACCAAAGTTTATCAGTCCCTTTTAGTACCACCCAGATATCAACAACAGAGATATGCTAATCTTGTTATATAAAAAAACTTTTGTCTTTAATGTGTTTGTGAATGTATGTGCTTGCATATGACAGACTAAAAGTGCCAACATTATTGACCCTATTTCTTGTTATTGTTGTGTTTGTATGTATGTAAAGGTATGGCAGTAAGTCTATAAACACTTCGTATCATTCCTTATGTGTTATATTAATGTTTGTGTGAAATTGTGCGTTAATATTGTTTCTTCTTTACATCCTACCCTCATAGTTTGTTTTAATGCTTGTATGAAAGTATGTGTATCAACATTTCTTAGACGCTTCTTTGCATGGTAGGTCTGTGTGGTTGGTTTTTATTCAAGAACGGGGTGCTAGATTGTATATTTGGCCATATATGAAGCACTTGAATGTTTGATTGTGGGATGTTTTGGACATTAATAAAAAAATTGGTGATGAATTGTGGGACAAAGTGTTGGAGTTGTCTATATGATGTTTGTGGTTGTAAAGGTATATATGTGGATTGTAGATAAGAAATTGTTAATATTACCATTCCCGTTTGACCCTATAAATACTTTTAATCCTACAATATAATCACCACGTTAAACTTAAAAACCTATTTAACATAGGACTTCCGATATGGTTGTAGGACAGAAAGTCACATTTTGAGTTTGAATTTTTGATTTATTTCATCGGCCTGAATTTTAAGTCAATGGAAAGTTTAGTCATTTAGCATAAAAAAATATTCATTTAAATAATACACTTGATTAAAATGATTTAGATATTAAAAAATCATGTTTTTCGTTACCAAAGCTACCTTTCCCTGTCTAAGACTAGGCATTCAATAAACCCCAATGATCTCAATGATTTATGTTTGTTTTTCAATTTGTCCTTAAGACTTCAGTTGTTAAACCATTACTTTTTTCTGTGAAGCCATCAGTTTACTATGATCATCGATAGCAATAATTGCGAATAATATAACAGAATGATTTTAAAGCCGTTTTATTGATACATTTTCTAAAATTCTGAGTGTGCCTTTATGTCTGGCAACTTTTTCTTCCGCATACCCATTATTACTGTCCTAATTCAAATTGTGACATTCTGTCCTGTGACTTTTGGCAGGTGATGTACTATCCGATTACTTTCCAGTATAATCCCATACAGACCCCAGCATGTTAATAGTTGGACCAATTTAGCAAAGGATTTCCGATTGATCCTATCCATTCTTCCGTATGTTAACCAACGGCGTAATAGTCCATAAAGTATGACCCCTAATCCGCCTCTTTTACTTATATTGTTATTAATCTTACAAATATATTTTCTTTGAAACCTGCAATCAATTGCTGATATTTGTAACGACAATGATAATTACAGATGTATCATTTGAGATGTGTGCATCGTTTGTTGTTATCATTATCATTATCGCTGTTTTCTTGTTATTCACCAAGGATCAAAACACACGCTCTGGAGTCTGGATGATGTGATGATTTGCTTTTCATGACGTTATTATTATAAATAAATCAATAGTGGCGATGAGGAAAATTAAATTTTATGATGGATTAAAATATTTAGCCTTTCTGAGTTCATATTTATCTTATAATTACTGTCGCTTTCAGCATCGATATTAAAAAGCTTCAGTGGGTAGGTATGTAGATCACGAAATGTTTGATCCTTCATCTCGTCATCGTGTTGGGATAGGTCTTGATGACGACTTCAAGCACGTTTGTTATGTTAACACGTTTCAATGCCCAAATACATTTTTGGACAGAACATTAGCAATAATTTGCTTTCAAAGTCAATGATTGGTCGAATAACTGTGGACTCTCAATTTCAAACTCGAACCCAGAAATCTGTTTTCTCATTAATAATGCCTAGATCTTGTGCATTTACTTGCAGGGTACAAAGCTTTCGTCGACATCATTATTTACTATACTGATGGTGACCTTTTCTGGAAGACATGGCAGGTCTTAGCAACCATCGCCGTTGTCATGACATTCATAGGTCTCCTGGTCGCCATCTGTCTCGTCTGCTACGTAAAATACTACAGCTGTAAGCGCCTTAAACTCGTCATCGTGCTCGGATTTGTCTTGATGATGACTGCAAGTATGTACCTGTTATGTTAATACGTTTAAATGTCCACATGCTAGCCTTAAAGGCGATTATTGGCGCCTCCTACTGTTTAAAGAGGATTTTTTTGATTAATCACTTTATCATCAGCGTCATTCCTATTATCAACTAATACGAAGTCATTATTTTTTCATCTAAATATATGATTTGCACGGTATGTATCTACGTAGCTGGGCCAACGGTAGTAGCAAAAAAATCTGGAAAGGACACTTCCTTTTATTATAGGCCAAAATTAGGCGTTAAAGGTATTATTTCATTTATTTCCCCGATTTCATTAAAAACTTTCATTCAGAAGGTCTGGGATAAGAAAATTAACATTTGTACAAAATGAAGTGGAAAAGGTCCGAGTAAACTTGATGCTAGCATATCTTGGACAATGCTAGAATATTAGCCTACACATTTTGAAAACATTCCTAAAAATTTACAAAAGAGCAGTTTGTATTTGTCACGGTTAAACTACAATCAGAGGTAATAATCTGTAGACCATAAACACAGACATTTTCATACTGATTTCTTATACTTGTTTTACATTAATCATCCTTATTCATTTTTGTTATGCCTGCCATAATACGTTCTATTACTTACTGGTAATCATCCTTATCCATCTGTGTTATGCCGACCATAATACGTTCTATTACTTACAGGTAATCATCCTTATCCATGTTTGTTATGCCGACCATAATACGTTCTATTACATGTAATCATCCATATTCATCTTTGTTATGCCGGCCATAATACGTTCTATTACTTACTTGTAATCATCCATATTCATCTTTGTTATGCCGGCCATAATACGTTCTATTAATTACTGGTAATCATCCTTATCCATCTTTGTTATGCCGACCATAATACGTTCTATTACTTACTGGTAATCATCCTTATCCATCTGTATTATGCCAGCCATAATACGTTCTATCACTTACTGGTAATCTTCCATATTCATCTTTGTTATGCCGGCCATAATACGGTCTATTACTTACTGGTAATCATCCTTATTCATCTTTGTTATGCCGGCCATAATACGTTCTATTACTTACTGGTAATCTTCCATATTCATCTTTGTTATGCCGGCCATAATACGTTCTATTACTTACTGGTAATCTTCCATATTCATCTTTGTTATGCCGGCCATAATACGTTCTATTACTTACTGGTAATCTTCCATATTCATCTTTGTTATGCCGACCATTATACGTTTTATTACTTATGGATAATCTTCCATATTCATCTATGTCATGCCGGCCATAATACGTTTTATTACTTACTGGTAATCATCCTTATTCATTTTTGTTATGCCGATCATAATACGTTCTATTGCTTACTGGTAATCTTCCATATTCATCTTTGTTATGCCGGCCATAATTCGCTCTATTACTTACTGGTAATCATCACTATTCATCTTTGTTATGACGGATATTATGCGTTCTGTTACTTACTGGTAATCTTCCGTATTCATCTTTGTTATGCCTGCCATAATACGTTCTGTTACTTACTGGTAATCTTCCATATTCATCTTTGTTATGCCGGCCATAATACTTTCTATTACTTACTGGTAATCTTCCATATTCATCTTTGTTATGCCGACCATTATACGTTTTATTACGTATGGGTAATCTTCCATATTCATCTTTGTTATGCCGGCCATAATAAGTTCTATTTCTTACTGGTAATCATCCTTATTCATCTTTGTTATGCCGACCATAATACGTTCTATTACTTACTGTAAATCATCCTTATTCATCTTTGTTATGCCGACCATAATACGTTCTATTACTTACTGGTAATCTTCCGTATTCATCTTTGTTATGCCGGGCATAATACGTTCTATTACTTACTGGTTATCTTCCATATTTATCTTTGTTATGCCGACCATAATACGCTCTATTACTTACTGGTAATCCTCCATATTCATCTTTGTTATGCCGGCCATAATACGTTTTGTTACTTACTGGTAATCATCCTTAACCATCTTTGTTATGCTGGCCATAATACGTTATATTACTTACTGGTAATCATCCTTATTCATTTTTGTTATGCCGGCCATAATACGTTATATTACTTACTGGTAATCATCTTTATCCATCTTTGTTATGCCGACCATAATACGTTCTATTACTTACTGGCTATCTTCCATATTCATCTTTGTTATGCCGGCCATAATACGTTCTATTACTTACCTATAATCATCCATATTTATCTTTGTTATGCCGGCCATAACAAGTTCTATTACTTACTGGTAATCATCCTTATTCATCTTTGTTATGCCGGCCATAATACGTTCTATTACGTACTGGTAATCTTCCATATTCATCTTTGTAATGACGGCCATAATACTTTTTATTACTTATGGGTAATCTTCCATATTCATCTTTGTTATGCCGGCCATAATACGTTATATTACTTACTGGTAATCATCCTTATCCATCTTTGTTATGCTGGCAATAATACGTTCTATTACTTATTGGTAATCTTACATAGTCGTCTTTGTTATGCCGGCCATAATATGTTCTATTACTTGCTTGTAATCATCTATATTCGTCTTTGTTATGCCGGCCATAATACCTTCTATTACTTACTGGTAATCATCCTTATCCATCTTTGTTATGCCGGCCATAATACGTTCTATTACTTACTTGTAATAATCCATATTCATCTTTGTTATGCCGGCTATAATACGTTCTATTACTTACTGGTAATCATCCTTGTTGATTTTTGTTATGCCGGCCATAATACGATCTAATCCTTACTGATAATCTTTCATCTTCATCTTTGTTATGCCGGCCATAATACGTTCTGTTACTTACTGGTAATCTTCCATATTCATCTTTGTTATGCCGACCATAATTCGCTCTATTACTTACTGGTAATCATCACTATTCATCTTTGTTATGACGGATATTATACGTTCTGTTACTTACTGGTAATCATCCTTATTCATCTTTGTTATGCCGGCCATAATACGTTCTATTACTTACTGTTAATCTTCCATATTAATCTTTGTTATGCCGACCATAATACGTTCTATTACTTACTGGTAATCATCCTTATTCGTTTTTGTTATGCCGGCCATAATACGTTCTATTACTTACTGGTAATCTTCCATATTCATCTTTGTTATGCCGACCATAATTCGCTCTATTACTTACTGGTAATCATCACTATTCATCTTTGTTATGACGGATATTATACGTTCTGTTACTTACTGGTAATCTTCCATATTCATCTTTGTTATGCCGGCCATAATACGTTCTATTACTTACTGTTAATCTTCCATATTCATCTTTGTTATGCCGGCCATAATACGTTCTATTACCTACTGGTAATCTTCCATATTCATCTTTGTTATGCCGGCCATAATACGTTTTGTTACTTATGGGTAATCTTCCATATTCATCTTTGTTATGCCGGCCATAATACGTTCTATTACTTAATGGTAATCTTCCATATTCATCTTTGTTATGCCGACCATAATACGCTCTATTACGTACTGGTAATCTTCCATATTCATCTTTGTTATGCCGGCCATTGTACGTTTTATTACTTATGGGTAATCTTCCATATTCATCTTTGTTATGCCTGCCATAATACGTTCTATTACTTACTGGTAATCTTCCATATTCATCTTTGTTATGCCGGCCATAATATATTCTATTACTTACTGGTAATCTTCCATAGTCATCTTTGTTATGCCGGCCGTAATATGTTCTGTTACTTACTGGTAATCTTCCGTATTCATCTTTGTTATGGCGGCTGTGTTTACGTTGTATTACTTACTGGTAATCCTCCATATTCGTCATTGTTATGGCGGACAAAATACGTTGCTATGCATTGGTATTCATGCAATATAACTTTACAATTACATCTACTGTTTAGACATATCTACAAGAGCGTTGCGAAGATCAACATCATATTTATTTAGTTTTCTCGTTCCATTCTGATAGGTATCTTGATGTGGCTGCCCCTGGCAATTGTAACTACCATCAACCTGCATCTTCAGAGCGATCTGACTGCAATCAATACAGATCTGTCTACCACAACCAATCGGGGGACAATCGCGTTGTTTACACCTTCTGGTCTGATTGTCGCAGCTGTAGGAGATCTCTTAACCTTTATTGCTGCTATGTTGTTCTTAGTATATCTTTGCAGGCCACAACCTCAAGAACGTGAGGAATACAGGACGAGTGTAACTGAATCAGTGGGTTACTTGGTCCTAAAGGACTCCAATCAGGTTCAATGTGTCCTTCAACCAGATGATAGATCAATGTTGGTGGCGGATCCAGATCTTTTTCAATATGCTTACATTCCTCAATCAAAGTATTCCGTACAACCGGTACCTGTGTACACTCCTCAGCCACTCGTGAAATATGTATCGCAATCGCATGTATTAGAGGATTACATGCAGACACCTACATTTGGAATGTCTAGTGCGATATCGAATACAACGCACCTGCCTCATCCCCGCTTACATACAGGGGCACAGCATTGCCATCCATGGTATTTTGCTTATTATGATGGCATTTCCTATGCATAATGTCTAATTAGTAATGTTGCATGTTATAATTAAATATTTTAAAATATCTTCAATTGAGGCCAGGGTGTAGTCATCGGTATATATGCTGAAAAAAATAGGGTTATCATAATGGTTGTATTAGTTGATTGCACTGAAGTCTTTTTAAGTAATTTTTTGGAGAGAGAGAGAGAGAAAGAGAGAGAGAGAGAGAGAGAGAGAGAGAGAGAGAGAGAGAGAGAGAGAGAGAGAGAGAGAGAGAGGGAGAGAGAGAATCCTTTTTCAAAATAGTTTTTGTGTTGTGTTATCATGTAATCAGATTTGATTTACAGAGAAATGCGCAAAAGCAATGATTTTACACGGCCTATACGCGAGTGTATTCATTACATCAATTATCTTCACTGTATAATCTTGCACTTGAGCCAATGTTCTTGTACGAATAACAATAACGTTCTTCTAAATCACAGATAATGATTGTAAACTAAAACACAGTTGATGCAAGTAAACAAGGTATCTATCACATACGTAATACGAGTCCAATTTGATTTTTGTGAAATGCTAGAAAACATAATTGTTTGCGATTGTAACATGAAATGTCAAATCGTGATTGTATGAAACCGACCTTTTGCCTTATCGGCATTTTATTTCAGCTTTCTTTAATTTGTCTTCCAAGGCGACCCGAAGTCATAATAATTCAAATAAAAATTAACATGAAATGTCAAATCGTGATAGTATAAGGCTGGCCTCATGCCTTATCAGAATTTTATTTTGGTTTTCTTTAAATTGTCTTCTAAGGTAACCCCCACTCTTAATAATTCAAATAATACAAATTAATTTTACTAATACATTTCAATGGGGGTTTTTTTCAGAACGTCTTACATAGGTTCCATTTCGTTACAAATAGAATGTATGCATATATATATAAAGAATTGTATCCAAAAAGGTAATGTACGAGAAATGACTGTGATGTGATTATTATTTTAAATGTAGCTTTAACAATTTTTCAGTCATATCGCTACGCTGTCTGCAGTGTGGCAGTTTATAGTGATGTCTAGCACTGGGGCATTATGCCGCAAACATGTAGCATGATGTCCCACCCAGTCACATTATCCTGACAGCAGATTTACTAGACCTAAAACTAACCACTTAATGCCGAGCTTCAAGCGGGGCAGCCGACCGGGGATAGAACCCACGACCTCCCGTATCCGAGGCGGACACTCTAACCACACACACACACACACACACACACACACACACACATACGCTCTCTCTCTCTCTCTCAACCGCTCAGTCTGCATGTTTTCTCAAAATGATAACCTAGATGAAGAGATTAAATTGTTATTTAGTAGTGTTTGCATCAAGTGGTGTATAACCACAGAGAATATAAAGGTTCGCAAAATGAAAATGACCTGACACTTTCACCTATATATCCTTCTCGTACAAAATAAAGACGTCCTGACACTTTTACCTGTTCGTCATGAGAAACTTGCATTTACCACTGTACATTATTTTAGACTTAAGGATGCAGTTAATATATGTTGATGGCAGTGAGGAATTTAAACAAGCTAAAACGCATTTAATCAAAACGATGATAAATCGTTTAGAAAGTGGGTTAATTAATGAGACAACAAAATTAAACTAAAATGTACACACACACACACACAAACACACATACACACTCACACACACTCAAAGAGAAAACCGATAAATACTTGAATCTTGTTTTCCGGTTAATGCTCGACTGAAACAAAACGATTATTTCATTTATTACTGCAATGAAAATGAGTCAATGCCCATAGACCATTTCATGGAGACTTCGGCGAACTTCGTCATTTGCTCGGAAGTTTGATCCCGTTGCGGGTGGTCAACTGACCGCAATATCCAATCTATAGGTGGTAGGCAAATAGTCTTGTCCCCTGCTTAGTATGCTCCCTAGTATAATATAGCGGAGTGCATCGCAGAAAGAATTCTAAGCAGGGGACCAGACTAGTGGACAAAACAAGGCGAATGCATCAGCATAGAATGGAGACTTCGGCAAATTTCGTAATTTGCTCGGAATATTGATCACATGGCGGGCGGTTAGATGGCTGCAATATCCAATCGATAGCTGGTAGTCAGAACATGGCGGACGCCTCAGCATCAGCATCAATTGTTCCAACTACTTCAGCTTCGTTTATCGAGTTGAAAAATGCATATTCAACGGCTATGAAAGCCAGAGATATTGACTAAATTTAATATTGGACCCATCCTGTCTTATTTTCTGGATACCAGGGCGGATTTTAAAGCCATACGAGAGAGTAGCTATGAGCTTTTTACATCTGGACATGTGCATGTGAGTATGGAAACAGTGTCGATGTTAAAAATTTAATCCTGACAATCAAAGAGCAAGTTGTTCAAACTATTTATTTGTATCCGAAACGTCACTAAAATGAGATGTGTTTAATATGAGTTTATCACATTTGTTTGTGAAAGTCTGTGGATTATTTACATTTAAACATAAATCATTAAATTAGAACCACTTGCTCACAGGGGCTGGTATCGTTTTAATTTAGCGTCATTTTGCTAAACGCCTACCAGCGTTTGATTGGCTGGAGTATAAATGGACTCGGAGGTTTTCGGATAATTACGGAGCAACTCGGTTAAATCCGGTATGAAATGGGCTATTCGTGATATTTATTTCACGTACCATAGGTTGTATGCAAAAACAATGAATCCGATATCACTATTGTACTAAAATTCTTTCTACGTTGTATTCAAAGTGTAAACATGTCAGTAGACGTATAGGTTGGGTTTTACTAGACTTGAGATATAAAAGACTGATGGTAAGTAAAACGAGTCAAATCTGATTTCTGACACAGCGTGGCCTCTATTGATAAACGATGAACATTTACATTGTGTGTTTGGAGAATTTATATTGTACATAATTTTGGCACTGACACGTTTTGAGCATATTTAGAGTAACAGCAATTAGGAAGATGTATACAGGCCGTGACAGTATGTGTCATGTCTGATTCGTCAGAAAATGTGCGTAATTAACGCTGAGATTTAGTTTCTAATATTAGCGCTTATCTTGAGTAATACGTACTTTATAAAATAAGTGTGTGATCTCAAAGGAGAAGTATACGTGTAATATTAAAAAATGAATAAAAATCGAAATCTAACGATGTACGTCATAATATATATATATATATATATATAAATATATATATATATATATATATATATATATATATATATATATATATATATATATATATATATATATAAGGATTAATGTGTGCATGCTAATAACACGAAAAAGGAACTAATACCACCATCCTATATTACGCATGGCCGAAACAAACATGCAAGAGGTTTCTCAGCAAAAACATCCTGTCATTATAGTATTGATAATATAAAAAAACCTAACTACTTCCTGACAATAGCATAGTCGATAAGATGCCAGTGTTTAGAGTGAGGGTGCATCCATGACGTTCTGCTACTGGCAGGGAGGCGGAAAACTGTAATGGTGATCAACAGTTCATGGTCGGCACAAGTCTGGAGCAAGAGGAAACCATTGCTTTTACATTGACCCAATCCGTGCTCTCCTAGCACTCCATCCCAGGCAACGTGATCACAGCCTACTCTTGCAGCATTGAAGTCGCCAAGAATGATTAGCTTACCTGCCAATGGAACATCAGAAATAACGGAGTGAAGATCCGCATAGAACTTGGCCTTCACTCATCCAGATTGGTCAAAGTTGGATCGTAGCAACTGATGAAGATAATGTGCTTTCTCCATACAAGATTAGGAGCTTCATGGTTATGAGTCTGTCGTTTACTCCCTTGGGAGGTCGATCCAATTTGCCAATTAGTGCTCTCTTCACTGCAAAGCGGACACCAGACTCACGGCGCTCTTCACTACCTCGGCCGCTCCAAAAGAAAATTAATCCGGAGACCCTTTCACATAGCTCACCTTCTCCTGCAAGCCTGGCATGTTCCTTTCATATTAGGGCGGTTCTCCGTGGTATAGCAGTGTTAGAGTCCAGCTTCGTATTGCTAAAAGAGACAGCCGTAAAACTGAGAGGCTTTTCACTTTCCACCAGACTCACTATTCATAAGCAAATCTATGAATCCACTAAGAAGTATGTTACAAACATAGTCCATGCAGCGAAATCATCTCACTACAGTACTATTATCAGGGAAAGTTGAAGCTGAAAAGAGCTGTACAGTTCAAGATTACTAACAATCGAATGTCAAGGAACAAATGTACACCACTTTCAGCTATCTTCTGTTTAGTCGCTGTTCCGGACCTGTTTGCAAATTTATTCCGTGATAAGTATAAACCATTAGAGATAAACTTGACAACACAATTTAAAATGACTCGCCATTACCATACAGTTACGATACAGAATTTTAGCGGCAACCGTTATCAACATTTGAAGCTGTCTCTGTGAATATAGTACGCACAGTCGTGATGAAGAGTGTACCAAAGACATGTGAACTTGATCCAATTCCGACATCACTGCTGTTTGAGTTCTTAGATCCAAAATTGCCTTCACTAACTGATGTTATTAGCATCTGCCTCGTCCGTGGAATTCCTATCATTTTTCAAAACTGCCGATTGTAAAGCCATTGCTGTAAAAACAAATAATCGACCATAACGATTTAAAAAAACCTACTGTCCAGTTTCTAATCTCCCATTCATGTCGAAAATCTTAGAAAAAGTTGTTCTATCCCTACTTGTATCTCATCTAATTTCAGTCTTTTTAGCAATTGACAGTTTGTGTATAGCCCGTGCCGTAGTACCGAAACTACTCTTCTAAAAGTAGTTAATGACTTCTCTGCTTTGGATAACGGGAAGATTACATCTTCACCTTCCTTGACTCGTCTGCAGCATTTGCCACAATAGACCATGATATTTATTATTTCACAGTTTTCAGCATGTATTTGACATCGCCAATACAACCTTAATGTGGTTCTAGTCCTACTTTGTAAACAGAACACAAATTGTGTCCTCAAATGAAATACACTCCAGCCCCAGGGTTCGTTTCTTGAAACTGTTCTCTTCATTCTATACACTCATCTACTCTCAAGTGTTAATCATCATCCAGTGTCTCACCCATTGAACGCTGATGACATCCAAATAAGCAACTCTAGTCACCCAACTGAACTTAATGCAACCATCCATGGTGTAGAGAGGTGCATTTCCTACATGAAATAATGAATGACATGTAGCAAAGCTGCAGATAAAAATTGAAGTCATTCTGATTACAACACAAATTTTTTCTCATTCACATCTTTTACCTCAAACAATTAATATCAGCAACAGCAACATTAAATTTACAGTCAGTGCGAAACCGAGGTGTTGCTCTCAACGGTACTCTATAATTGCACAAATATGTAATGGACATATGCAAGGCTGCATATCTTGAGCTGAGACGCACCAGCGCCATTCACAATTATCTTTCAGTTGGTGCCACTAAAATACTTGTGTGTTCCTTAGTACTTTCAAGACTGGACTATTGTAACAAATTATGTCCGGTTCGTCTCAATATCTACTCCCAAACCTTCAACATGTTCAAAACACAGCTGCTGGAATCATCCTAAGAGTGCCACGATCAGAGTAACCCCTCCCTCGCTGTGTAGCCTACACTGGCTATCCATTCAATCCAGAATCAAACGCAAAATTTGTTCTCTGTGCTACGTTTCACAGACAGGCTCAAGTCCAACATACTTATCCGAACTCGCCCATGTGTACACACCAGCGAGATACTTACAATCTTCTGACAATCGTATTCTCATTTTTCCACTATAAAAATGAAGTCATATGAAGAACGTTCTTTTGCATACCCGGGCCAAGCAACGTGGAACGAACTGTCCACTGAACTTAGACTCAAATAAACAAGGATATCATTCTAGAGAGCTCTTAAAACTCGCCTATTTCGACTGCAATAAAAGACTTAAAGACAAAAATGTTTCTTTACTTTAAATATTTTCATCATGTTTTAATTTCATGATGTTTGTTTTTTGTAATCATATCATTATACATGTATATACAATATATATTTGGAAGAACTGGGCAGGTATATGATCCGCCTCTGTTCACGCTCTTTCTATACTTGCATGACCAATGGCTGATTGGGGAAAAGGGCATTTAACAGGCATTTGATAGCGTATTTGCCAGATCATGTGAAAAATATATAGACTCCAAAAAATTTTAGTACTATACTGTAATAAAATGAAATTAGATTGACATATTCTAGAAAATAAAGTTAGCAATAAAGATGGCAAATTTAATATTAATCAGCTATTATGCAAATAATGTCAACGATAAAGATATTTTCAATGAAGTATGAAAAACAAATTAGATCTTAATATTTAAGTAATTGGAATTTAGTAGTAAACCATTATTGGAAACAGCTATACCTGTGAAGATTTTTAAAAAATATTTTTAAAATTTTTTTCACACTCACAAATACAGAACAATTCATAGAAACAGATTGTGGCGAATTGGCGGCGTGCAAAACACACCAACCTCTTTCACTACGGTTCGTTGCTAGGGAATGACCTCCGCGGTGTGATTTACCCAGTGTGGATTGATAGAAAGAAGAATGCAGATCACTGAACAAGTATATTGAAGAAATAAACACGACGAGCCCCCTTTCAATGAACAAATATAAATTTAATCAGTTTATCAACAGAATTTAAAATAAAAAGAAATCAGATGACTTAGTTACAAAAGAAAGAAAAATGGTACTAACATGTACTCAAATAGAAAAGACAATACAAATTTCTTTAAATGTAAAATTACTTTCAACGTTAAATTGCTATCCTCATTGCCAATGAGACGTGACCTTTGAGTGTGACGATGAGAGACTTCATCACCTAATTTATGCAGACATCAAGACTTCCGTTCGTCCCTGCTCTGTCGATCTTTGTCTAGCTTTTTCGTCTTAGACTCTTGTCCGTCGAACTCTGACTTAACAATCGTCTCTGGACTTAGATTTCTGCGTAGAACTTGTTCTGGTCCTGTGATTGTTCAGGGATTTCTCATGTGAATCCAGGAAAGCTGTTTCCTTCAATAAATAAAAATGTCTCGCAATAGACAATAGGTCACATTCCCAAGTATATCTATATTTTACATTAATTCGGCTCAGAAAACAAAAGGCATAAATTCTGCCGCATAAACGTTACCTAACTTTCTGTTTACATAGTCAGTCAATGCTTGTCCTGACCTTAATTCGGGTCACGCTAGGGATGGTCAATTAAATTCAACTCAGCCGTATGAACCCGTATGTAACCCCCCCTTGACTTCTTACGCTACCAATCTAGCAGTGTTAAGTTACATATGGCTTAGACCCTCAGATCTAACTATTCTAAAATAGTTTACTCGACCAATTAAATATTACAAACTAGCATATAGATATACACTTAAGTGATCAATTAAATATTACAAACTAGTATATGGTATCCATGTAATGTTAGGTCATACTCATTCTAAACAGAGTTAATCCATAAACTATGAAACATTACCCATCATTTCTTAAGCTTAATTCATTTAAATTCCTAATCACTCCTATGTATTCAAGATTCAATTACATGCAATCTTTTCAACTAATCTAATGAAATTTTAATTACATTCAATCTTGCCAATTCTCCAAATGATTTGATAATTAGAAAATCAAAGAATAAAATGTCATGATTAGCATTTCACTAAAATCCTGCAAAATGAAATCATACATACATCATATCATATCAAGAATACATTTCAAATAGATCAACAAATGAAATAACATTAAAATCGGGAAACTAAGATTGCGTACCTTTTGCCGTTTCTTTATTCGTTTCCACAAATCTCACGTATAGTCTGTCTCTTAACTGAGACAACTATCTGGCCCCTTACTCTATAATGAAGACCTACTTTTTACGAATTCAAAATGTAGAGTTTGCCTACTTGCTGAGACAAAACTCTCGCTTTACTGCCAAATCACGAGATAACGTCTCACACGATCCCGGAATCATCTAACTTCCCTTGCGAAAGATTAAAGACTACTGAATTTTCCTAAAGTAAAACCTTTAATTTCTTACAGAGTTACGCCCATAAATCCATATTAACCAATCGGAATAGACTGTTTCCTAAACCTGTTCGTAGAATTTTTGGATTGACAAGAAAACTAAACAACTAATCATGCCGTAATTAATCATTTCTTTGAACTATCATCTATAGTCAGCTGCTGCCTTTAACCCTGCCGATTTTGGGGAAAGGTCTAATGTCATTCTCTTATACCATAGCATCTGACTCGGTCATGTTACGTCGGCTAGAACGAATTCCCTTTTGACGTTCAGATATGAAATGAAAATAATCATCTAACTATCTATAGCCCTTTCTACTTTAATTAAGTTGACTTTGATACAATTCCTTTAACCAAAGCTTCTAAGAGTTTTCAAAATTCGACACATCACACAGATAAATAGCTGACCTTATGGCGGGATCCGTATGGTACGGTATCTGTGCTGCGAGACTAATGTAAAGTAGTACAGCTCATACTGGATCTCCCGGTAAAAAAGAAGCTAGGTAAGGAACATTACATCTCTCTCACTCTCTCTCTCTCTCTCTTTCTCTCTCTCTCTCTCTCCCTCACACACACACACTCACAGTACCTCTTACCTCCTTTTTATGGCACACTCTAAATCCTCTAGAACTTAAAAAAAAAACAACTATAAGAATCTGATATCACAGCCAGTCCTAACAAGCATACAAATTAACTTAAAAATATATAGCACCGCAGAGGACAATACTGATCTATGGAAAAGATCACTTGAATAAATAAACTCCAAAACCAGCATGGGTTAAAGAGTATTTTACACGGGATAGAATGGTGTATAAACCCTAATTCAAAATGTTAAAAATGAAATTCATAAATTAGTTACAAAAAGCGAACACAATGAAAAAAGTAAAACACATTAAAGCTATTTAATGACGACGAATCTGAGAAGGACCACAACAATAACGGAAATTAAGAAGACAAAGAATTGGGGTGCACCAGCCGTGGAGACAAGAAGCGATGACAGCAGTGGTTACAAAAATTAACACAGGTCTACTTCTAGAAGATGTTCATTTCAATTGTTATTTAGCGGATTTTCTCTTTTTTTCACAATAATTTATTCCTGTACCTGCACTTTCACGAACTAATCCTTCTTTATCACAAATTGACGATTATAAATAGACAGAAAAAAGAACCGGATAAATATTTTCAAAAGCAGAAAGAAGCATAACAAGCTTTTCGCTTTCAACATCAACAGCGAGAATAAGAGGCATGAAGGAAAAGACAGGAAGAAGAAGCAGTAGAAAAGAAACAAAGGCTAGAAGAGAAGGAGAAAGTGAAAGGCAAATGGTAATTATACCCTTGCATGTTTTGGCAGAGTTAAGAAGTCTGAAACAAACGTATCAGACGTCTTTATTACGACATAAGAGACAAAGACCGTCCCTAGCCAACAACCTAACTCTGTTGAAAGATACCAGCCCTGGTGATTTCTACTAAATCACCGACCGAAGTAGGTCTAGAAGTAGACCTTGACCGTAGCAAAGGGATAAGGCAGTTAAAGCTGACTACTTCTTGTTCCTGAGTTTACTTTTTTTAAAAAAAAACAAACACCCAACGGTATTTTCCAGATCCGCCGATTTCTTTCGAAAAGAGATAGAATTCATTTCACCAAAATAAATTAAAACTCAATATCCCATTATTATCATACATTGTACGTGTTGTGAGTGCGTGAGTGCAGACCCTTATTCTAAACATTAAAACCATGAGACACTTATGTTTTTATGTCTGGTTTAATCTGGTACAAAGTTTACAATACAATTTACAACATAACACTTTGAAAAAGTTCATAGACTTCTTATGTGTCTTTGTTTGGTTCACTATATGGTTATTGGATTTATTCACTTTCACAGGCTTTTCCTTCTCTTCCTCCCTTTTTTTCTCTCCTTTTCTTCTCTTTCGGAACGTGTTGGGGTTTTTACTTTGCCGATCGTACCTCTTCTTCGTTCTCCTGTTCCTGTTGTTTCTTAGGGCACTCTGAAGACTAATATCCTCTCTCTTGACAATGATAACATTTATCTTGATTCTTGTCTCTTTTGACACCCGTCTTGCTTTTATGACGGTTTGGACATTATTTTGACCAGTACCCTTTTTTCTGACAGACATAGCAAGTATCTTGACTTTTAACTCGAAAGGAGGGGAAGTAGTTCGTCGACTGAAGAAAAGGTTCGTATGACACCTCGCAAAGCTCTGATCAGAAGTTCGATCTGTCTTGGCTCTTCCATCTTTCTGGTCAGCTTGAGAATGAAATGTATACTGAGAGGAAAGTCACCAGACGTTTATATATATATATATATATATATATATATATATATATATATATATATATATATATATATATATATATATATATATATAAATATATATATATATATGCTGGTCTGAAATGGATGTAAAGGCTACCATTGCGTTTAAATGTAGTCATTTGAGTCATTTGACTTTTTGCAGTCAAGATAAAACGAATGAATCATGTCGTGAAGAAATGAGAAGAAAGTAAGAATCAGAAGTGGGACTTATCGCCTGGCACAGTAGCTGAAGTCATGGATCAAATTCATGCCAGTGATTTTGAAGATGACATGAGTGAGCCATAATCCAGACCCAGACAGTTTACACCAAATCAAAGTCTATCACTATGAGTAAACCCTGAAAAGTATTACCACATTCGAGAGACGAAGAAGCGCTTTTCTAGAAAATGTAGAACTAGAGCTTATAATCTGAAACAGCAATGTGAAGCCAAAGAAGACGATCGTTTGAGACTTTCATTCATCACGACAGTTTTGAAGTCACAAGTTCGGATCGAGTTTAACAGCTTAGCAGAATTGATACCTCCCGAAGTCATGGACAGGATTCAACACCTGCAACAATCTAACAAGTTTCACATCACCGACGGAAAAGCGACACTGTTCATGACCCTCGTGTCTCTTCCCCAATAGTGTTATTGGTTGACGACCTTCGCATCTTCAAGCACAGCATCGTTTAAATAAACAACTCTCGAGACCAGTTGTGTTTGGCCCGTGCCATCATGGTGGGACGAAAGTATGCCGACTAGAACTATACGGTAGAATGGAAAAGGGCCTGGTAAACTATTTAAAACTCTAGCCAAGCCAAACAATGAAGTGAAGCAGAACTCTTACTACAGCAAAAGACATCGCTTGTGACATTCCTGAAATGCAAAAGTTGCAAGATGTCTTGGATCCACGCTACATATTGAAAGTACACCCTCCAGAAGTGCGCAGACCTCAGTTGTTATTATGCAAAAATTTCAAAGACGGAAAATTAATTCACGTCTATGATCACGATGAACATTTTGATGCCACCACCAGTATCACTGCATTCTTTTGATACAGTTATTAATGTGAGAAAATACGACGATGGCTATAACAATCTAGAGCAACACAAGCATTGTGGATCGAAAAGTCCCCATTTCCAGCATCGTTGAAGCTCTTACCATTGATGATATGGATTCAGGTTAAATAATATTGTTGTGTACGATTAAAAGCTCGTGATATTTGATGGTTTTTAATCACGTTCTCTAACAAATACTCATTTGACTTGGTGTTCAACACATTTTGTGGGATGAGTTTCGAAATATTTTTGCGGAGGTCACTCTGGTTCTATCAAGTTTTCTCACAATTAACTTGATTGGTGGACTATGCCAGTATACCTCAAGTTTGGTTGAAACAATTTAACAGCCATGATAAATAAGTTAATGTTAAATCCGTGTCTTTTCGCTAATGATGCAATGGTAGGTTACGCGGAGCGACGCAGAAAGCCTGCTCGTGAACATAGGGAACTGGTTCATAATGTTGTGGTCGGTAGCACAAGGGTCAAATGTTAGAGTCGCTAAATAATTACGGAAGATCTTGCAGAAGGCTTTGAACGTACATTTGAACCCTTGATAAAACAAGTCAATCCGCGGATCGTACTGAAGAGATTAAATAGGATGCAAGAGTAGACATGAAACAGATATCAGTGCTAATGGGAGCGGAAAAATGAATCAGTTCTAATTCTTAAGATAAAACGCGCCAAAGATATTAAGAAAGCCACGAGTGCATTCGCGGAAACAATCGAACACCTACCAAAAGCGAATATAAATATCAAACAAGATGTCGGCAACAACAGAGATGGTATTGTTGTGATCTCAAAAGGTACCCGTGTACATGCTGAAGACGTTAAAGATGTATTTGCTACGATGTGGTTAGTACCATCCAAGTACAACTTGCATAATCCAACGTCTCAACACATTAAAGATTACCTTCGCAAGGTTATATTAAGAAATCCATATTTATGTTTCCCTTGACACCTTCCCCAATATTAAGCATACCATCAAAGATGCATGATAAGAGCATGGATGTTGAATGCAAATGATGGCATTTTATCGTGTTTTCTTTTAAAGAAATGCCACCTATCATCGACGTAATATTTTTCTTAATGCATTTATGAGTAAAGACGGTAAGGAATTATAGGCAAAAAATAAAAAATTAACTTATCTCAATTCGTACAGTGCACAAACAGGTGGTTTGAGGAACAAGAAAAACATGCAGCAATAATTATATTTTCACATGATTCTGAATTGGTGGAGACGCCCAAACCCGAACCGCAAGCATCAACACCTGTAGTGGTACAAATAACTAAAATACAAGGACGACTAATGAAAATATAATAACCAAAGAAAGGAAAAGGCCTTAATAAATAAGGAGACCTCATCGATTTGCTAGCGGTCTCTCACCAACAATATCGTGAACCGAATAATATTTCGCCCTTTGATGCTTGAACATATTGAAGATATTTATGTTGATTACTACAACATTGGTGATGAATTCTGAGGCAATTGAAACGCTCGTTGCTGTGCAGCGTATTCTTCTCAATAAAATTCAAAGCCTTAACTCGATGATTGCAATATCATCATCAACAACATAATATAATTTGACTTCTAAACCAATTTCCATGGATGAATGTCACACACTCGAGGTTGCATTGACGTCTTTATAAATTTATTACAGTTGGTCTAGCATCCGATTCCGACCGTTTGTTGGCTTTTCTAAAATAACTTGTTTATATTTTCAAAGGATAACTGTAAAATATTGAACTTCCGCAGAGGTGTACGATATGGAATCGATACAACGAAGAAATTCGATGAAGAATTTGGCAACAGACCGATCAAATATCTAAACATTTTCATACGCGAATATGAACCTACGCTAATTTATATTAAATTAAGGTAAACATCAGTGAAAGTCCTGAGGACAAACCAGGTTTACAAGCAAGACCAGGAGTTATATAGATTTTTGGAATTCCCTCAACAATTCAGAACAAATGTATCTGTATGGCACCATGTCATTGTTCAACAGTGCAAAATATTTCATCAACGGAAATGAAGTCGAAGCAGTTCTTGACAACGTTGACCTTGCCACGACGATTATTGGACATCCCTAATACGTTCATAATTACCCAAGATCTGGTGGCCCAACGATAATATCAACCAAAGCGTCTTCCGATAATAACGATATACATACAGGTAAAATAAATCACAAAGCACCCCTGCTGATAACGCATAGCCATGGGCATCATCAATGGTTGAGCTGGCGGATTACGCGAATAGTTAAGTTCACCTTCGTGGGTGATTCATGAGGGTTTTCGTGTCCTATTCCTCTCGACCCCATATAAGGCGTTGATGGTAATGTTGAGTTGTCTTTATTAACATTATGGATTCATGTGTTAACCACTTCGTGAACTATAAAAGACTTATCGTTTATGAATTCTTGCACTGCATCATTTCTCGGGACACCTCAGACGTGCACCCGGAAAACCACATTGTGGGACAGTTTACATGGCCAGTAAGTACCAAGTATGGTCTCATTGCACCAAAACATATATTCCTGGCATTTCAGACTAAAAATAAATAGTATGGCTAAACCTGTAGCATTATAATATCTGACGAATCAGAAATGACCGAAGTTTCTTTGTGGTTAAACGGTCATAGGGAACGCATGAAGAAAATTTTGCTTCACTAAACAATTATAATTCATCTATATATCACACTCTGTGTTTGTATCTGGACCGGCGTCAAACGATGGTACAGAGATGCAAATTCCCAGCATGACTTCATTGCGTTGTGCTTGATATATTAATTTTCACTGGAACATACATAGCTGTTTAAGCAGTCTGCGTTCGACATTTACTATGATGCACGTGCAGGTGTTGCTGATACCGCGGTTATAGATCAAATTCTATGATTTTCTCCGACAAGGCTTTTATTTGTTGAAATGTGAGGGTGGAAGAATTATACTTTATAAATAGTAATGACCTAGCTCAAATTTGCGAGAATAAAAACAAAATAAAAACAAGAACTGAACGCTCAGTGACACTTCTCCTGGAAAGTCCTCGAGTGGTTATTCCAAACACAATTTAATCAGCTTAATGGGCCCAAAAAAACCCAAAATCTCGCTGACACTAAACTGAACAAAGTCATAGTTTATGGAAATGAAAAATGTCATTGGCGATTCCAATGTTGTTAGCGGCTGCACCTCCAGAGGTTGCAAAAGCGCCTGCCCGAGGAACTGCATGCAGGATGGCTTTAAGAAATACTGTTGGATAAAAAAATAGATTTGTCGTCTCATAAAATGAAATGAAATGAGCAGGTCTTCGATTATCATGAAACAACTCACAGTATACCCTCATGTAGAAGACTTAGACTACTACTTACAGCTTGCAGAAGGCATCACCGCTAACTATAGTCCGAACATACTAACCCGTTGGTTTGTACCCACTGCCGATTAATTTGATTAAAATTGAAAAGAACTGAGTCAATTCATTCATTGATTTATATTTTCTAAGCATACCGTGAGTAGAATGGCCTTAACAACTTCATTGTCTTCGCGTTGCATGCTTAACGGAAGTTGTCAATATTATAGACAGAAATGCTATGACCCATTTCCAGTTCCTGGAGAAGTCCATTTTCAGCAATGGGTGGTATGCACGGCTAAAGATGTACATACATATGGGGGGACAAATGCCTTTCACGTGAATTTAACAAGTGGTTTCAGTTTCATTAATATGTTCATGTGTGCAAAGGAATATAATTCCAAACTCAATGTTATGGTAATTTACGGAATTATCCGGCAGTTATCGAATATAATGAATTACGTCATTATGCTGTCGGATGGAAATAAAATACCCTTAGTGTACGGAATATGGTGTCGTTTTAGTATGGAAAGTCCGTTAAGCATGAAAGATGCAAGAGGATGCCAATTTTAGTGTCTTTCTAGTCAGTCAGGTTTGAAATTATAATTCACTAATTCAGTTGACTTAGGTCTGTGCTCTTTTTATCACGTTAAACGTTTTAGTTATTGAAATCGGTAGGGTGTACAAACCCCACGAGGATGTAGCATCGGACTTTAGTTTTGATTTAATCGCGATGGTACAGTCAGTTAAACATTTACTAGATGTCTTTATGCAGGATGAACTAGTAGTCAATGGCTCGCAATCGATGATTTCTGTCATAAAGGAAGCCGGCATCGTTAACTTGGATTTATCAACATGACCCGCATACATATTAACATCCAAATATCATTTATATTTTGAGTTGCATTGGCTTGTGCTACCACTTGAAGTTATTGATTCCGTTGACTAGATACATCTGTAGTCGTCTACCACTATTTTATTCTAAACTATCGTTATAAACTTGCTTGGAAGAACCAATATGCAATTATCCTCTAGCTGTATCAAAGCTTCCTCATGCCCATATCTACAAGCGCTTGTTGATTACATAGTAGAGTGCGGCTGGACACATATGAGAAGAAAAACAAATGTCAAAGGTTTTGTAAAAGCCTTTACTATGGTTTTAATTTGTTAAAAGATTTCCCCTTGCAATCTTGTAGACGCAAATGTATAGTCAACAGCTTATACTGCATTACCGTTTCATTTCTCTCTCTCTCTCTCTCTCTCTCTCTCTCTCTCTCTCTCTCTCTCTCTCTCTCTCTCTCTCTCTCTCTCTCTCTCTCTATTCTTTCTGAATTTGCATTGGTTCCTCTTTAGTCTCTCTGCACTTCAATTTGCTTTCCTTCTCTAGGAATTTATATTTGTATTGATATCTACTGTTTCCTTTCTCTCTGACCATGCGTTTCCATCATTTCTTTCTACAGCAGAAACGTTTTTAATCCCTATTCCATTGATTTTCTAACTGTTAATTGATTTCATGTCTTATCAAAACGAGATACAGATATAGACCTATCAATCAAACCCAAAGCATTATTCTCTAAATTTTCTTCCCCACTAAATGCTGAATCAAAATATTCTTTATGGCTTTTGTTTAATTAAAGTCATAATGTCTGGCAAGAACAAGCAATGCACCATTCTTCATAGACAACAACCCGTCTTTTGCAGGATTTAAAACGAAGTTCTCAACATTATACATACTATGAATGCTTCTTGATTTCACTAAAGATTTTCAGAAGTGTATGCAATTAAAATCTTTACATACGCAATGAAAATTCCGAAACACCGTCAATTAAAAATTTTAAGAACATTTTATGTATTTTTGAAATATTTAAAAGAATTTCAGATCCTGGACGACCGTCCAATTTCACTTACGACTTAAAATATGTATAAAACAGAAACTAAACCAGCGCATTATGTAAAATAGTTACGTTTCTACAAAACAAAGTGAAATTTCAAGTGACGCTTAAAATTTTATAAATTTATATTACGAATACTAAAATCATATAAAATATCCAGTCATGTTCAAAATGAATATGAATAGTCTTAAATGATCTGATCTAAAAAAAATGTTGCAATCCAGAATGTCTTTAAATAAATTCACAATATTACAAAGTAGTGTGGATAATTCTATAAGTTAATGATCATGCTAATAATTTCAAGATATACATTTAGTAAACAGCTCCTCTGGAATTATATTTGGCAGACAGACCAAAAACATTAATTTGTTATTTCATTTCATCACATCCCTATTTATATACAATTTCATTTGACCTACAACGTAATATAATGTGAAGATTTACAACGGAAAGCCACAGTCTCACTGTAAATAATACTGACAAGGTTGTTTACAATCCACAAATTTGGACAAAAGATTTTTACGACACTGCAGTTAAATTACATGTGTGTTAATATTTGAATTTTTCTATTTTATTTCTATTTTAAGTTTACATCATGTTTATATCATTAAATATAATTAGTGTTATGATGATGATTATGTTTGCATGGGTATGGTATCTTGTTAGAAACATCATGTTTACGTAAAACGTAAATGTGACTCTTATCAGCATGACTTTTGTATGACAGTTGTTCGTTGCAAGTAAACAGTCTGGAAAAGGTATGTAAATCAATGTCTGTCACCACATCATTAATGGTTTACGTTTTTGTAATATCCGAGTGTGATTTGGAATGTGTACATGAAATAACATATTAGCTTCTTTTAAATGCTCAGTCGTAGTCAGCCGTGGTCATAGTTGAGAGTCAGTAACATCTTATATACTTGAAACATTTAAAGGTATTTCTGTTCTGGAAAGAGTTTTTCTTTTATACGTATGATGAACATACATATTTTTTTGTAGCTGTACTTCATCTATACTCTAAATAATTATTTTCAGTTGGGAAACAACACTACTGGCTTTGGACAGATACATTTGCTGAAATTAATTCTAATTTGGAAAAGAACAATACAAATTGTACTTCACAGTGAAAATTCTGGACCTTTGTGTTAGTCTTCGTCTGACGTCACCATCCGCCATCTTGGACCTGAACTGAAATTCAGACTACATCAATTTAGAACTGTTTATTCACAGGACTTCTGTGTTTTCACAACTTTAGAATAAATGTTTGGACTTTCTTCGTAAATCATAGGTCTTGTTTCCTACATTTACCTTTACTCTGTGTTTTGTAGGGAAATTAATTATTTTTGTTAATAATTACAAAGCTTGCTGTCTTCCCTTTTTCTTTGTGTTTCTTTGAAGGAGCCGATACGTAACAAATTAGCTAATTTTATAATTTGTATACAACTAACAATGATAGACAAAGTGAAGTACAAAATATAAATGACACTATGTATGTATGTATGTATGTATGTATGTATGTATGTATGTATGTATGTATGTATGTATGTATGTATGTATGTATGCATGCATGCATGCATGCATGCATGCATGTTTGGATGGATGGATGGGTGGATGGAAAATTTAACAAATGATTTACCGTATATACTAGCGTATAAGCTCGTTCGCGTATAAGTCAACCCCCATCTTGACTAGGAAAAAATAGAAAATATTGCATGACCCACCAATAAGCGCTCTCCCCCTCAATGCTTTATTTTGTTCCTACATTTATTGACTTATATGCGAGTATGTACGGTATTTCTCTGAAATACAAAGTGAAAAATTAGAATAATGAACTTACAGTATTACCAATCAAATCCATTGTAATCCAAGAATCCAAGACACAAGTCTTAGTAATAAAACAAAGTTCAAGTCCCGAAGAGATTTAAAACTGAACGATGACGTATGTTATGGTCTACGAAGTATTGATGGGTCAACAATCTCTTGCCAAGTCACAGAAATATTATTCCAGGATTGAATTCAGTATAAATTCCAATGAATGTCTAAATCCAAGAATTTTCTCAGAGCACTTTTATGTTTCCAGAGACAATAATCACTTGAATTCAATAATATGAAGACAATAAAGTTCAGTCCAAACTTGTCACAACATAATGCAACTTTAAAGTGCTAGATGTTAAAGAACGACTGGTCAAATCCTCACAGTCATAATATAATATAATTCTCTACCTGATCTCAGGCTACAATTAGCATTTTCTTAATCACAACCATTACCTAATAGAAAATAACTTTCTTGAATGATCTAACGAGTCTTGTTTACAGCACCATAGCCTATAAAATTAAATTAGTAATCTCCAAAACTCTGACCCAAATCAACACATTTGCCCCTTCTTGTTTACCTGAATAATAATTATGTTAATAAGCTCATACATATAGACAAAAATGAAGCTATTATTAGTTGTTTACATAAATGAAATAAAGAAGTCAATCAGGTCAAGCAGAAATGAACTCAGTTTTGTACAAGGCCATGTCCAGCAAACAATTGTACATTGCAACAACATGTAATGAAATAAATATTTAAAACCATGAAACAAGCAATAAAATTAATTAAGGGTGTCACGTTCTGCAAGCCTAAGCTAACCGGATGTATAAACGTGGGGCTAGTTCAACGTGTTTGATGTGCAAAAAATCGCCGCTGGCAGTGTGGAGTGATTATGTAAGTCGGCATAAAACTCAGTTTTTAGTCCCACCGGTACCTCTCACACGTGCGTTATATACATTGGTCGGAGATCAAAGGGGTGCCCGCAGGATTCAGGGGGTGGACGGACAAAACCTTGACCTCTCAGTTGATTGAGGCAGGCCAACTGCATCCAATCGGAATTCAGCTAATGGGTGGGCCTAACTCTTAGATTCGGAGAACATTAGTGACAGTGCTCAAAATTAGTTAGTATATACCAAAGACTATCAGAAGACAATGTTGTAAGAAATACTCCGGGAACGCCACTCCTGCAATTGGCGGTCGCAGGACAAAGGATTGGGAACAAAGAACAAAAGCTTCAAAGGAAGATATTTGCTCCATTCTTGCAAACATAACAGCGCCATAACAGTAAGTACTGATAGTATGTTTTACCCAAATACTGGGATTGTTTAGTAGGTAGAATTACTTTGTAGTGTTTCATTTATGTGCTTGTTTGAAACATGAATTTGAGTTACGTAGGATTATGTAGATTGCTAGTTCTGTAGCATTAATGTTATAAGTCGTTATAGGTTACTTCGTGATAACAAGCTCCTTAGTAATGTGTTTGTAGAGTTTGCGCATATTTGCATTGGAGTCAGGAAATGATAATTCTATGCAAGGTTAGAAAATATATGTTTGAATGTGTCAGAGTGTAGATATTTGCATATTTGTATATATTGTATGAGTTGTGATGCAAAGATATGCGTCAGATTATTGTGATATTGTTCTTATCATCGAATTATGAGTCTGTACTGACGTGAATCAAATATCGTTACATGTATATGAGTAATTGATATCGTGCTTTTATGATGTTGTTATTATGTTGTGTTATTATATTGGTTTTTATCATTCAAGAATGTATGGTATCTGTATCCCGGTGTGAATGGATGCATGACCGATGAAATTTGATAGCCTTATCTGATGATAAGCTAAATGGGTAGTGTGATGTGAGCGCCTAGGAAAAATAGCATACCTTCCTTGTGTTTTACAGGAAGCTTTTCTGGGGACAATTTCTGGTTAGATGTAGAGTCTTGAGTCTGTGAATGTCTGTGGGTGTATGTGTGTGTGTGTGTGTGTGTGTGTGTGTGTGTGTGTGTGTGTGTGTGTGTGTGTGTGAGAGAGAGAGAGAGAGAGAGAGAGAGAGAGAGAGAGAGAGAGAGAGAGAGAGAGAGAATATCGGTACAGTCAGAATCGAAATCAGAGTCGACGGATAGACGAGGAAAGTAGAAGAGAAGTAGCTGGTGGGAGGAGCGAAAGTGGAGGAGTACGAGAAGGAACCCAGAGAGAATTAGACATACAGAAAGAATCAGGAGATGAGTAAAAAAAAACAAGGACAGGCCGAAACTCACACAACTCATATGATCAGATACGCTCAAAGGATTGAGCGAAAAGGGCGCATTGTGAAGTTCAAGTGATTGAATATTTGATTGTCAATTAAATTGTTTTTATTTAATTTCACCCTTTGTACTTTTATTATTTAACTGTCGGCATTGCTGACTGGGGGATCAGAGCTATATACCAACATTCACTAACTTCTGAATCATAATCGAGCCTGGGTGGGTACCGCATCTAAATAAATATTGGAAACACCCCACACCAACTTCTTGCAAACTATACAAGGGTATAACAAACCTGTCACAGTGGGGCTCGTCCAACCCGTCACAAAATTAAATAAGCGTAACAGTATGTATGTATGCATGCATGCATGCATGCATGCATGCATGCATGCATGCATGCATGTATGTATGTATGTATGTATGTATGTATGTATGTGTGTGTTTATGTATGTATGTATGTATGTATGTATGCCTGCATGCATGCATGCACGCACGCACGCACGTACGTACGTACGTACGTACGTACGTATGTATGTATGTATGTATGTATGTATGTATGTATGTATGTATGTATGTATGTATGTATGTATGTATGTATGTATGCCAATATATAATTTAAAAAAGTAACAATGTAAGAGGAATTATATTATGAATTGAAACCATCAAATGTGCAGAATTAATTTCAGATCATGTAATTTACATATCAGAATGGTATTGTCCAGAACTCCTCCGAGTCATTCTCAATAGTATGAGAATTAACACTTTGCAATTTCTGTGAATAATCCTAACAAATATATCATCTCAGATTGTCTAAACACAACACTGAACACATCTGCAAACTGATTTCAACATACGAAAAATAATTAAAAATATGAATGAACAGATTGCTTATTTCTCTTCTTAAATAAAGAAATCTTCAATACTATATTAAGGCTTTATATCGTAATATAGCCCAGGATATGGATCTTACTACCTAATTTAATATTTCGCAATAATTATTCATGTGGCCTAACCAGTGAAGTACAAATTAAATTCTTCTATGAACAAACCTGACTCTACCATCCAAAGTAAAAATACATTTCACTTGTCAACAAATATTAGTATTAGATTTTTGACACCTATTGACAGATCCTATGCAATCTGCACACACCACGCATACACACACACTTCTGTATATATATATATATATATATATATATATATATATATATATATATATATATATATATATATATATATATATATATATATATATATATATATATATATATATATATATATATATATATGACTCTTTCGGTAATAAATAAAGTAAGAGAAAGAAGCAAAATCAACAAGTTAGGTTTGTGAAAATTGACAAATAATTTAATATCTAATATCTTAAAATAGAATCTATACCGTAATTTAATATTTCAAAATAGAATCTATACCCGTAAAAAAAACTGTGACATCTATTTAAAGATAATCACAACATCTTAGAGTCATGAACAAAAATTGCACATAATATAATTGCAGTCATGTACCAAGAGTTGCACTAAATATAGATATTCAAAACACAATAACACATCCCCTTTTAAAAAAGAAAGATTAATGATATAAAGCTTTTATTCTATTTCACCTAATACACATGTGATAAAAAAGACACAGGAAGATGTCTTACGAATAATACAAACATATATTCAAATCAATTCAATATAGAACTTTTATACACTCGAAAGTGTATCAGGCTGACTCCTCACTTGATGTGCCTAATGTCAATATTGTCTTCTTACAACATAAAACTCCATCTCAACAATCTCTCGATTCTGTGATCCCTAAATACTATAACTGGAGAAGGAGCAGTACTAATAAATACTTCAAGGTGTTGTAAATGAAAATTAAAAGTAAGCACTCCTCGATAGTGGAATAATTTCTCTGATGCATATTTAAAATGTTTAAAAAAAATAGCAAACTTAATGATCCATTTTGGGTACCAACTACACACACATCAACAGACATTTCAAACTATTGGATGAAATCTGGAGCTGTAAGAACTTGTTCACATTTAAGTATGTTTTTGTAGCTTATCAAACTTGATTTTTCTTACTCAATATATTGGTCAAGAATTCAGCAATTATGGAAAAATGTCAATAAAAGTTCCGATAATACCAGGCCATTCTCAAAATCGCATCAGTTGCCTTTAACTTTTAGGGATATTGGGATTCAGAGATAGGTCTATCCTTAACTTCTACAGGCTTAGCTTGACCTTATCATACAATAAGTCCTAAATTGTGACAAAAGCGCGGCAAAACTTGATAGTTTCAAGGTTTTGTTTCGATATGTCGCTCTGGATAATGGCGTCATCCATGTAGGTATCAGTCATTTAAGCTTGATATTACCATGTTCATTAAACGTGAATGTTGCAGAAGAAGTTTTAATACCAAATGCAATTTTTTATATTGGCTGAGTCCATCTGGAGTTGTAAACATCCGGGTTTCTTTTTTTCTATATCTAAGTGGAATCAGTCAGAAACCTTTTAATAGATCGTATTTGATAACATATTTTGCATTCACAAATTGGACCATGATACAGACATGCACCATTATTTGGTATTGTAAGTGGATCTGATTTGTTTAACTATTAAGATTTCTGTAGTCGGTTCACATACGAAAATTATTATCTGGTTTCGGCACTAGAATAAGTGTGATCTCCAGTATCTTTTGGCTGTAGATGTGAAAGTCTCGGATCCAGATTATGTTAAACTAAAGTTACTGCAACCCTGTTGCACGCCATAATTTACATCTTCACTGTATTGGACAGTTACTACTTCTGTGGTCCACGAACAGTATGGCAGCAACTAGTTCAAAGGGTCAAAATCCTAATGACTCTTGAACGGACTGACTCCTTAACAGCAGACGACAGTAAATGAATACCCTCATCCAAAGATTTATGTTATCAAATCAATATAAGTGAATCACATTCTTTAAAGTCTGATGAAATCTTTCCAATGACAGAGGACTTCAATAAATTGTTTGATGCCCAATTCATACATAACTGGTTGCAAAATCCCTTCTCACGTGAAATTAGAACCTTCATCAGGTTGAACGGCAAGGCCAAAAGGTGTAAAGAACTGTATCGAGGCTTTTAATATAGTTTTACACAATTGCCTCTGGAAATCTTGTCCATGCACAAATGACGATCAACAAGTATTGGTTGCTTGACTTGGTATTATGTAAGGGACCGATACAGTCTATAATTATTCTGCTAAATAGTTTGTCACATGCAGGAACAGGTTGCAGACGAGTATTATGTATCTTCGGACTGGGCTTTCCAAACATTTAAGAAGAGTGACAAGATCTACAGTGGTTGAAAACATCATTTTTATTTTATGGCCAATCCTAAATAACCAATCAAGGTTGTTTCATATGTTAAACTAAGACCTTCCTCTCTACAAGACTAAGGAACAATAATTTGATAGACCAATGACCACTTGTCGTCAACGGGTACCTTAGAATGTCTATATTCTTATAAGTTCTCCATTTTTCACAAAAGAGAAAGGTGGTATCTCTGCTGAACCAACTTCGCCAATAGCCTTTTGAAACAAGATCTCGTGATCCTTCTCCGACTCTATACAACACCTGTCAAATAGTTGTTCATTCCCCCCAGCAAACTATTATCAACTCGTAACCTTTTAAGATACATTCCTTGACCAATTCATAATCAGCACTTGCTTCTAAGGATTGTGAAGTACGTCACAAGCTTTGCCAATTTGTTCACTCTGTAATAACAAAGCCCATATCCCTCTTGGTCATTTTAAAGACTCGGCTATTTTGTAAAAATAAGTACATTATTAATCTACATATTTCTTTAAAGTGGTTACTAGTCTAATATTTTAATACATTAAAAGCTACACTTTCATGTTTGACAGTTCTAATTCTATTCATTTTAATTGCTTTTCTATATCTCTTTGTTCTTTTGCATATACATCTGCACTTGCCGCTCTTCTTTCTCTTTCTTTTTCTTCCTTTTTCATCTGCACATCTCTCTCTCTCTATCTCTCTATCTCTCTCTCTCGCTGTGTTTGCTGCATTTTCATTTTTATTTTTATTTTTTTTTATTTCTTTGTCTTCTTCCTGGATTAGTTTCTCTTTAAAGCTGAAAATGTCTTAGCTCTATTTTCGTCTGGTTTTTCAATTTAATTACCTTTAATTTAATTTCAGAGCTGGATGGCGACATTAAAAATTCCTTGACTATCAAAACACTAGCCCAAAGTATGATTAATCTATTGTTTTAACAAAGGCGATTTTATATTTAAAAGAGAATAGCGGTTGACAACCTCCAACAATTCATCTTTTTCTAAACATTCAAACACATCCTGGATCGGGTTGGAAACAAAAATTTCCACCCTAGGTGACATTGTGAAAGCTTGTTGGTCTCACTGTGTAAAATGAAAAGACAAGGGACAATGATATTTCCGAATTAAAATGAATACATTTTCAATTTCTCTAATATATTTCCACAATCCGTATTTCGGATGACCCCCAAATTTCTGTTGCGTGTCTTGGGTCATAAAGTAAGAAAAAGAAAGAAGCGAAACCAGCAAGTTTTGTAAAACTTAACAAATAATTTCATTATCAAAGTTATAAATGAAAATGTGATAGGAACTTACAGTATTATGAAGAGAACCCAAAATAATCCTGAAAAGGTCTATTAAGGCCAAAAGAAGGAAAATTTCTGTATAAATGTAAGAACTTAAAATTTTCTAGTCCCCCAGAATCATGAATTGTCAAAATCACGTTTTCCAGGTCTCCGTTTAAAAATTGACAGTAGTCCCAGAATAATGTTATAAGATAATAAGCACTTTCCATTTTCAATGAACAATCCAAACAAATGTTTGGTTTTTTTTATCTCAAATAATATTTAAGCACCACATAAAACACGTCTGTAGAAGTGATCTTACAAGAGGAACACAAAAAATAAGATTGACTCCAAAATAGGAATGAATCTGATTGCTGACTTCTCTCCTTATATGCACCTTAAAAGGTCTGTTACGTAGCAATAGAACCGACGTGACGGAATTTACTACTCAATCCAATATTTCAAAATAACCATTCTGGTGCTTCAACCCATCCCGTGTGTGTGTGTGTGTGTGTGTGTGTATGTGTGTGTGTGTGTGTGTGTGATTTTTAACGTAGCTTTAACAATTTTTCAGTCATATCGCAATGATGTCTGCATTGTGACAGTTTACAGTTATTTGTAGCACTGGTGCATCATGCCGCAGACATGTAGCATGATGTCCCTGCCAGTCACATTATCCTGACACAAGACTGACCAGTCCTAACACTAACCTCTTAATGCTGAGCGCCAAGCAAGGCATCTGTTAGTAACATTTTTTAAAGTCTTTGGTATGACTCGGCCCGGTTTCGAATCCGCAACCTCCCGCATCATAGGCGGACGCTCTAACCACCAGCGGTCTCATCCAGAAGGAACTAACTTATTCCTTCTAAAATACCATCTGATTGGAAAAATAATCCGAATTTTGTTAAATATTACCTACTAATTTTATTAGTAGTGACTATCTATTTATATATCACATGCAAGTTTACGTTCTTTAATATCTTAAAATAGACCCTATACACGTCAGGTACAATCACCACAATTTGAGGTCATGAATAAAAATTACAAAATTTAGACAAAATTATGTACCAGAAGTTAAAAATATAGATTTACATATCAATATGCATATGTACATGTGCGTGTGTGTGTGTATGTGCGTGAAATAAATGCTCTTTTCTATATCTATTCTCCAGTCTTTGCGTATTTTTACCTCAGAATTATTTTATTTTATAATCAATCTTGGCTGACATAAAAACATAAAAATAAATGACATTCTTTGTGAAGTGTATTTCCTATATTACGTTTCTTTAATTGTGTTTAATACATTGTATGATTCTCTTGTAAATATCATGAAAATATTAATTGTGTAGGTTTATTTTGTCCCAGGTGTGTGTTTTGTCTTCGCAATTATCACCTATCGCCTTTCTTTGCCAGCTTTTATCCCTTGCAAAAAGGCTTTACTATCCCAAAACGCTGCTAACCAGTTTCTACTCCCTAATAACTTTTGTTATATACATGTCAGTAAAATTGACACCAATAGTATAAACAAACCTACGAATACCTTACTCAGGCATCTGTTAAGATGCACATAAAGATCAGAACAACAGGCATAGGGCCTGTGGCTATATCAAGGAGGCTACTTTACGTTTCACAGTTCTATTTAAATAATACAATGAAATGAATGCTATGGATGGATGGGTTCAGTGGACCAGAAACCCTCAGTCATTCCGTCACCCATGCCGTATTCGTGTAGCTTTTCTTCACTAAAGTATTTTCGTTGAGCATCGTTCGAGGTACAGAGGCTTTACAAGCGAATTTGATTTGATCGATCTATAAAGGCAGATACAACGTAGAACCTGACAAGAGGATAATAAGAAGAAAAAGAACTTATGCACGCTTTTTGCGTGATAAAAGCTGTCGAAAGAACACAACCACATACCTTAGGTGTATAAAGGGCGTTTCATCATGGGGCAAATAAGAGCTATGGCTGCTCTCGACACCTGTTTAATATTAACTTCAGTCATAGGGTTCATACTTTTGGTGATAGGGTACTCGATACCAGATTGGTTGTATCTAACCCGTACTCAAGGGAGCGGAAACGAGTCATCCATCCATATGTCCATATGGTACGACACTTTGTGCGCAATCGGTCAAAGCAACTGCAGACACTCGAGTTCCCATGGTAGTCTGTCCACAGAACTGGTGCAGCTTAATAACAAAGGTAAGCTAATATTTTGAGTTAAATATTAAATGTAGACTAAAAGAACGAGTATACCTTCTCACAGCACTCCCATATTGAAACGTATTCAAAATAATGGCAATTCGGCTGACACGGATTGCGTTATTGCTAATAAAATACTTCAAGAATATGCATTTTAATTTTTCATGAAGGAAGGAGATGTTAGATATATGCGTGGAGATTAATTTAAAATGGGAAACATATATGTATACAAGTCCAATTGCATATGGTTATATCAAGAATCTACATGTTGTTTTCCAAGTACTGCACCACATTGGTATGGATATTGGTAACTCGTACACCTAGGCGTTGACTACGTAGTTATAGTTGAAAAAGTCGGAAAGGCGTCAGTTATGAAGTAAGGAGAAAGAATGTGGGAGAGGCAAGGCTGAGTAAAAAATGTCGTTTTACAACAAAAAAAAAAAATAATAATTTTATACACATACATTACCACGTAATCTTTATGATTTACTGTGTAACGTGTTAGTTTCTTATTATGTTAAAACGTGTACATTATTCTCGTATTGTGTAAAACGTGTACATTTTTGGTATTGTTGGTTTCGACCTGCATTGAAAATATCTTGTATCAACTAACTTTGAATTAGCCTCTTGTAGCTGGTTAGCTGAGGCTACTCGCCCGTAACATTAGTGACCACATTAGTGCAAGAACAAAATGGCGTAAATATGCCTCTTTAATGGCGTCTCTTGTACATTTATATTGGCTATTTTAAAAGATTTTCAAAACTTTTTTCCTAATATTTGTTATATATAGAAATTGCAAACATTAAATTGTATTATTAACAATTAATTACAGTTTTACCTATTTGTAATATGACAATGATATAATGTGGATATCTCTTTCAGCATTACATACTGCAATGTGCCTGGAGTAACAGAGTGGTCTCAGGCGCTCGCCTTTAGTGATCACCGACATCACACTACTGTGGGCGTGAGTTTGAGTCTTAGGCTTATCCAACGTGGGTATGTGAGAAGGCTTGCCGGTAGCTTTCCGTATGTCGGTGAATCCTCCACCAGAACAATTGTACAGACTATAATGTACTGAAAAATGTCGTTGAGCTCCAAGCAGTAACAATAACATAATACTATGACCCCAAATCACCATGTAACTGACGTATAAATCCTAATATGAAATCTAGTACACTTTGGTAGCAGATTGACTGAATTATATATCGTTTCTTAACTACAAAGAACAATGACGATATCCGTGTGCCGTGCACTACCTATCAGGGGCTTTTCATGTAAATAACGTAGTATAATTTTAACACAGAAAACCCAGTTTGTTTCAATAAAAAGTCACCTTTACTTAAATTGTCTTTTTCGCCAGTATTTGTTTAGGAATTATTGGGAAAATGTTATAAAAGTGTATATTCATACAAAACATGCAAAATTAGGAATCGATTTTTAATGCAGATTTTATTAGGCCCCCAACTTGAAAAACAAATAAAAGGTGTCATGAAAATAGTTTCCTTTTTAGTTGAACATGAATATATTCATATAAAATTCAAACAAGTTATCTTTATGTATGTTCTTGTTTTATAAAAAGACGATTCCTACAATGCAAAGAATCCATATCATGTTATAGTCTTGATTCTAATTAAATTATTTTTTTTAAGTTATGACAGATGAATCATATGTTGTTCTTGTTGTGGGTCTTAACTCCATTTCTCAGCACACAATAGGCTATACATGTCGGCCAGTATTATTGGTGGAAGAGGAAACCGGGAAAATCCGCGAAAAGAACCACCGACTCACGAGAAGCTACTGGCCAACTTTCTCACAGATCCACATTCGCCGAATCTTAAACTAGAACCCACGCAGATAGAGGTGGGTGAGACGGCAGTGATCCAAAACGGAGAGCGCTTTAGACCACTCGGGGCCCTTAATTATATATAATTAATATTCTCTCTCTCTCTCTCTCTCTCTCTCTCTCTCTCTCTCTCTCTCTCTCTCTCTCTCTCTCTCTCTCTCTCTCTCTCTCTCTCTCTCTATATATATATATATATATATATATATATATATATATATATATATATATATAATGATCAGATTTGTAGCATTAAGTATATGAAAATGTGCATGCTCTAATGTTTTGTCCAAATTAGGCAATGTTTTAAAAAATATGTATGTAAATAATTTCCTTTTCTATCTCATTTTCCCTCTCTGTATTAACTTCGTTTCTTTCATTCTACAGTGACGAAGACCAAATGTGTAAAACTAGATATACATTTTTGTGTGATTGTTTAAAAATTGCCCGAACATATATGCATCAAATAGAATGTTCCAACAATATTCATCAAAACGAAAAAGAATACTGATGTGGAATTGTATACTGTTTGAATTTGTTACGTGCGACAAATGACTATTCTTCATCATAATTTTTATATATATCTTTATTTTTTTGTAACTTTATCTTTTATTTTTTATTATTTTATCTAGTTTGTAATTTTTATTCATGGCTGTAAATTATTTTAGTCACATTTTACCAACGTGGCTTTGGTCTGTTTCAGAAATATTACGCCGTAAATTACATAGGATCTATAAATAGATAGATGCGTACGTCTTGACAGTTGCTAAAAATATAATTATTAGTTGCCATGTTGTCGACCACTCCAGTGACCTTGTGGTTAGAGCGTTCGCGTAGGATGGGAGAGGTCGCGGGTTCGAACCCCTGCCAAAGATTTTAAAAAAATGTACTAGCAGCTGCCTCGCTTGGCACTCAGCGTTAAGAGGTTAGTCTTATGACTGGTAGGCCTGGTGTCAGGATAATGCGGCACTTTGAATATTTTTTATTTCATAAAGAAAGAGTACCGTCAAAATATGGTAAAGAGTCAGTGTTTAATGTGTTCGTTTAATGCACGCATTCAAATAAAAAAGTAATCGCTACTGGTGTAGATTCTGACATTATTACCTCAACAATCGTCGAGAAGTATACATTTTCTTTCAGAAATAAGTTAACTGTTTCGAGAGAAAGACACTCCTTAACGAGAAAGGTTAAAAATGGCTTTTTCTTTCATTTTTGTAAAATGTCACAATGACATTTGCATGTACTCAGGTTTGTATATCAAAATTTGACCAATTTACAAATTTAGGAGTGTTCATCGAAATCTAAAACCACTATTTTAAAACAAAATATTGAAACCCAATATGATTTTATAATACGAACGAAATTTTCTTCAGTATTATTTTCAGCAACCGTGATTCATCTTTACAGTGACCGTCGTCTATACATTGTTATTTTTTATGACATGCCTGTATTGTCGATGAGCAATACAAGTGATTAAATTTCTCTGCTTTTTAAAAAAAAAACAAACAAAAAAAAAACGTTTTGCACTGTTGATTTGGGTCATTTAATTGTAAGTCTCAAATACATAGCTTGTAAATCTCGTTTCAGAAAGTAGGTTGGGTCTGGGGATTGTTCTCAGTGATAATGTTAGCCTAGTAAATAAATTGTTTGACGTGGTGAGTTTATAAGTTGTCGGTGATATGTTAAGCGTAATCCTCGATGTAAACGAATATAAAGAGGTATCGCAAACTAATGGCTAGGCAAAAGAGGGGTCAGCTCTAATAAATAGTAATAATAATTTTCCGTTTAAATGTTCGGAAATTTAAAAAAATAATTGCCTTTTTCTGAAGTCGCATATAGCAATTTTACAAACCGAAAAACTCATGAAAAAACTAACAGTCAGCATAATTAACTAAATCTGCATAATTTAAAAAGATGCAAAAAGAACGAAACAGAAATCACAATAAAAAGAAACGAAAGAGGAGAGAAAGATGAGATAAAAAAACAAACAATATGAAATCGTATAATAACATTAGGTCTTTCTTTCTTTAACTTTATTCTTAATTTATAAACCTGTTTATCTTACTTATCACCCATAACAAAGACATGCAGAAACGGGTGAAAATGTATGTAATGCTCGTGGGTTAATTCATGTCCGCTGACACGAAGAAGCGATTGAAAAAATGTCTTTAATGTCTTTGACTTAATATCCGCTGGCATTAAGAAACGATCAAAAATGTCTACAAGTTCTGTGAATTAAAAGTACGACGACACGAATAAACACTTGATAAATGACTTTAATGTCCGTCTATTTGTTTTGTGAATTCATTAAATAATAAAATCCTGTTTTGAAAAAAAGTTTACGTTAGATTTGAAACAGACCAACTGATATTCTATCCTTATTAAAAAAAAAAACATTTGAAACTACCCATAAATTTGTCCGCTGACACTAAAAAATTAAAGGTCTTTTTTGAGCGTTCCGATGTTGACAATGAAGCTTTCTAAAGTTATACCGATGATTTGGGACATAAGGATACACTCAGGCAGCATACCCGGGCTAAACCGGTCGGGTACTAAAACAGATAGGTTGTCCAAGTTCGTCTGCATCCAAGGCACATACAATCATGTGGCTACTTAAGGAATATTCTACTACTTTTCTTTATTCTTTTTGTTTTTGTTTTTCTAAATAAAAGAAAACTTTATTATTATTATTATTATTATTATTATTATTATTATTATTATTATTATTATTATTATTATTATTATTATTATTATTATTATTATTATGGGGATTTTGAAAACTTGATTATTTAAGCCAGGTGATTGCTTCATAGGTGACGTTTAAGACTGCTTCCACTGCACGATAGAATCTCGTTTTTGTGTACTACTTCTATGCACTTTTTTCACTTGATTTATGTCAGACGCCATATAAAGTAATTACTACGGTAGCTAAATGAATACCTGAAGACGCATGAATGAGTGGTATGATTTGAGAGAGAGAGAGAGAGAGAGAGAGAGAGAGAGAGAGAGAGAGAGAGAGAGAGAGAGAGAGAGAGAGAGAGAGAGAGAGAGAGAGAGAGAGAGAGAGAGAGAGAGAATTTAAATTAATTTATTGTTTTTTGTATACTGAAAAGATGATAACAATAAAACTTTTAAGTATTGGGTCATCAAACGGCAAAACAAATACATGGCAGCAGTATATTACTGAATGATATGTATCGGATACAAGATTACAGAGGAAAAGAACTATACGATTTAGAAGAGAGAACACTGCCGGCAGCCAAGCATAAAGTTCAGTGGGGATAAAAAAAATTCGAGGAGAATCCTTATCTAAAAAGTTGCAGCCTTCGCCCCCCCTCTCTCTCTCTCTCTCTCTCTCTCTCTCTCTCTCTCTCTCTCTCTCTCTCTCTCTCTCTCTCTCTCTCTCTCTCTCTCTCTCTCTCTCTCTTAGGATGGAGTACAAAATTCATCCTTTTCTACCAAAATGTAAGCGTTCAGAGTGTAAACTTTGTTGATGCCAATAATGATTTCATCCGACTGTATAAAAGCTTGTGACTCTTTGAAATGCACTATTTTTGTCGATGCACATATAATTTTCAATGTACAAAATAAACATATCTTTCAGATTACAAGTCTTTTGTTGACGCCATTATTCAGTTGATCGGGGACAAGTTGGTGTGGGCAACATGGCAAGCACTGTCAACGCTGTCCCTTATCCTCGCCTTTCTGGGAGTCATCTTCGCCATCGTTCTCGTAATATACTTAAGATCTCACCGACATACCTACTACAGGGTGTTTGTCGTTCAGGGTTTCCTCATGATGCTCGCTTCAAGTAAGTAGTATTGAAATCTATCAAAACAATGCTATAGTCTAAGACAAGATTCCAACATTATTGACATTATTGCATGAAAATTTTCGTCCCCTCGATTAAATCTGCTCGTACCTATTTATTTTGTCTAATATTGAATACATTAAACTTCTGTCACAAAAATACCAACACTATAGTGATTCTTACTTTCATTGCTGTAAAAGTCCTAATTACGTGTGATCTCGGCTACACGCCTAAAACAGGTTGTTTGTCGTTCAGCTTCCACATTATACTCTCGTCGAGCGGATCTAGGTTCCAGTCTCACCTGCTTGATTTAAGGACTGGCCAATTAGTTTTCGGGGGTGGGAGATGGGATATGATTTTCCTTCGATTTAGAATGTATTTTTGTTTCACATCAAGCAAATGTCTCTTTCTGCAGCATAATAACATGGATATAATAAATTCTTTTTTTTTTTGCAAAGCGATCAAAATTTGTTTTAGAATCGTAGCCGGAAGTTTTTGTAACATCTTCCCCGTCCTGAAAATGAAATGGACTGTTCTTTGGGGTGTAGTTCTAAACCCATTGATTTATCAAAGCTAGGAAGCAATTTAATTTAAAAAGTGGTAAATTCCAGACTTAAGCATAAATCAAAACTGCAGTTGTGTAGATGAAAAATGTCCAATCTAACTTGTCTAAAAAGTAATTGGAACCGAGTTACTCTAAGCTTTTTACTTTAGACAAAAGACCCCATTGTTAATTGGTATTTTGTGAATTAAATTTATTTAAGGGTAAATGCCTTCAGATACTGTCCTCTTCACATGTTGAAGATTGAAGCTGAGAGCCTGACAACTCGAACGACATAAATCTTAATAGTATTCACGTGACAGTTTATTCGTAAAAGCAATTACAACTGTAACATACTAATTTCCCTTTTATGTGTTAGTTTAATGACTGCCAAGCCTTAATTCCTAATTAATACTAGACTGTTTAGGACCGAATGAATTCAAATTGCTAAACTTCCATCACTCCCAAATGGAATTATAGATTGAATTCTGTATTGTATAGGCTATAAAATTAATTGAAGGCCCTAGGTTTCAGCAGGGTTTAGGAATATGGCATGGAGTGGAACTGATTTATGCATATAGAAAGGCAGTCATTCCCATCACAAATATGGCTTACTGAGGATTACATTTCCTTGCCCATTCTTACTAGTCAAATCCATTTATCAGCCGTTATTCATAACCTTGACACGGTGTATGTGTTTGTGGACACGTTATATTTTCCACTTGAGGGCATTTAGATTTCATAAATCTCTCCTTGTATCCATGACATTTTTCAAAACCGAGTCATCTCTGAAGCTTATTCATATCTCCGTTTTTGTCAAAAATAAAAATGTATGACAAGTTTCTGATCTCGATTTTATGTATACAGCTTTTACAATGACCAATGTCTAACTAACTTAGCTTATTTCTATGAATATGTGTGAGAATTATACTTATATATGTTATGTATATTTAGTTTACCCGAGTTTTGTCATGATTATACATAAGGGATGTCAATGGAATTCATGCCTACCTGACTGTTGATATGCTATTAAGTAAACAAGATGGTTATATAGCTTGAATTCAAAGTCAGTCCTTATGCAGTAAGACTAGGTTCAATAATATTTCATTAGATGACTGATTTTTTTTTTCTAGAACACTCTGTTATGACTTTGGTCGTTGAAATATATATAATTGATATACAATTATTTATTTCTATTTAATATCAGTCTTTGGTATTTTATGATCAGAATTTATTGTTGGGTTCAGATTTAATTTGAGAGGAATTATTAATTAAAATTACACAGAAATCATTGACATTTTTGGACCAAAATACTACTCTGTGGTTATTCAAGACATTCTGGATTTTATCATTTTGGTACATCAGAACATTCAAGACTCTTAATACATCAGGAGCTTCAAGATTACCGGAATTCATTAAAAACTTTCCATACTTTTCGTTTTGCAATAAAACATTGAGGAATAATTTGGATTCAAGTTTTGTTTGAATTGTCTCTTTGTATTCTAAGGGAATAAATTATTTGTTCTTTCTAAACTTGTTGGTTTTCCTTTATGTTATAAATTTTCAGATTTAAAATCGTAACACTCGCGTCAATTATACCCTTTGGTAATGTACATGTTTCGAAACTATTCTGTCGTAGGCCAGGTGATGGACATCTGCTTTCTGAATTGTCATATTTTTGCTCATCACCTATGTGACAAAGAAATGAAAATGGCTATTCTTTCTGGTTTAAATGTCCTCGTTAAAAGCATGTACTACGTGACGTGCTTTAAATGTTAATAATTTCCTTTAACCTAAAAAAAAAAAAACACTGGAGTTGAAAGACAGCAGCAAAATTTAAATCGAAATATCTAAAGATACTTTCAGGATATTTAATTTTAAAAACTTTAATGGGTTATATATTATTTCAACCTTAATAATATCAATGTGTTAGCGGAGACGTATGTTCGTTTTTGATAATTAATTTCTTTAACACCAATTATTGTTAATTTGTTACAGTCTTAAAGGTAAAATGTTGAAGAAGCTACATATTGACATGTGTAAAGGACCAAATTTTTAAGTCGATCACTGTTGTTGTTAACCTCTGTAGGAAACCTTTAATTAGATTGATGGGGAATAGCCACATTAAAAAAAACTTGGTGTACGTATTGCTTCAGCCTAAGTCAAGGGTTATCAATATATAATTAAGGACTTAGTTTCAGTTGTGGCTTGTATGGAAGCCGACAGTTGGGACATTGGCCAGAAAATTGTTGATAACCATTTGTTGTCAGACTTAGTGCAGTGTTCGATGTTAGTGAGGCGAGAATTTTATGTCATTCTAATTGGTTACGCTGTAGAAGTGGGCGTTATTTCACCCGAAAAACTATCAATTTAAATGTGCAGTGGTAGAATTTGTACTTTGATCTACACTCTTATACAAGAAAAAAAAACGAACACAAGAACATAAGGAATTCCGATAATTTAATAAGTAAATTTTTCGTCAAATCATCCAGGGGGAAAGTATTGTCTGGAGAATTGACAGACCGAAATGCTTGAAAACACAATGTGAGATAGTTTCGGGAAGAAACAAGTTTTACAACCCAAACAGAGTGAAAATCTCAAAAAGGGAAAAAGGCGAGTTACCGAGAATTTTGGAAAAGAGGGTATTAGAGCGAACGAACTTACCGGTGCGAAGGAGACCGAAGTACAATCTGAGTAGACCTTTTGGAGGTTATGAATCGATACAAGGCAGTGTTATTCGATATTCTCACTCGGTTAAATGAACTAATTCTATCGTAAACAGAATCGGCTATTGTTTATAATCTTATTTGCATTTTGAAATTTCTTAATTAGTTTGAATTAAAAAGAAAGAAGTGTATCTTTAAAATTGTAACGTTCATATCATCTGCTTGTGAAATTTGATTATTTTGAAATTTGAATCAATTTTGTCTTTATTTGTAACGGGGGCTCGTGTTATTCTGTTCTATATATTAGCTCAGATTATTTATTCCACCCATAAGTTCATACTTTGCACTGACCTTAGTCGATACCGGGCAATCACTTCTATATACGAAAGCCAAAACCAGTAAACCCGCCACAAATAAGTTGAGGTGGGATTTGCCACAGCGTGGTCATTTTTATATTTTTAGCAGCATTTAAAATTATAAATTAATTTGAGTACAATTTAGGTTCCTCAGATCTCATCAGTACACAATACAACCTGTTCATACTTATATTCTTTTTAAATACTGTGCTTATAAAGAATGCATAAATTGTATAATTGTCATTGGTTACCGTAATAGACTCCAACGTAGGACTACCAGGTTTGATTCTCTGACTAGGCTAAGTCGGCTGCATCATTTGCATTTAGGCAACAAACATACTCTCATTTCCCAGAAAATTGTAACCTCTGGCTAAATTCCAAAAATATATGGCTTAACTCAACCGAACTAGAAATGTTTTGATTTGTCTCTGATTCATACCAATGATTTCTTATTCAACTTTCTTGGAAACTCGAATTATCTATTATTATATGCACATGTTTCCTTCTACTCTGACAGTGAAACATATAGCTTTCAATTCTTTTCATTGATAACTTTTTTATTTCACGATGGTCTTTAATTTATATTTGTTGTATTGAAAAAAGTATAAATGATTCTGTATATTCAACATAAATTTTCGTCATCTGTGATGTCATCAAAAGCAGAAAAGAGTATTATTTTTCGACGTGCTTACACTTCTGAAACCACTGAAAGACTCAATAAAATTTACATAGATTTTCATTATATTTTCACTCCTGCTTATCTTAAAACGGTTTCTTTACTTATGTAATTTCATTTCTTAACTTCTGTATCAAATTAAGGGGCAAATTGTCAACTTTTAAAATGTTTTTTAAATATAATTTTAAAAAAACCATTTTTGAAATTATCACTTAGAAAAGGGAAATCGAGCTGGCAGTATTTTGTCTTTAATACGTCATGTACAAGCTTAACAAGGATTTATTCCCCTCGATATAAATGTCAACAAAGTTTCTATTGTATAATAAACAGTTTGTCACATATAGTATGAACTCTGTACACTTTGACTATTGTGAGTCTCGCTACTTTTGTACATCTTCATCGGTTCAAGATATGTTATTGAAAGATAAAGGTTATCGCATTTTCTGCTCCTGAGCACATTACCTCGAATCACAGTCACTGCAATGCTGGAAATATTTTCACCACAATGATGAAACATTTTCATATGTACCTAAAACACCACCTCACTCCAGTCATATAAATATTAAACACCGTCACGCGAATGACAGAAACGATTTTACATGTACCTAAAAACCGCCTCACTCCATTGATGAAAATATTTACCTTCACCTATTTGTACTGCAGTGTTATTTTTTTCGGCATTCAAGGACGTCGCTGACAGATATGGCAGTCACGAATGATTCTAAGTATCCTCACAGTGAATACTTCTGTTGTGGTATAGTAAAATATTAAATAAAAACTAGGACAAAAACAGCAAGACCGAGAGCAATGTGTACTAAATTATAGACAACAGCCCTTGCTAAGAAATGCATAGTAGAGAAGTGAAGCAAGTATCGTGCTTTGAGTATTCCTATAAACACAACACCTAACGCGATCTCAGTTTTAAATTTTTAAATAGGCGTGCTTATCATACATAAATCTCACATGAAATACTTTAATGTCGCTCTGGCCAGGCAAAAGTTCGCTAACCTGTTAATTGCAATCAGTGCTCTCAAGAAAAGTATAAACGTCCTCACTCTTGGTTTGCGACTTGTTATGCGGGCATATAGTGCTAAGCCGAATAAAAAATTAATTCAAGTTACCTTAGACTTACCATGCAGGTTACTTTGAACTCTTTCTAGTCTTTCCTTTACATGCTCAGCCGCAGTGTTTAAGCAATTTCTTCCATGTAATGTTATTTTCTAGATCTACCAATTACACAATTACATCCCAAAAAGTGGAACAACCACTAAAATAATAGAGCCTTTGTCACAGAAGTTATTTCTAGAATAGATTGAATAAACACTGTTAAAATGTTAAAATCTCTCTGTCTGTCTGTCTGTCTGTCTCTGTCTCTCTCTCTCTCTCTCTCTCTCTCTCTCTCTCTCTCTCTCTCTCTCTCTCTCTCTCTCTCTCTCTCTCTCTCTCCCCCTACTATCCCAATTATACTTTCTTAATCATCCTCTGTAAAGGCTAAACAAATACTAGTAGTTAGATTATAAGACAGGCGACTAAGGGTCACTTAGTGAGATCGAACTTTAACTTATTACTTTCACAACTAATCTCTGACAGTAACCTCGACAACTGAGCCAGGGTGTGTGTGTGTGTGTATATATATATATATATATATATATATATATATATATATATATATATATATATATATTACAAAATTTTGGTAATTAAGTAATAGAAGGGATATAAAATTAATAGTCAAATCAACAAATATTTTATTTCTCTGGAGTAAAAAGTGAAAATTAAACGAAAACCACTTACAACATTGTGAATTAAATTCAAACTAATCCTAAATGTTCCATCACAATTCCTAAAGTATAGAATGTTCCGAATGAATTCCAAGTCATGAATGTCTTGATGGATCACAATGATATTATGCAGAATGTTTTTTAATGTGTCGTCAGTAATCCCGAAGTGGCGTTTTGGTCCAAAAAATCTGAGCTTTTTTTGATTACAATGAATAAATTAAATAAATAAATGTACCAGTGCGAGGTTTGTGTGCGGGGAGAAAACTCAAATTGTGCAAGCAGCATGGTGGGCTTGTATATAATTCCTCTATCAGTGTCATATATCAATAAACAACGACGCAGGTGTATCTTTGCAGTCACCAAAAATATCAATGAAATGAATAAACTCGATGATTCCTCGTACGTAACCATACGTTAAGGTTTTACTGACCCAGGCAATAACGATCTCTATTTCTAGATATATATCCCTCAATAGCTTAGTCTACTACACAATATATCCGCATATGTAAAAGAAAAGCAGCGTCATCTAGGTCTTTATTAACCATCGGTAACCAGTAAAAAAATTGAATATGGAGGCTCAATTGATGTCATTGACATGCATGATAAAATATCAAAATACAATCATTAAATAAAAAAATACATTAAAGATTATATTTTCCGATGTTGAAATTACGACTACGGAAGTTTGACAGTTATCGAGTAGCGCCCGCCTTAAAATAGACTGAATGATATTTACACGTTCTGGAATAATCTTATCGATCGCGTCTAGATTAAAATTGAGTGGATTGGATTTTGCTAGTCAGTTTGATTTAAACGCATTGCGGGTAGAATCCGACATAGCGATTTTGTGTGTTAATAATTCTCAAAAAGCAATCAAGATTTGCAAGATTCGATATGAAGTCGATCGAACGAGAGAGAGGGAGGGGGAAGGGTATACGGGATCTGTAATAAAATACGGAGATGAATCTCTTCTAGAACGATATAGAATTAATAATTCTAAAGATACTTTTTATTGAAAAAATACATAAAATGCATATTAGGATTTTCCTTCGTGCCTACCAAATCCATATATTTATGTAGTTTCTGCATCTTAGAGTATAGTATAAATAATTAAATCTCGACTAAATCAAAGAGTATAAAATAGTTGCGATTAATGCAACAATCGTTTTAAAAGAAATATATTTTACCAAATTTAAAATGAAATGCTATTTGGAATAGATTACTGAACATTCTTTATTACTTAAAGGAAATTTTAATTCCCAAATTAAATCTAAACATGAAGTCGGTGGCAATTAATCTTTTTACCATAGGACAAATACAAATACAAATGAATATAAATATAAATTCTTAAAAGACAATAAAACATTCCATTATGTTATAATATTAAAATAAAAGAGAACTCTCAAGAACAATGCAAATAGGAAGGTTACAACATAAATCTTTAACTTTTAAAAGTACTTATTCATTTTAAGAAATTTACGAAATTAACGATTTTTACATGTAATGAAATACGATAGGAATGTCTTCTAGTTTGGAGTAAGCAGACTGAAGATGTTAGCTACTTGGGCGCTTATTTATATTGGTTCCAAATACCCTTAACCATTTTGGCAAAGACCTGGATAGGAGTGTATTATGCTATAATCATGACTATACTTCATGGTCTAAACCAGAGAGATCCAATTTATCCTAATGGAATCTGACGTTCTTTTCGTCATGACCTCTTAATCAGCATTATCTCTTTAAGTGGAGAACATTTGAACCTTAGCTAAGTCCGAAATAACGTTCAGATATTTTGCTGCTCAGTGTTATTTTGCTGAGCCGGCATATACCTGTATAACAGAGTAGATTTATACTTGTTGTAGAGGGTTATTTACTGAGTTAGCAATCATTATCAAAATAGAATATAGTTCTAATAAAGTTATTTGACATATATTTTAAATAATCCCAATATATTTAAAGAGAATTTAATTCAGTGAAAAATAGTTTTAATACAATTTATAGGAAATTCCAATGTTTTTTTTGTTTTTAATTAAAATTTGTCTAATATAAAAAAAAATTAACTTTATGGATGATGCGCGTGCCATAATACTATAGATTATTATGAAGAGGGGTGTATTAATAATTTTCCATAGCGCGTTAGCTTTATATACTAGATTTAATTTACTTGTATGTGAATGTCGCCAAGGCGCAAATGTAGTATACATTGAGAGAGAGCATACATCACTGGCTCGAATCAAGCTAGGGAAGAAAAATAGTTTTTCTTAATAATTGGAAACACAGTCGAAGTTAGATAAGTTTCATATATAAATTGAAAGTCAACTTTGACAAAAGTATCGATTGATATTGTTAGTGACTTCATGTTTTTGATTTTGTTAAAGCTGTTAAATACAGCTTGCACACGGTGCTGCATTCATCTGCAGTAAGGCAGCGTCATTAATGGCCTCCGAACAGTAGCGTAGTAAAGGGACGGACGGAGAGACCTTGGGGAGGCAAAACAGCTGATATTTTTTCTTGCGAAAACGACAACATTGTGTTTGTAAATTTGTTACTTTTGAATCTGGACCTTACATAACGCACCCTTATAGCATGAATGTGCAAACAAATATGTCTGTCAGATTATGATTCATGAATAAACTGATACTCTAACCCCCAACACCCTCAATAATCCTCCTTCACATCACAGCGAGCAAAAGGGATCCTTACATCAATCAATCAGTTTAATTAAAATAGACGTCATCTCCGAATCGGTCAAACAACCTCTTGTAGTTATATTTACAGGAACCGCTATCGAGAATTATACTTTTTGTAACGCCTGCATATGTCGTTATTTTCAAAATAACGCTGAGTTTTTAGTATAAGTTATATATGATGTTCGCAAACGGTCAATAAATAATCGATTTTGTTAAAATTTATTTACAAGCTTAACAATTATACGCTTGAGGTAAAATTAATTGGCCTAATATGGAATGACAGACATGCGTAAATTGGTGCTTGATTGTCTTGTGTAAGTGAAAAAGTATAGATGCCAGAAAACGTCTTTGAAATGCATTAAATTAAGAAAAATCGTTGGCGGCCAATGATCAGTCACGGACCCACTAGGAAAGCTCACTAGCGCTCTCCCAAGAACCTTCCCCCGGCTTCGGCCATTCTGACCTCGTATTATGTCCCTTTGTGTCATCATCATCGCCCTGGGCATCATTTAAGCTGCACACCCTCCGTCGGCGCCATTTGGCCATAGAACACAATTAATTTTACTATAATGTCTATACATTTGTTTCTCAGTAGTGAACTTTACACTGTGTGACAATCAATACAAATCATATTTTAATCTAAAATACCTTAAAAAAATTACTTTACGGTGAATTTCTTGTCAAGGGTTGACATGCATTTTCTGAGAGGCTGTTTTGTAAATAAAACACCAGGCAACGGAACACAGATTTCACTTCCGGATCATCACCATGACCTTATTACTCAATGTGCACTGTCACCGAAATACACACAGACAACTACACCATAAGCTCACATTTTAAAGAATAAACAATTGGCTTTAAATCCTTACCAAGAATGCCAAAATCTAACTCTAGTAACACCACCAAACTCAGACAGAAAAAAGTGATCTAAAAATAGACTGGGACTACATTCGTGGGTACTGAACCGGATTTTATTAAGTGTGTATTGATGCCATTTGCCCTTAGTATGCAACTGCTTCCGAATATAGTTCAGTGGTCCTACGCAAGTTACTTTCGCTCGGCTGTCATGATTTAGATATGACGACTCAGTTTCGCATGAAATCTGGTTCGTAATATTTTTCCACCATCACTAACTGCACCAAACACAGTGATTCAGCACCGATGTTATCAAGGTGGCTATTCTACTAACACCAAAGGCCACTGTGGGCGTGCCGGCTATGCAATATTCAAATGTAATGATAGAACTCGTACGTTTAACGCAATGGAGTATCCGCTTTCATTTATTAATCTCGGCACGCAGTTGTGTCTCTGCGCAGCCATTTTTCTCCATGTCTATATTGTTAGGGATTTATTATGCGAATGGTAATATTCTATTGCTAGCATTCAAATTATTGACTTGTAATTGGAATACTGCCAAACTGTAACTATCACGCGATAATGTATACGGGTTAAAAAAAAAAGTTTGCTTGTGCTAGATTTTTTTAATTAGAGATTTAATTTGAAAACAGCATCTAAATAATTTCTCTTCTACGATCACATGACGACTGGTTGTATGCCTTGGCGTACATCATTCAGTGTTCTTATAGCCGAATCGAGCTTAGTCTGCAGCACAGCGATCTGATCAGTCAACAGGATACCACTACTAACAGGATCACCAAATCTATTAACATACCCCGAGTGGTCTAAAGCGTTGTCCGTTACGGATCACTGCCATCTCACCTCTGTCTGCGTGGGTTCGAATCTAGGATTCGGCGAATGTGAATATGTGAGAAAGCTTGCCAGTAGAGCTTCTCGTGTGTCGGTGGTTCTTTCCGGTGATTTCCCGGTTTCTTCCTCCACCATTAATACTGGCCGCCATGAATAGCCTATCGTGTGCTGAAAAAAAGCCCAACAACAACAACAACAACAATAATTAACATACGCCACCATAGACGAAATGGTTTGGGTTCTTCTTATCCTTTTGAATATCTTTGGGAAAACAACCCTATATAAGTGAATTACTCAATTTCAGTTTAGATTATTCTGTCATAGCTGACTTGAGTTGACTGATCTTAACGTTTATGTTATTCTGTGTTGATATCAACATTGTTGTTTCCAAAGCGGTTAGTTTTAAGGCAATATCAACAATTTGATCACCGATTGGTTTATCTTCACGAAGGACACCAAATTTGTATCGCAAAGTGTTGATAAACACGTTCTCGATATTTAGTTAAGTTTGTAACGATTTAATTTTATCATCCGCGGTTTCTAGCGTGGTTAATTTACTGGCAATATTGGCAAGTTTCGTTGGAATTTCATTGTATTTGACCAGATATCGGTGGCTTTAGAGTCGTCCTGGAAATCAGCAAGTTGGTTGATCGACAGGAGCAGTATCCAGTTAGTTTATGAGAGTGTTGATACGAGTCGTTGTTGTTGTTGTTATAGGGTTTAATGCCATTTTTCAGCACAAGATAGGCTATACATGTCGGCCAGTATTAATGGTGGAGGAAGAACCCTGGAAAAACAAGGAAAGAACCACCGACCCACGAAAAGCTACTGGCAGGCTTACCTAGATACGAGTCGTGGCAATAACTGATTCAAATTGAAATGATTGTATATTACCTTCCGTTGTTTCTAAGGCGGTTAGTTAGAGATTTAATATTATTGGCAGTATTGGCAGGTATTATATGGATTATGCTGTGCTTTAAAAATGCGTCGATGTTTTAGAGTTGTGGTTATTATTACTTAAGCAGATAAACTATTTTGTCATTATTAGCTCTCTCATAATTGTGTCCATCCTATGCAACTGACTTTTAGTTTTATTTTTCTATCGCTCATGATCGAGTGGTGTATACAGAATCTTTGATTTTATCATTTTCAATGAGGAGATCTGTACGTGTGGTTTTGGGTGTTCCTAATATTTAAACTATTGTCGAAGTTCCACCCAGGCTCGATTTTGGGTTGGAAGCTAAATTAGTGAATGATAGATGTAAAGCTCTGAGCCCCCAGACAGCATGCCGACGGTTACATGGTAACAGATACAAAAATATGTTCAAATTCAATGAATAAAAATGTGTACTCGTCTTGCCCGTAGATCATTTGTAACTATTGTGGGTTGTTGAAATAGAGGTACATATATATCTGAGTTATGCAATTAAATTCAAATTCAAAATCAAGGGCAGTAACTTTCGTGACGTATCGACGTTTGTTTTATAATATATTTTTATTGGCAGTTATGTGTAAAATTCAGATAGACTTTTTTTCGGAGCAACACATGATTTCTATTGAGCGATACCGTCTGTGCAGTGATGCCGGGGATCAAGTGGTCAGACATTTCAGTATGATACATAATAAGCTGCTTAATGTTACAAGCAAGTAGTCTCTCTATAGAGCGAGTCAAATACCCGCGTGAGTTAGGCAGGAAGTCACTTGTTTTCCCTTATTTCCACGGAATTTTAGACAACATCCGTTAGCTGGAAGTTCTCAAAACGTGCCAAGGCTATAAATAATATTATTATACTCAATCAATGACCACAAATTTCACAACTTCACAATTGTATGGAGTTACACCATGAAATAGAAATCACAACTCAAACACCCAATGCAGGGAACTACTTTCCGATTCAGCCGATACAGAATTCTGAACCACATTTCACATGAGCTCCTCCACCAAACTGTCTTCACAGCAACAATAATAGGCACCTCCGCATAAAAAAATCTCTTTTCAGTAATTGCGTGTCTCAAAAACATTATTCCCTGCGACAAATATTTCACGGATAAAGGCACAACTAAGGAATACATTAAAGGAATGATAGGAATTTCTTGTTGACGTTCCCATTTATCTGACTCTGACCTGACATCAAACCACGAAACGAATCCATGGCATCATATTTTACATGTAATTCTGTACACTATCACGTCTGTTCTTAGAAATTGGCTAATTAGTGGGTCTGATAATCAAACAACTAGTCATTAAAAACAAAGAAAGCTATAAACGGAGAGGTCAGTACGTATGGCACATATCGTATGTATATATATATATATATATATATATATATATATATATATATATATATATATATATATATATATATATATATATATTACAATATTTGCTGCAATCGCTTACAATGCACGAAGGAGAGTAAAGGGAAATAACTCCAACAATTCTATTCAAATATGAGTAACACCGCCTACAAGTACCTATATTGCATATAGTAAACACATTAAAGACTAATATAAGAATGAAAATACGATCAACAGTACCAGATTTAGGCATAAGCTAAACAAGCTACAGCGTATGGCCCCAAAGTCTGAACTCAGTCTGAAAGGGCCCCTCAAATTTATTTTATACCAAATATGGCCTCTATAGCTTCCCTTAGCGTAGGGCCTCGCTTTGTCTAAATCCGGCACTGATCAGGGCAAATAAAAAAATTGTTGGTTGCAACTCTATCGCAAAGTAATTTAAAATGTATAAAACTACAATGAACAGACAAAAACAATGCATTACGTAAATGCATAGATAATACATCCCACAAAAGCATGGCTACATCCTACTCATTCCTCTACAGTGAAATCCATTTTCTAACGGTTCCAACCTGAAACACTCTTTCGAGGAAGAAATTAAAGTAACTAGCATTAGTTCTCTGCGCTATACGATCCACACATGTCATATGCAGCTGTAGTTTTAGTTCGAAGAGTTGCTGGAAGGCCATATGTGTGCCTTAAAAAAAAAATGGCTGAGCGTCGCACGTGTAAAATTACAGAGATGGTAACGAAAGAAATTTGCGAATGTTCATTTGAGGAATAAATTATGAGACGAATAATATTAGTTGTTCATATTTTTGCAATTGGATCAAATATAAGTTACTTAAATCTGAATCCATTTTATCCCTTACATTTACCCGACTTGCATGAAATATAATGCCTTGTGTACTTGTATCATGCGTCGAACGCCACCATCAAATAAATGTCATTATTTCATTGATGTCGCTGCAAACGTGACAAAATTACTGAACATTTGTTACATATAGAAAACCCAGTGTAAAGTGATTTCAGTATTTTGCCTTCAAGTAATTAACATGTGCATCGAAGTCTGTTACAATAACAAGGATTATTTTGCTTTTACAGGCACGTTGATGTGGATACCGGTTGGAATGATGGCTCAAGTTCACTATGACCTCAACAATGACCTGAACAAACTCAGTAGCATAAGCGGTGGAATAGTCACCAGCTCAATGGTCAGCACTAGGTCGCCATCAGGTCTGATAGTGGCTGGAGTAGGAGCTTTCCTTGTCGTAATAGCTGGCTTCCTCTTTCTCTTCTACCCCTGCTTTATCGAAACTTCTGGTTCAGAGTCTTCAGAGTCCGTTCGTGAGGGTCGGTCGCACTCTGAGAATGCGGAAAAGGTTTTGTCTGAATCAAATTTTGTATCTAATAACATCATGGATATTTTGCTTCTTTTGATGACGGGCTTAGCCCTGGTGTTTTTGGTTCTTGGATATGCGCTCCCAGACTGGCTCTACACTACGTACACAGACAGCTTAAGCAGAACATCCACTGTCCATATGTCTATCTGGTACAACACGCTGTGTCCTGCTTTTCTGCCCAAATGTGTCACGACCTCTCACGGCGGGCTTAATCATGACCTTACAAATTTGAATGACACAGGTATGTAAAGTTTTATATATACTGTACTATGAAATCTACAGAGGTCGTTTTATTGTGGTGTATTTTCCACCCTATTTTATTTTTGGATTATACGTAGGCTTGAAAGTGTCGCAGGAAAAGCATTCTTCTTCACAAGTCGAGCAGCAATTTTAGAATAAGTTCATTTTTGTAAATTTGCAATAAAAAAAATATTGAATAAATTTCTGAAAGGGTTAACATCATTCATCACCACCGAGCATAGTTTAGAAATAAGCAAAAAGTTTGTAATGGATATTTTGTCATTTAACTTTATATTTTGGAAATAGTATGCAATTTTTTTAAGGGTAATTATATACTGGCCAGTAGTACGAAAGTATTGTGAATGACCATTAGTTTGAAGATATTGTGTAGGCAATTATAATATTGACGTCGTGTCACTGCATGTGAACTTGTACGTTTTAAAACCTTTAACATGGTTTGACATTCTTGTGTCTTGACAATACGATTGTTTTATTTGTTTTGGGAACTTATTGTTAGTGTATATCTGTCTTAACGTGACAGTGTATATCTGTCTTAACGTGACAGTGTATATCTGTCTTAACGTGACAGTGTATATCTGTCTTAACGTGACAGTGTATATCTGTCTTAACGTGACAGTGTATAGCTGTCTAAACGTGACTGTATATATGTCTTAACGTGATAGTGTATATCCGTCTTAAGCATACTCCTCAACGGGTTATGGTTAGGGGACGTTTTATAAGAAATCACGTTTTTCTCAGATAGTAAGGTCTTTTGCAAACAACATACCTGTTTCTTACATGTTTTATTCTCCAGAATATATGGTTTTGGTAAACACGATAATTACTTCAACGGACGGAGACTTGGTATGGGATGCCTGGCAGGCGATGACCACTATATCGGTGACAATGGTCTTCTTGGGTTTAATATTGGCCTTTTACCTTGTCTGGTACGTCCGGAGCAGGCGGATCAAGTACATCAAGTTTTTCGCTGTCCAGGGTTTCTGTCTTATGCTTGTGTCGGGTACGGAAATATCTGCTTTTTCATCAACAAATTATTTAACAACGCAAGAAACAGAAGCCATTTTCTCAAATTATGATGAAAATTGTATATTTGTCTTAAATTAAAGAGAGTCTGTCTGCATCTTGATTATTAAGAAAACGTTAAACAGTCAGATCAACCGCGGGACTAGTCTTTATTGAAAGTTATATCTTTTACCGTGTCCTTTATAAACAACATGGTTTACTCGATATGTTCACACTTTATAGACAGGGTACAACACATGTACAATACTGTATTGTAGAGTCAACTATCAATTACAGGCATATCTTTTAATGCACCATTATACTTGCATAATTTGGGAAACACTCTAAATATTTAAAATGACCATTTTGTTTCCATTTTTTTCTCTGCTCTGATTCATTTACAGCCTTCGATCTGTACTGTGTTCAGTCTAAGACTGTCAAGAATCTGAAAATGAGGCAAAGATTTTAGATCTAGAGCGCTATTCAAAATGTACTGGTTACAAAAATAGATAACTAACGAGATTACGAAACCATTTTCCTTAAAAGTGCATACAAATACCAAAGGAGTGTCTTTATTCATCTCACACTTTACACGTCATGTAAACATTAAACACCGTAACGCATCAATTATACTCAGTTCACTTTGTAAACCTTTTCCTGAGTTTATGGATGAAATAAATTGAGAGAGCAAGATGAAATGAAAGGTATTGGAGATGACAGCATTTCAAAAGCTTACCATGAAGTGAACATTCAATTTGCCGCCAACAAATTAGCTCCTCCGAGTGATTTTTTGTTCTTCAATGAATCTAAAAGAACCAGAATTGTTCCATACTTTCACAGTACTAATTTTGCAGGATGTTCCGGCTAACAAAATTGCAAGTTTGTCCAAATTGATGTTCTAAATAAAGATCACGCTAATTATCAAATTTTTGTTCTACCAACAACTTATATACAACTCACGCTAATTATTTTTTAATAATTCATATTTATTATCATATCAGTTTTTTAAATATTTATTCAGCTATGATTGGATTGACCAAACTCATATGAAATGATTGAAGTATTATACTGGCATTTATTTTCTTCTTAGAACGGTGAAAATCAGTTATTCATTGGGATTCAAATACATTAAGAATCTGAAACAAAATATGTGACTGGAGTGGAAAGAAGATTGGTGCTGAGCGTTCAGTTTAATCCAGCAATGTCTTTAAAAATTATTTACTAAAATATTTCGTTCATCCAATTTCATATGATTGGAGGCACTAATACTGCAAAAACTATTTAAAAATGCTACTTGCGATTTTCTGAGCTAAAAGTACATTATATGCGAGTTCATTTTCATGGTTTTAAAATGAATAATCCTCGGTTTGTTTGGTAATCTTTCAGCCGTTCTGATGTGGGTTCCTGTGGGGATGGCTGCAGATGTAAACCGTGATCTAAGCAACGATTTAAGTAAACTGAACTCTCAAATCAGAGACGGTTCCACCGCAAGCAGCAAAAATCTGACAATGAACGCTCCCTCCGCTCTTATTTTGGCAGCCATCGGAGCTTTCTTTGCGTCTGTTTCCGCTGTTGTGTACGTATGTTACCTTTGCAGGTCTCATGAACGTATTCATCGACACCTCAGTCATAATAGTGACCATGAAGAGAAACGTTCCAGCAGCAGATCAGTGGGATCTTCTGCTCTCCACGGGGCTCTTATTGTATTTACAATTTTGGGATTCATCCTATTGGCCATTGGGTATGCTATACCTGACTGGGTGTACGTGACGACCACCGTCAATACAAACGTTGAGGCCTCCGTTCACATGTCAATTTGGTACGATACGCTCTGTCCAAACACTCAGAATGAGTGCGTGACTTCTATCCACAGTGGACTCAGTAATAAACTGCAAGCGTTCAATAATTCTGGTAAGCGTATTTCACTTATGGATAATCATTAACAAAAGCATTGTACATCAAATGGAAAAGACGTATTTTCAAAGCAGGTTCCCAACATTTCTTGCTAATTAAGTTTTTTTTATCAGGAAAAGAGGCAACTTAGATTAACAAATCAAATTAGAATTCAAAAACCAAGGTTAAACCTTGCAACAAATTTTTCTTGGTGATAAAGCAATACTTTTGTTGTGAGCAGTTAAGCTCGTAATATATGTTACGATGCTTAGTGAATATTCTGTGTAAAATGCTTTGTTGGCAACAACGATATCAAATCATAAAGTAAAATTTATTAAGACGATTTAAGATGTTGAATGACACGGGGCCTACTTGTTCCTTTCTTTTTAACGCTGAATCGCCAATAATTGGCGATATATGTTAGATGTTGCTTCTTAAAATCAAGAGAAAGCTGAATAAGGCTGCCGTAGAAATTATAGTAAATCGTGTTTATTTTAAGTATTTAGTTCTGTGTTGCCTAAAACTAGTAGAAGCCATGTATATCCATTCACATAAGTTTGATATACTAGTTTTAAGTTATGAAATATATTGCACCACATTTTAATAAAAATGAATATTTACTCAAAACTTATACCTAGATAAAATGCCATCGAGTTCTGCAGACAAGAATGTTTCACTAAATATACGGACAATAACTCAGTAAGAACTTTGAAAACTGGTGATTTCGTTTATGATTTCCGATCATTATCCTTGTACTAAATCTTCTAGTCTAGCGTACATGATTCAAAATGTTTGACTAAATAGGATATAATGTAATAAAGAGGATATAATCTAATAAAGAGGATATACTGTAATAAAGAGGATATATCTAATAAAGAGGATATAATGTAATAAAGAGGATATTATTTAATAAAGAGGATATTATGTAATAAAGAGGATATAATCTAATAAAGAGGATATACTGTAATAAAGAGGATATATCTAATAAAGAGGATATAATGTAATAAAGAGGATATTATGTAATAAAGAGGATATAATCTAATAAAGATCATATATTGCAATAAAGAGGATATAATAAGAAAATGGGATCAAAAAGAGTATTTGTTGTTAATAGTAGTAAATGTCAAACTAACCAAAGAAATTTTCAGACTTTTATTTTACAATAGGTCATCTGAACAGAGCAAGATACTCTGAATATACGGAGGTATTTATAATTCGATCGATTGCTTACGTTTTGAATAGTAAAATGACACATTTGCAGAATGTCCACAAGCCAAGATTCGATGTAACGAAAATCATGTTCCCTCTTTTAATCCTTTTCAACTTTCGTACAGGTTACAAACAGTTCGTGGATATAGTGGTGTTGCTAACAGATGGCGGCCTGGTGTGGACGGTATGGCAATCGTTAACCACCATCTCCGTTTGTCTGGTGTTTCTCGGACTAGTATTTGCCATCTCTCTGGTCTGCTGCGTCAAGAAAAATCATTACAAATACTACAAAATGCTAGCAGTCCAAGGATTTATTTTCTTATTCATAGCAAGTAAGAATGTTTTCTATCAATATACACACCTATTATCTCTAACCATATATGCAAAACACTGGTATGTTTCAATATATTGTCCCGTTCCTCGGGAAAAGTATGAACATTGGTGTATTTAATCTATAAAGCTTAAGACCTAAGTATCCTCTAAAGGCTGAAAACATTTTAAGTGTAGATTAGAGAGAGAGACAGACAGACAGAGAGACAGAGACAGACTCCTTGGGTGTTACTAGCTCTTGCCCAGTATTCCCATTGGTTGAGTCAGATAGTGTTGTAGATATATCCTTGTAATGCTCTACTCAATTGTTTTTCCTGTGACCTCCATGGCAAAGATTTGGCTTCCAAACAGCCAGGTGTTGCATCGTTTTGTGGCTTCACGATTTATGAAGGTCGCTGATACTTAAAGTAGAAAATCTTCTGTTGCCAAAACCTTACCAAACTTTGCCAAACCTTGACAAACCTTTTCATCAGTTGAAGCAGGGAGCTTCCAGAAACCATAAAATAAATTAAATGCTTTCGATTACTTTTAATTATGTTATTGAAACATGTCTGAGGGATAAGATAGTAAAGATTTTTTTTATCCATTTATTAGCTCTAGGCATTATTTAATTTTCAACATAATGTTGAGTCTTGACAGCAGATCTAATAAAGTTTTGATTTCGATGGTATTACGAAACGTTTTATCCTACGTATAGTCATGGCTCGCTGAACAATCTCAGTCTCTCTAGACCTCTTTTATCCAATGTCCTTTTAGCAATTTCCCTCAGTGATTGGTAACTACTGTAGATTACATATATTTTTCTTAGCTCTCTGGTACAAAGTAAGACTTTTCAGATTTATATTAAGACATAAGCAATGAATTGGCGTTATGATAACTTCCTTTTTATGTTTGGGACAACATATTCTGTTCGAAAATAAACTGTGTCAAACGTTCCAATTGTTAGGATTGTTTTTTTTAAACTATAACGATATTTTAGCCATAATAATTATGGCATAAATATGTTTGCAATATGATGTGAGCTATTAGAGGAACCAAATTTGCTATATATAGTTTTGGGGATATTTTTAATTAAAATTATTTTTAGTTTTAATTGCATACTATGTAAGAAAGTTGTGGCATCTTTACTATTTTTGTTTGGTGTTATGAATACTATTGACGGGGTGTTGTGGTTAGTTAATTATATTTTGCCGACTATTGGTCTAGAATTAGGGTAAAATAATTAAACTTTGTATACTTTTGATAGAATATTAGGGATAATTAACGATATTTTGTCTACTGTTGAAGGAATTTTAGGGATAGTTAATGGTATTTTGTGTTAAGTTATATTATGAAGGATAATACTGTATTTCAGATTATTATGATAAAATATGGATAGGTCACTTTGTTCGTAACACGTCTTTCATTTAGATCCTAAGTTTTAGATACTGTTTTGAGGAACAGATAAATGAATAGTTAAACATTATTAGTAAGAAGACGGACAGTATATATACGTTGTTTTGATTGAGACAAATCACCCAACGAGAGAGAGATTGATTGATCGATTGATTGATTGACTGATTGATTGATTGATTGATTGATTGATTGATTGATTGATTGATTGATTGATTGATTGATTGATTGATTGATTGATTGATTGATTGATTGATTATTCGGGGATAAATATATAAAAGCGCCAAAACCACTAACTAATATAGTTTTTTAGTGTGATTTTCGTTTTCCTTACACAACTGAAACGCAAAACCATTTATATAATCTAAGAAAAATATATTGAAAACAGGCGTATATTTTTAAGGTTTCCTCAGTTTCATTTTCATAATTGAGTTGTAAAATGATGTACATTTTATTCAAAAAATTTTTACCGCTTATTATGTTCTTATATGATTGATTAATGTGTCATTGCAAATGAATAAGATAATCTGTCTCCAAAGACCTCTCGCCTCGGAAGCAAGAGGTCACTGGTTCGAACTCCGGCCGAGTCACACCAAAGATTTATAAAAATGGTAGTAACAGCTGCCTTTCTAGGCGCTCGGCATTGAGAAGCTAGTGTTAGGGCCGGTCGGCATGGTGTCAGAATAATGTAACTGGGTTGGACAGCTTGCTACATGTCTGTCTCACGATACTAGACATCACCATAAACTGCCACACTTCAGACATCGTAGCAATATGACTGAAATATTGTTAAGCTACGTTAAAAATCCTAATCACACACACACGCACGCACACAATGTCTGCTAAATAGGTTAATGCAACTGTTAATTAAGATTTTAATGTAAATTGTCATTTTCCTTTCTTCGTCTGAGACACCATCACACAAAGCGTGCAAAACAAAAAATTTAATTAAATGTGCTACGATTCCAAACGAAGTTGAGTCAGGGCACGAAATTTACCAGTTTAATGTGTAGTTTTAGGTAAAAAATATTCGTTCTAGGCATTATTACAAAATCGCGATAGATGTAGTTAGAAAATGCTCGCACATTTCCGCGAAATTAAGGATCTGTCACTAGCCTCGTGCCAAATTGCACTTAATTTGCTATCACGTCACAAATATAATCTTTATTAGGCGCATGGAATATACACTATTATTTCCCAATATATTCTCAACATTAGTTTTTCAATAACGAAATTTCCAGTTTCCATATATCTTAATCAAAAGTATCTTCCTAGACAAACTCGTACCAGTTTTTGTCATAGGTTATCCGTCATTTTGTTTTCTTTTTGGAGATTCTGAACTGTCTGCAAAGCAGTGTGCCATGGGTCATAATTTCACTTAAAGAGTAGCATTGGTGCTTGATTATTTACTGTGCACTGTATCCAAACTACCCACTTAGAATTACACCAAAACACTAATATTCTAAAATTCAAACAATTTCGTTTGAAGAAAGAAAAAACCAGGAACACCCAAATCTAAGCAATGGATCAGTACCAAAAAGTGGAGAAATTATACTCTTAAAATAGATATGAGTACTGACCATGAAGTGATATTTTTGCGCCAAAGTTTAATTCAATTTCAAAATTCTATATTAATATTTGTGGGATTATCAAAGTGTAATGAAAAATGAAAATGGAAAATCTCCAATAACTCGTATATTTGTAAGTGTCTAGCTTTCGTGTTATCAATTTCATGCTGAAACTTTACTTAAAATGATACATTACTTTTCTGCTAGATGTCCTGATGTGGGTAACGATTGGAATGGTGGTCGATGTTAACAGGAGACTTGATACAGCTTTTATGATGCTGGCCAGGTCCTTGCCCACCCTAGCTGTCTGGATGAACCTCAAACCTCCATCTGGCCTCATTCTCGCCGCCATTGGGACCTTCTTCTCCTTCATCGCCTCCGTCATTTTCCTCTGCTACCTCTGTACCTCCAGCAAGCGACGCAGTACGCAACGTACTAAATATTACACTTATAAGAAATACCCGAACGCAGCTCACAATATATCCTACGTGGAAGATCCGAGATACATTTACAGTCATGGAGCACCTCCGGCATACTACGATCAAAGAGTAGTGGAATATGACGATCAACCGATAGAGTACATGAGGCAGTCTAAGAGAGATTTCCGAGGATACGATGAGAGTCAAAAGATCACTGCCGGTCCCTCCAGGTTCTACCGGTATTATGAATATCCGTACCAAAGCTATCAGTTTTAAAATTAGTGGAGTGTAAAACGTTATGGAAACTAAATCTTTGACGTTATACCTGCATGCGGTATTAAAAGGATTCTTAAGAAGTTTTATCCAATCTGTAGCATTTTTAAAACGTCATCTTCGCTATATTATCCTTGCATTGCAATAACAATAATAACAACATAGTTGTAAAATTAGTTGTAGGAATGAATGAACAGTATCCCTAGATTTTTTTCTCATGACAATGGAAATTTACGGTAAAACTGACAATTCTGCTTGCGTTAATCTTGAAAGTAGACATTCAAATGCCTCAGAGTAAGACTTATCACAATACGCTTGGTAGTTTGCAAATGATGCACATCAACTGTACGCAGTAATTGCTGTACCTTACATGTCATTATTACCGATAGCAAAACTATCAGTGTTTATTATTGCCATAAATTCAAAAACTTAAATTTGATCTTGTTGCAGTCATTTCATAACAATAATCAGAAGTAATGACAAAAAAAAAAATCAAAAAAAAAATAAAAACGAAAACAAGAAAATCTTGCCTATCTGGCATGCAGTAGATTTGCTGCAAATTAAGGATTTCCATGAAAGAATTTGTTAGTCATATGCAAATATGTTTTCCTTATACCACAAAATCAAGATTCAAATTTAGACAATTTCTGTTGTTTTTTTTTTTTAATTCGTATTCTTTTTCTCTGCCGGGGCATGTAAGATGCTCCGAGTTTACGACGCGAAAGAAGTAACACTGTAACACTTAAGACCTGCCTAGTATATCCAAAAACTTATATCTTACATAAATATACCCATATGTGTTTAATAGACTCGTGTATGTGTCTAATATACCCGTATCCCTGTATATCTGTTTCAAAAAGTCATGTTCATGTTCTATGTTTAATAGACTCAGGTTTGTGTACGTTCAATAGTCCCATATACATGTACATGTATCTAATAGCTCCATGTTCATATATCTCGGTGCATACTCATACATATATCTATATTATTACTAAGTTTTTACACACGATCTTGTGATTGTAGACCTATTGTTCCTGGTATGCAATGTAGCCGACAGTTGTATTTAATATCATACGTAAACTAATGCATAATAATTCAGAATGATTTTAAAATTTCATTCATGGATTATTCTACTTGTTTACCTTTATCAGTATTAAAAAACCATTAAAAACATACAACTTGCTCTGAGCTTTTTCCTCTTGAGTGGTTTCAACGACATTTTGACAGAGGCTGCCAAGAATAACGGTCTTTTAAAATAATAGGGTTTTAACATTCATAATAATCATGTGTATAGCAGATAATAGTTAGGAGTAAGTATATGTGTTCATCTGAATTAGCTTTCTTTGTGACCAAAATGCTTTATTATAATTTAATGTTTTGCCATAATTTGCAGTATTGACAAATTAATATTCTTAATTATTATCCTGACACCTTGGGGTACTTTTGTTTGATGTATTAGGTTAGTATTTGTGTTATTTAAAGATAAAGGCAGGGCCATAGAGAGCGAAAACAGGCCCTAGGGTAAGAAACACCCGGACCTCTCCTAGTTCTTGTTCAAACAAAATGTTCCTTTCATAAAATTATTGTGTTGTTCGGCCCGGGCCCAGTGCATATATACCCAGTTGCCTTCCTTCCAACCTTTGTCGGTCTTGGATAAAATATTTATATCTAATAATAGGCCAGTAAGGGACAATGTTGCCAGAAAATTGATCAAAAACAAAGTGACTGAACGAACAGATCAAGTGTGTGTGTGTGTGTTTGTGTGTGTGCGTGCATGCGTGCGCGTGGGATGTTTAACGTAGCTTTAAGAATTTATCAGCCATATCGCTGTGATGTCTGCAGTGTTTTAGTTTATAGTTATGTCTAGTACGGGGGCACCTCTTGAACTATTACTGTAGTCATGTAGCATCATGTTCCACCCAGTCAATATATCCTGACACGAGGCCGACCAGTCCTAACACTAAATTCCTAAAACTGAGCGCCAAGCGAGGCAGTTGTTAGTATAACGATGTGGCCAGGAAAGGACACACACACACACACACACACACTCTCTCTCAAAATCAGATTCAGCTGTAAAAGGAACATAGACCCTGATCAGTAGTCCCCAAATGTGCCGGCAGATCAGCTTCTATATTGTTAGTTTATTTAGACCCAGATCTGCTGTCATACTATGTGGCTACAGATCTGTCTCTATGCAGTCTGTACTTGGCTCGGACTTGTACATGAGTACAAACGGTCTTTATAATGGAAGTTGATATGTACATATCAACTGTCGATAAAGCTTGTTGATAAGCAGGCCAATCGGGTTCAGGTCTGCAAAAGTGTATTAGTTTAGTAACGTCTCATAAAGTGGGTGGCATTCTGCATTTTTGAAGATTTAAACTATCTAAAATAAAATGACCCAATATTTCCCTAACGTTTTATATTTCTTTTTAAATACCCAAGTAAATTGTGGTTCTTCATTAAATTTCAGCATCTTAGGACACTAATTGTTTACATCTTGTGAAGAAGTCCATATTCAATTCAAATAATAAACACATTCTAGAGGAAACTGCTTTTCATCTTCGACTCTCCTTAAGGAAAAAAAAAATCCCATCTTTTATCAACTCAGTCTTTATATTTATTCTGTATGGCATATTTACCCGGTTTTGTTTTCTTTATGTATGGCATATCTACCTGTTGTATTCTGTATGGCATATATGCCCATTTTATTCTGTTCGGCATATCTACCGGTGGCATTCTGTATGCCCTATCTACCTGTTGTATTCTTCATGGCATATCTACTTGTTTTATTCTGTTTGGCATATCTACCTGTTGTGTTCTGTATGGCATATATACCTGTTGTATTCTTGTACGTCTTATCTACCTGTTGTAATCAGTATGGCATATGTTTTATTCTTTTTGGCATATCTACCAGTTGTATTCTGTATGCCATATCTACATGTTGTATTCTATATGGCATATCTACCTATGTTATTCTGTTTGTATATATATATATATATATATATATATATATATATATATATATATATATATATATATATATATATATGAAAGAATAATCAGCCTGTTACACATACAGTAAGGGAATCTGCCTTTTACATATGCAAGGGGAATCTGCCTATAATGAATACAGTAACTTTATCAGTTCTCTTTTGCTAGCATAAAAAATACAATTTAGAAATTTGCGAAATTTTATCTACGTATCTCAGTAAAGGGAGATTATGTGTCGTTGTAGCAATAGGTTTCGCTGGTATAGAAATATTTCCTTCGGTTCCATATAATGAAATTGGTTTTTATAGTGACATTACAAAGGTTCCATATAATTAACTAGGTATTATGTCATTGTAATGATTATTGTATTACATTAATGATTGGTTAGGCTGATGAATTGAATTTATTTAATTTAAAACTATCTTCATCATCTTTGTTATATAATTCTCTTTTGCCTTATAAAAATGGTACTGGCTGAGAAAGCAAGTCCTTGAGATCCATAATGTTTAATACGTGTGTAAAATGTTAAAGAATTCCAGCTCTGCTGAATATTTGTACCTTTGTTTGGAAATATTTTACTTTACAAAACAAATGCACTTGAATATAAATAAGCAATCCCTTTTTTCAGGCTTTGCAAAATTTCTATTTGCTCCAAGAAAATCATTAGGTATTGAACCTTATACCCTTTTTATTCATTCTTTGAATCCTTGTGTGTTTATAGTAACAATCAATTTCTTTATACATAGAAATGAAAGGCTGGTTTTACATTTGCTTTACTTCATTATGTGCTGGTAATAAACAAAAGTCAGAACTGTGCGAAAAATTCGCCTAGCTGCCAACTGACAAGCAAAGATTTTAGAATGTTTTTATATAGTATATCATATTAACATTTAGGAAAAAGTTTACGATATAATAAATATTCATAACCTGGCCGCATTTGTTATTTGTATTTTCCTAACTAATTTCACGTACCTTTATAAATATACAATTGCGCGTGCTTGAGTCATATTTTTTCCAAAATCTTTACTAATTTTTAAGAACTTTTCTTAGGTTTTATTATTACATCTAACCTGAATAAAATCTGCAGTTTTCTTCACAACATCTTGTAAGGATGGACAATGTTAGTCGATTTTACGAGTGGTGGGCAACATTACAATCAATATCATTAAGCGAAGATAGATTTTTGTATTTGTAAAGGATAGACAAAGTTACAATAGATATTTCTGAATTAAGAACGACGCTAGCTTTTACGCCGGTTGGAAAAGTTGCAATAAGAATTCATAAGACAAACACTCATTTACGCAAGGGGTGGACTAAGTTACAATAAGAATTCATAAGACAAACACTCATTTACGCAAGGGGTGGAGTAAGTTACAATAAGAATTCATAAGACAAACACTCATTTACTCAAGGGGTGGACTAAGTTACAATAAGAATTCATAAATAAAGATAGATACCTTCCTTTACCATTGAAAAAGGATTGCTAAGATATATATTATTCATATTGTTTCATGATTTTGTTGTGCAAGATCTTGCATTTGCTGAATCATAGACTGTGCAACTAACCCTAGAAATCTGTCAAGAAACATTGTGGGAAGAGAGCGAATAACAAGAAAAAAGAAAAATTATCAAGGGACACAACCGTTCAGTCTTCTAGGCTTGATGTAGTTCTTCAAACACTGACCCTCAGAAATTTATGAAAATGTTTTGGAGAAAAGAAACAAATAACGTGAACAAATGAAGATAAAAGCAATAAGATATAACACAGCAAGACAATGGACTACAAGCTAGGAACATCTAATGTTTTCATGAATGGAAAGCAAAACTTGTAAATGTTTACCACCCACTTGGCACCTGTTCCATTTATACAGTAAAATTTTGGACTATGAAATTTGTCAAGCTTTTGCCAATATTCACCAAAGCATGAGATTGCAGAACTATCAAATATTCTCAATGAATGAAACAAATGAAACTCGGGTGTCTCTGAAATCCAAGTAACTTTCTTCAAAGGAAATAACAATGGCAGAGGAATGAAAATAATGTGAAACGGAAGTGGACGAAGAATTTGTTGCAAATGTGTTAAGAGCATAAAAATGTGAATACTAAAAGTAATACAGTAGCGCACACAGAGCTTTCAAAAAAATACCTGGAGAAAATGAGACACCCTATACATAAGTATCGATTTATACATAAGTATACATTGTCTGACCTCGATAATAGTCTCTCAAGATGTTTCCTTTCCATTAGACTGGTGGAATAAACTACGAACCAACAACAGTAATAAGCAAACATTAAGACCAACAACAGTGATAAGCAAAATATAAATCTTATATATTGAGTAATATTATAAAAATTGAATTTAAAGAACAATGTATGAGCAAGTAAAATGAAGCACAGCGAATGGTCGATAATATCAGTTTGTTAAAAGGGGATTATAGGTTGTGTTATAGGTCGATTAGATCCATACGGGATGGAATAAGTCGCTCCCGCCCCCAAGAGTCTTCCAACTATGGGTAAAATAGTGTGATGAGAGCAAAGCATCATTAGGCGGAAGTTTCCTCGATGAAGTCAACGGCCAGGGCGGAATGGCATCACGATGAGCTCAAAGACCATCTGCTCAGGGCCAGGGTATGCCACATTACATCAGTGGATTTCTGCTATGGTCATCCGGTCTGCAGAGTGATTAGCTCCGCCATGCTGTGTCTTGCCCTTGACACACCACATGAAGATAATTAACAAATCTTCCATACCTTATGGGTCGTAGTCCGGGTCAACAATGAACGCGTCTTCCACTGAACACTAGGACGGAGGTGGCAAGTATGCTAAAAGTACCCCCACTAACAAGATCCGTGGGAGAGACAATATCATCATCGGTACATGGAAAGTTAGAACACTGGGTGCTGTGGAAAAGTTTAAATAGCTTGTATATGTGTTGGAAAGGTACAGCTGGAACGTTATTGGTCTCTGCTAAGTGCGCTGGAAAAACTTTGGCGAAATAACAACAGAAGAAGGGCATAAGCTCTACTTCAGCGGAAGAGGGGACATATACAATTATGGCGTTAGATTTTTTGTCCACAAAGGCATTGTGAACCGCTTCATGTGTTGCTTCCAAGTCTCGAGTAATTTCATTATCGTCCGCCTAAGGGCCCCTCCCTTCAACATTACAATCATCCAGGCCTATGAATCCACATATAACAATGATGACAACGAATTAGATAATTTCTATAACTAACTGCAAGATGTCACTGACAACTCACCCAAGATGGACATTCTGTAATCCAAGAAGACAGAAATGAAAATGTGTGATTTGATTCACAGACAAACTGGCAAAGCACATGTTGACCCGTCTCTAATGCAGAAACAAATGTGAAAGGACTCAGGCTCTTGGAGTTTCCTGACTACAACACAATTTTACCAGACAACACATTCGGCCCTGACAAAGCATCTAGAAGATGGACCTGGTACAGTCCAGATGGACATCACAACAAGATTGATTACATATCGATGAAGAAAACGCTTTTGCACAGGACTGAATATCGTCAGAATAAAAAGTTTTCCAGGAGCAGATATTGAAAGGCGCAGAAACCTTACAAGCAATGACAGGTGGTAAATTTGCATCTTTGATAACCCCGGACAGCCAAGACACCAACCTAGAGTCCTTAACAAACACATTCAATACAGCTGTGATTAGCACAGCTAGCTAGATCATAAGCAAGTATCGTCGAACAAAGAAACATTGGGTCACAACAGATGCCATTGAGCTATGCGACAAAATAATTGAATTAAAAAATGGAAAAACAGATTATGATAGGAGCTAGAATATACAGAGAGATAAATAACATGATCAGAAAAATTATACAAAAGGCAAATGAATCCTGGATAGAAAGACAATGCTGCTAAGCCGAAGACAGTATGAATAGAAATGACAGCAAAATGAAATATCAATTTGTGAAAGATCTCAGAACCTATAAAAAGGGTAAACTACCACCATCCAAGACAAATCAGTAAAATGCCTTAAAAAAGATCAAGAAATCCTCAAGCAATGGACGGAATACTGCTTAGAATTGAACACCTATAAGACCAAAGGAGATCCCCAAGGCAAAACAAAATTGATGATAAGCCTATTCTTGATGAAGAAGAAGAAATTGTAGTTAGGTCACTAAAGAAAGGAAAGACCGCAGACGTTGACAACATGCCAACAGAGCTCATTCAAGCATGAGTAGAAGATATAGCCACAGTCCCATCAATAATCTGCAGCAAGATATGTCAGACAGGAGAATGGCCCACATTATAGACTCAATCCTTGGTCATCATGCTTCCCTATGAAAGAAAACTACAGATAATCCAAGACTATAGAACCATCAGTTTGATCAGTCACCAGAACAAAGTCATGCTGAAGATAATTCTCAACACACTAAAGCCTCATGCAGAGAAAATTGTTGATAAAGAACAGGCAGGCTTCTGAGCAGGAAAGAGCATCACAGAACAATCTTCAATCTCAGACTCCTTTGCGAGAAAATACCTTCAACTCAGTAGAATCTATACCACTTCTTTTTTATTTCTAAAAGACCTTCAATATGGTATGGCATGCAGCTTTATCAGCAACTATTAGGAAGTACAACATCAGCTCAGACATGATGCAGGTTGTTGAACACCTCTATGACTAAGACACCAATGCTTTATTCGTCAATGACAGCAGCTTTATTCGTCAATGACAGCAGAGGAGACTGATTTCGAACATCAGTTTGAATCAGACAGGGATATATATATATATATATATATATATATATATATATATATATATATATATATATATATATATATATATATATATATATATATATATATTGTCTCCTACACTCTTAAATATTTCCTAGGAAAGGATCATAGAGGAAGACTTGCATGACAACAAGTGCACTGTCAGCATCGGAGGAAGAACAATCAACAATCTTCCCTTCGCAGATGATATTGATGGTTTAGCATGAGATGAAAATGAATTGGCTGACATGGTTGAGCGCCTCGACACAACCTCTACAGCATACTGTATAAATATTAGCGCCGAAAAAAAACCCAAGCTGATGACAAACAACACCAATGGCATCAGTGCAGAAATAAAGATCAGTAGACAGAAGCTGGAATGTGTCTAAAGCTTAAAGTACTTGGTATCAATTATCACAGATGAGGGCTCCAGACCAGCATTACTCTGCAGGATTGCCCAGACAACATCAGCTATAAGAAGGTTGAGACCAATATGGAAAGATGCTAGCACTGCTTTTAGTCCCAAAATAAGGCTGGTGCGTTCGATTGTCATATCCATCTTTCGGTATGCTTCTGACGTCCACATCAGATCTACAAAGAAGGATTCTAACCTTCGAAATGAGATGAAACCGAAAGATCTTGGGCATCTCATACATTGACCATGTAACCAACGAAGAAGTCCACAACAGTATCAAACAAGCCATCGGATTCAATGAAGACATGATCACCACTGTTAAAAAAGCACAAACTGAATTGGAACGGTCATGTCTCAAGATCATTTGAACTGGCAAAACAATCTTGCAAGGTACAGTGTGAGGGTGCAGAAAAAGAGGCAGACTGAAAAAGAGGTGGGAAAACAACATTAAAGAGTGGACAGGCATGAGATTTGGAGATTCCCAAAGGGCAGTAGAGAGCAGAGACAGATGGAGAGAATTGGTGGAGAGAATTGGTTGTATATTCAACTGTGGTGCCGCAACGATCTCTTGGCTAAGGGATTAATGATGATGATGATGATAAAGATGATGATGATGATGATGATGATGATGATTGATGATGATGATATATCACTGAAAGTGTGGCCAGGGGAGGATAACTGCTCTGCAACCCGGCTTCTGTACGACTCCTTTGTCATTAAATCAGATCTATTGAGGTTTATCCTTTTCGTGTAGCTTTTCATTTTCTCCGACATACTAAAGGCTAAAGATCTTACATGTTATGAAGTAAATTAATAAAGTAACAGCTGACGCAATGGCTCATAGAGTTCTGTGTAAATACAAATATTTATCAGTATCCGCAACAAGTCTATATTGGCTGGTTGAAACATAATGCATCTATAGGTTTAATTTATCTAGAAACAGCCATGTAGAGTTTTACAAACACAACGTTTTTATGTTTTATTTGTTTGTTTTGTCCAGGCTTGGTATTGTCTATCTGTGGTATATGCCTTTGAAAAAAACTCATTAAGAGTCGAGAGCGCTTGGGCTAGTTAGATAATTGTTTTGCACTGTTCATCGTCAGTATATATATATATATATATATATATATATATATATATATATATATATATATATATATATATATATATATATATATATATATATATATATATATATATATATATATAATACAAAATAATTAGAGACCCCCAGCTTTTCATTTCAAATCGTATCTCAACTAAATTGGATTATAACCAAACTTAATTTTTTAATATAAGAATCAAACACGATTGTATGTGCGGTGTCGTTTGCCTGTCCGCAAAGGAAATGTTTTTAAGACCGTTCATTTTTCAGCCTTTCCTAAGTGCTACTGCATATTTTTCCATACAATAGACTTGGATACTTCATCAATTACTTAATACATATATGATTTACCAACTACCTCCAAAAGGAGTTTGCATAAGCACGATCCAATGTATTTAAAAGTACACTTAATGCATATTTTTTTCCACACTGCAGACATCACAAATTGGTACGCGTAAAGAAAACATGCATATATTCAGAGTTGTTATGGACCATGCATTAGTTTATGTAGTGCGTTTATTCAAGTTCATACTGTCATTTATAGTTATATCTATTTCTACTGCATGATTCCGATGTCTGTCAATAAATTAAAATAGGGTCTAGGCATGTTTTTAATAAATTCGTGCCACAGTTAACAATCCATCAAGTAAATCATTATAGACATTCGACTGCTATCTGATATGCTTTGAATATTAGTGCGCTGTAAAACAAAGTTATGTCTTAGTAATCAGCACGTCAGTGCATCTCCTCAAAGTACTCTGTGCGTCTTTACAGATTTACTCAGTCGGATAATCCAACCGTTAAATGCTATTGTGTATTCACTTCTTCATGTTGATCATACATTACAAAACATCATTTCCAAATGAACGGCTCTCCCTCAGCGAACTGATAATGCATTTCAGCCCAAATCACATAGACTTAATCAGTTGTATGAGGTGGTGCTGAAAAGTTTGGATGCTGTGCTCCTTCCGAAAGTATGTCTCGGTGCGTCGGTGCCGTGTCATAGAGTAGATTGCCAATTAAGGTAAGGTGGATTTGGTAGCGATTCTCAACCATTTGCAATACTTTGGAGGAACACAAATGTTTGGTGACACTAGCTGAGTCAGACAAAGATACCTGGACGACGGGTCGTTTGCATTAACAAATAATGCGTCTTAACAGCCGACTACGTTTAGCCGTTTGTGTTCTCTGGTCCTTTTCTCTGATTGAAAAAGTTTTTTTTTTCTCTGGAAACTGGTTCAGAAAAGTGACTCTATGTTTCATCAACTGTGACAATCTCATTCAAACGTTTCTGATCATTCTTGTCATATTTGTCGAGTTTGGCTATTTCATCTGAGTATGTTTTTGATTAAACGTCATTAAATGTTGAACCCATAGTGCACAAACCATTTTGAGCTTGTTCAGAATATTAAAACTTCTGATTACCTAGTGCGCATGATAAGAAAAAATATATTCCACCGTGTATCAAGCGTGTCCAGCAATCGACCCCTGAAGTCCCACTCAAACATTGCAGACAACGGTCTTCCAGAGTGGGTCATATTTCATGGAATTGTGAACATCTTTTAAAAAAAATTAAAAAAAACCCAACAAAATACGTTCAAACTGTAAAATATACCAAAGAATTACATCCACATATTTTATGCAAGTCAAAGTTGAAAACAATCGGACTGCCCTAATTTCTCCGGGAATTTAAAGTCCGCTGTTTGTTTAGTAAATTTGTTTCTCTTTCTGACATTTTTAGGTTACTTTAAATCGTCTCTATTGCGTCACAGGCATGTATCTGCTGGTGTCTCTGGCGTGCTGCACGTGCAGCTGCAGATCATTTTAGGAACATTATTTTACATATTAATCAGTTTAAAATTATTAACATGTTCAAAGAAACAAACATTTAAAAAAGGATTCAGACCTTTTCAAATATATTTCATATAGTTCATCTAGATATTATCAAGCTCTTTCATGGTTTTCGCTTGGCAAATTTTGTTTCTGAGGGTCAGTGTGATTACCATTATCTTAAAGTATAATCTACAACCATGAAAAACGTTAGCTATCTAGGCAGTTGTTTAAAAATGACCACAAGTTTTAATTACAACCTGCACTCATGATAAAAATTAGGGGCACAATAGATATGTACCTAACAACTTTTACTGGCACTCTCTAATAAATATTTTCCCTTGGATTAGGCATCCTACTCGAAGTTTTCCTGCCTGTTATATGTAGCAAGTAAATTGTAGGCTTTGGGGTCAACATTTCGTTTTCTTTATCAGCAAGTTCTCGAATGGCAGCGACAGCTACACTGTAAGCTTTAAAAGCACAGTATTTAGATTAAAGCTTATACAACAATTAACATTAACGTATGAAATTCTTCAATATAAGATATTGACCATTTGATGTTTCCTTTTATGGATGATGACGTTGCGATTTTCATTTAAACTAGGATATTTTCTTTTCTTCTAAGTCAAGATATATTTTCAAGCTATAGACAGACGGATTTTTTTAATTAAAAAAAAAAACAACACAAATTGCTTGGCCCTTGCCCCAGAACCTTAAATTGTATGTATCGCGGTATGTTCTGAATATTTTAAACTTTAAATGTTTAAAATAAATTGGTTTGATATTCTTTTATCATTTTTATTTTTGGGCGTGAATCTAATATAAAGACTAGTCACGTTCAAATCTTTCACATTCTCCCCTTCATTGAAGTTACAACACCACTTTACTTAATTTCAATTTGCAATTTTGGGGGGTAGCCTGATTGGGAGGGTAAAGTTCTTCATGTTTTTATAATAATGTGTTCATTCACACTCCGTTAATTTTGCAATATCTGCGTGTTTTCTTTTCTTTTATGCACCATGCTATTATTTGCCTGAATGTTACATGCCCATTTAAACAGCAGTCAGTTAATATATATATATATATATATATATATATATATATATATATATATATATATATATATATAGAATACAAATCATATGGCGAATAACAACCCTCTCAAGCGTACTGGATCCACCAAGGGATCACGTGTGTCAGGGATTAATTAAAATAGATGCAATAAACTGACGACGAACAGTACGAAACTAGTAACTAACTAGCCTAAGCGCTTTCGACTCTTAATGAGTTTTTTCAAAGGCAAATACAAAACATAGTTACGACAAACAAATAAACACAAAAACGTTGTGTTTGTAAACCTCTACATTTCTGTCTTCACATGTGCTAAAACTATAAATACAACCAGCTTGTATAGACTAGTTGCGGAAACTGAAAACGTTGTATAATTCCCTAAAAGTCTACAAGCCAAAGCGACATCTATTTTTACTTTGTGTACATATGTAACGCAGATTATATCCCGGATATTTGATTCTATACCGGTTATTCTTATAGTAAAAATTGAAGGATAATAAAAAGATTTAGAAAATGTTAAATTCTACTAGTGCATAGTTTTCATTTTCTAGTCTTCTTGGTTTAGACCGCTTGGTTTCAATGTTCTTAGGCGGCGTATCCAGTATGATTCCTTTTCCTTCCTGGTTTCGGAACTCCAGCTGTGGTTGTTAGCAATAGCGATAAGTATTATATCACTGAAAGTGTGGTCAGGGGAGGAGAAGTGTTCTGCGACCGGGCTTCTGTACAGCTTTTTTGTCATCCAATCAGATCTATGAAGGTTTATCCTTTTGTGTAGCTTTTCAGTTTCTCCCACGTACTGAAGGCCACAGATCTTACATGTGATGAGATAAATCACTTCTCTGTTTTGCACGTTTTGTTTGGACCATGTATGTTTAGGTTTTCTTTAGTCACTGTGCTAGTGAATGTCTTGGTCTCTATCATATGTTGACAGGTTTTGCATCTTTTATCGCCACAGGGTCCAGATTGACTAGGTTGGTTTTGACTAGCGATTGTTGTTAGCTTGGCCCTGACTAGGATGTCCTTTAGGTTTTTTGGTCTCCGGTAAGCTACTACAGGTTTGTTCAGAAGTATTAGGTTTAGTATGTCTGACGATTGCACGGTTGGCCAGTGGTTTGCAATGATTTTACCTACTTTGGGATTGTCTGGGTGATAGGTCAGAATAAATGGTATCCTATCAACCTTTTCTTTCTGTCCATATCTGAGTAGGTCATCACGGTTTGTTTGTTTGGCCCTTTGGATTGCCTCCACAATCAGGTCTTTGTCGTAGCCTCGGTAAATTAAATGTTTAGCCAGCTCTTTAGACCTTTCTAGGAATCTTTCATCGTCGGAGCAAATTCTGCGTATCCTCAGTGCCTGGCTATATGGAATGTTCTTAATGCAGTGTTTTGGATGACAGCTGGTTGGGAGAAGATACTGGTGTTTGTCGGTTGGTTTCGAGTAGATGTCTGTGTGTAATTTGTTTTCCACCAGTCTGGTTGTTGTGTCCAGGAAAACATGGTTTGAGTTGGAAATTTCTGCCGTGAATTTTATTGAAGGATGGAAGTTGTTTGCCTTTGATATGAAGTCATCCAGACTTTCTCTTCCATACTGCCACTTCATTTCTATATCATCGATAAAGCGTACCCACTGGTATGGTGTACGCTCAACCGATGCTAAGAGCTTTCCCTCAAGTTTTCCCATGAAAATGTTAGCATACGAAGGGGCCATTTTAGTACTCATTGCAGTTCCATTGATTTGTAGGTAGTTTTCTTCATTAAATTCAAAGTTGTTGAGTTTTAGGACAAGCTCCAGGAGTTGGATTAAGAAGTGTGTGGGTGGATTGTTTACAGTTCTTGTTTCCCATGCTTCGCTACATGCCTGTAACCCTTCGTTGTGCGGTATGTTGGTGTACAAAGATGTGACGTCTAAGGAAGCAAGTAATGTATCTGGCAGTAATGGTTCACTAGCTTTGCTTTTTATGAGATAATCTATCGTGTATTGAAGATATGATGGTAATTTGTGGACATGTGGTCTCATAAAATGATCTAAATATTCTGATATCCTTTCTGTGGGGTGCCGTTACCTGAGATTATAGGTCTGCCAGGGTTTCCTTGTTTGTGGATTTTGGGTAGAAGATAAAATCTACCTGCTCTTGGGTTTTCTGAGCTTAAGTAGTTTTTGGTTTGCTGGTCTATGTGTCCGCTTTGGTACGCCTCGTCAATAACATTAGTGATGATTTTTGCATATTCCAGCGTTGGATCATGGTCCAGTTTTTGGTAGAACCTAGCGTCACTTAGTTGTCTACTTGCTTCACTAATGTAGTCTTCCCTATTCATAACGACAACAGCGGAACCCTTATCTGCAGGCTTAATTATTATGTCTGTTCTGCTTTTCAGTGAGTGCAGGGCATCTGTTTCTTCTTTTGTCAAATTAGAATATTTGTTAGTATGGTTGATATGTCTGGAAGTATCGTTTTCAACCGAGTTGATAAAGGCTTCCAGATTCGGAATTGAACTTTTTGGTGGGGTCCAGTTACTTTTCTTTCTAAATGTGGGTTGGTCGCAGCTTATATTTTCCTTTGATTTGTTTGGTGGTTGCAAGGCAAAATGGGCTTTGAGTCTTAGTCGGCGGATGAATTCTTCGGTGTCATTCTTAAGCTTTCCTCTGTCGTATGTTTTTGGACGGGGACAGAAACTCAAACCTTGCGATAAAAGTTTTATTTCTGCATCAGTAAGTTCTAAATTGGAGATGTTGACTACTGTGTTAGTAACAGTTGCATTAGTGTTTGTTACAGAGTGCTTGCGATTCTTCCTTTTGCGGTGATTTTTCTTCTTACGGTTATTTTTGGAAGAAATTTCGTCAATTGAAGTTTCTTCACAACAGTCCTTTGGTTGTAGATCATGACTTCTAAATTTTCTATCTCTGACTTTGTATAGTTTCGAAGAGAGTCTTTTTTCATCTTTATTTAATTTGGAGTAAAACGTTTTCAATTGTTCTTCTGTTGAGACGGAATTGAGCTGATGTTTTAGTTCTTCAATGGTTGCTGATTTGGCTAGATATTGATGGCTGTGAGTTTCATGGAAGCGTCGTGAGTTATTTTATTCCATATTGCCAGTACTATAAAAACACAAGATAACATTCGAACAAATAGTACGAACATATCACACATAGGACAATACTGATCCCTGGCAAGGATCACTAATATTAAATAAAATTTCAAAACCAGCCATGGTTGCGGAGTAATTTGAACAATAGGATTGGGTGGTGTATAAACTCTGAATCAAAATTAATAAACCAAAACTTTAAGTAAACTTAACACAAACTACATATTATGTAACGGGAAAACAAGAATACATAAAATCATTTAACTTTAAGAACTAGGGGGAACCTCATATAATGTTAATCTGAGAGGTACCACAAGAATAAATCAGAACAAGAGCCCCCTAATCTCAAAACTGTCAGAAAAACAGAGGAAGAATTACAGAATAAAAAAAAAAGGAAACAAAACGGACTTTGAATTAAGGCCACAGAGCAAGAATATTAAAAGAAAATAATGAAATATAAAAGAAATGGGATACAATATGCGCTGATGAGACTTCTTCCTCTTAAGCAGAGAGAAAGGACAGATCGACAAAATTGCAATACTGAAACTCTTTCCTGTAACCAGGGATAAAGGACACTCGCCATACTGTATGGATTAAATGATGATTTAACGCAATGAAAAACGGACTAATGATTCATATTACGTAATAAATGCTTAAACAAATTAAATGAATGCAATGAACACTTATTCAACATTTTAATATTATTATTGTAACTTTTACCAATAAATATTATAGCTAAAGTTTCATATGTTACTGACTACGATTAAATTAACAAAACTAAACAATTATTCGTGTATTTCTTTAATAAATTATTAGATTATTAGTAACCTAATTATAGCCACTTAATATTATATTTGCGATCAAAATTGTCATTCATGTATTAGAGAAGAAACTCGTTGCACCTGAGCTAGTGTTCACGTGATCGCGAAAGCGTAGTGTGAATGCTGCCAAATTAAGATCTCAAATAGCCTATGAGCAAAGCAAAAACATATTGATATCTATTTATTAAAACTATAAAAGTATACTTAATAGAAATTTAATATGAATTAATTTAATTTAACTTGTATTTATTAAACTTTAGACTTATAGGAAACTCTGATTATGTGATGTGATGTGTTTATGATTTTTAACATAGCTTTAACAATTTTTCAGATTTTTCAGTCATATAGCTACGATGTCTGCAGTGCGGCAGTTTATAGAGATGTCTAGCACTGGGGCATCATGCCGCAGACATGTAGCATGATGTCCCACCCAGTCACATTATCCTGACACCAGGCCGACCAGTCCTAAAACTAGCCTCTTAATGCTCAGCGCCAATCGAGGCAACTGTTAGTACCATTTTTGTAAGTCTTTGGTATGTCTCAACCGGTGAGAGAACCCACAACCTCCCTCATCTGAGGCGGAGGTTCTAACCACTAGGCCACCGGAGAGGTACTCTGATTATAAATTAAATAACTGCTGCAGAAATCTTATATATTAGAAGAAATAAGAAATTTGAAACCCTCACTCAAAATTTAATAAAAAATTAAATTTAATAAAATTAATACAAGCAACACACACATATAAAAAAAACTACATGAACCCATAAAATACTTTAACTTTTGTCACAAGGGGATTACTCAAATGATGTCAATCTGAGAGTAACAACACCAGGAAAAACTTAAGGCCTTGCACATCTTCAGATGTAGTGGATTGTTAGCTTTATAAATTCATTTTTATGTATATTATTTCGTAGGTATATTTTACGTTATAGCTATGTATGTACTATCACATTTTTTTTGGTACATTTTCTTTATAGCTTTGTCTTGCGTGTTATAGGGCATTTCACTGATCGTAGCGCTTAAAATTTCCTCCCTTAGCTCCATTGTTCATGCCCACAAAATATTTTTAGTTCCGGATAGTTCAGAATCTTTGATCAATATGGTTAAACCAATGAATAAATTATATCTAACAAATTTTGTTCATACTATCAAAATAATTATAGACATTACATCAGATAAAAATATTCGGTGTCCATACTTTCATTTTTTCCGATAATTAAATAATATTTACTTTCCATACTTAATAATATCAATAATTAATTTACAAATACTGTCCATATTTATATTATACCAGATAATATATATTCATAATCCATAATTTCAGATATTTTTGTAGGAATATTTCATTTTGCTCTCCGATTTTAAACATTAATTGCACATTTTGGGCTAAATAACTTTAACCAAAACCATCTATTTGGCGGAAATGGAGATGCAATTTTGTTTGTCGAGAAAATTACACAGCATTCACAGTGTTCATTCATAGGATTTAAGCTAATTGGTGACAATTTTATTTTTTTAAAACTATATTACTGTTGGAAATTTACGGTATCGTGGTATTTTCCGTGCAATATAATCACTACATGCCTACGATATGTAATTTAGAAACATTATAGTCGAATTAAAATTTGTAGAGAATTACATACTTAAAAAGAAAATTTTATTTCTTGTCTCCTTTATGAAGTTATAATTTTTTTTCTCGTTGTCGTTCAACCTTCATTAACTGCAATGAATAAAGCTGTAATAAACATATTTTCATTACTCTTCAAGCGAGATAAGTTGCAGTAAAAATCATTTCACGCAGCGATACTTTGGCACAATCAAATAATGCAAACTAGATCATGAGATAGTAATGAAAAGATAATGAAGTTTTGAAATTGGCAGAGAACATTTATTTGAAAACTGGGAACAGCGCAAGTTACTGAAAAAAGGATGACAAAAACAAATGATCAAATATTGATATAATTTCTTTTTAAGATAGTGATATATCGATCTTGCTTGTGGAATGTGAGCAGTCTGTCACATTCTCTTGATCTTCATCTGCCAACTTTATTGATTGAACTATCCGGAAGTGGGTTGCACTGAGACGCCCTCTGGTGCTTTCATGGGGAGATAATAACCGTGCAATGGTCTTAAATATTTTCTATCCTTGTTTTGTGATTTAGGAAAAGATTTATGTTAGCAATATATAAAATTACATTTTATTAAGAAACGTTTAGTACCATAGGAATCGTATCTGACACAGGTTCACTTCTGAACCTGTTTATTGTTTTGTAGTGTTGTACCCATAATGTAATTTGTATAACTTACCGTATATAACGTCATTACGTTTTATCGTATATGCCCGTGTTATGCATATTACACTTTGTTAGATGTATTTTAAGCTGACTAGAGTGATCCATAGTGATCGTAGTCGACGTGGTACCAGTTAAAAAGCTAATCATATAAGCTAAACCATAGCAACCGTAGAGCTGAGTAAACAGTGTTGCTGGTCGATTACCACGTTATCTGGCTTTGCTGACCGAATTGGTAAATGCTGATTGCTTGATTGACCAAGGAATTGAATGGTGGTCGGTGATTACCTATAATAATGCCTGCTTGGTTGACCAATGTGACTGGTAGCCAAATTTAATATTGACGAGAGTGTATTGTGTTACTCCTTGCATGTAAAATTTTAGCTGTGGGCTAATTTTAGGGTTTGTTATACCCAATGGTTTGATCGTGTAAAGATATTTTTGTATGATATCTGTCCAATCAAAAATGTTTAACTATTTGAGTAAAATACGTCAGTTTTCACTATTTGAGCGAATACATCATTTTTATTATTGATTCAGACACGTTATTCTTTTCATTCGTTTCATCATATCAAATTTACTGTGAATAGTTCATTTTTGTCCTTGTACTGTGTAAGGTCATTTATTTGTAATTAAATATTGTTGCATTTTTAGATTCGTGCGTATTATGTTAACGTTTCCTATATTTGGATCTTATACTCGCACGTATCAATCAATATTATTTTCTTTTTCACGTCATACATCAATAAACTTTGTATTTTGTGTCACCATCAAAAGTGTTCTGCAAAAAATCCGGAAATCCATCTTGGTTATCTATCTTGTTACAATGATTAAACCCAAGTGTTAGCACTTCCTTTGGCACCAAGAATCCTCTAATAGTATTAGGCTTTTAATTTATAGTCACATTTTGCACATCATATCAATAGATTATTTCTTTCTCAACTTCGTGTGCAAACTTCTGCTTATGGCACATTCTATTTGTGGTTGTGACGGTATCATCAAACGGTTTGCAAACGACAGAAATGCCGTCATACTCGTTTAAAGCAACCATTTATTTATTAGAATATATTTGACATTAGACAATTTAGAAAATAGAAATTAAGATTAGTTAACGACTTTCACTTAACATATATGTTTCCTTTTGCAACTATAAATTGCCATATCGTTAGATGTGTTACTTTTCATAACTTTTAGCATTTATTGACTTCCATTATTATTTGTTATGCCAAATGTACCTTCCTGACTCTACACAGGACATGGGGGATCAAAAAAGCCTTGCTAAAAGTTCAAGTATATTAACAAATTGGATTAACTTAATTTACTAAAATATGTAGTTAAACATGTACAGGAGAAACAGAAATTTAAAATGAATGGTTTAGAAATGAAGAATTTTCTTGAGGACGGTTGAAGCAAATCAGGTAAACGAATAACAAATGAAGACGAGTACAGTCTTTTATCAACGGAATTAAAACTTCAAAGAGAATAATTTCATTAAATCAAGCAGGTGTTAAGGCAAAGCTTTATAATTTTTTCCCATTTGGCATTTTTTGTGGGTGGGCTTGGCTATTAACCACAATTTTGTTGACGAAATAAACTGAATTTGTGATGACAAGCTATGACAATTTTGTATTATTATTGTATAACTTTTTATATTCGAAAGACCTTTTCGTGTTCATAAAAAAGTAATTTGTTAGCAGTTTATACGCGGATTACTAAAAGATAATATCATTAAAACAGGATCGTGACAAAAATATGGGGAAACTGTTTAGACTTCTACCCAAAAAATAGGACATGAACATAATCCATTCTAGTGACCTACCGCTAAAAGCGAGGTGTGTATTACTATACTCGACATCAAGTTGCATTTATCAGTATTAGTTTGAAACATCTTTACCATGGCGGAAAATAACTCATCATTCGAGTACGATCTTTATTCAAATGTAACAAATGTAACAGACGTCAATCTAGTTCCAACGTTTGATCCCGTGGTACAAAAGGCAATTGACATCATCCTAATGATCATCATGGCGCTGGTAATGATGACATTATGCTGTACAATTCAGCTAGAAGACCTTAAAAGGCAGCTGCGAACTCCCATCGCAATGGGTATGGCGATGTTCTGCCAATTTATTCTGTACCCTGCACTGGTGTTTGGCCTTGCGCATGCGCTAAAACCAGACAAGTGGGATGCCATTGGTATGATTTTACTAGGAACTTGTCCTGGGGGAACACTTTCGAATATTATCACTTTCTGGGCCGGAGGAAATGTAGCCTTAAGGTGAGTACAATTAGATGTCTTACATACGTATTTCCTATAGTTTAAAGAAACTGTATAGAGAGAAACTCATTTACGGAATTTCGTAATTTTTTTAAATATAAATAATATGTTATTCGTACGCGATGTTTTTTTAATAGCATTTTTATCTCATTTCTTTTGCTGTTGTTTTATTTCGAAAATCTAATTCTATCTATTCCTTTACTTTCAAGTCTTTTTTCTCTCTTATGAGTATCTTAAATTCAACTCTCAAAGCATACCTGATAAACATGAATAAACAACCCAATTAAATGCTGCCATGGCAAGGACGTATCCATTGATCCCGAAAAAATGTCTATGGAATAATCTTATAAAGCATGTTATTTTGAACTTATCTGACACTGTTTAAAGACAATGATTTTGTTTGAATTAAATAATTATCTTAATAGATAAAACTGAAATACGATTTTTAACCATTTTAACCAGTACATTATCTTTTGAAAATGGGTCATATATAGCTAGCTAATGGATCAATTATGCATGCAACGGTAATAGCAGCAAAGAAATAAAATGTGGTTACAATATTTATTTAAAATCACTGGTGGCATTGTGATTAAAGTAATTGTGAAGTTTTAGCACAGAATATTAATGTTGCCTCAACAAGTAATTAAATGTTGAAAGATAAAAAGTAGTCTGTGATGCATTTTAGCTGCGTATGGAGACCTGGACTGTAAAAAAAAAAACTCACAAAAAAACCCAGTTGTACTATGGTCATATATCAATGAAAAGTCACATAGCTGACCACACTTTTGCAGCGTGAGTATGACAGCCGCGTCTACAGCTATAGGAATAGGGATGATGCCTCTCAATCTATGGATTTACACCCGGAGCTGGACAGATCAGTCTACAGTTGTGCCTTACATCAACATCGTCATCGCCCTCTTCCTTATCATGGTTCCGGTCCCAATCGGAATGCTTATCCTTTGGAAATTTCCAAGAGCGGCCGTCTGGGTAGCCAAGGTAGTGGTCAAATGTTTTACACAAAAAATTAAAATTTAGATCAGTTGCAGAGAATAAGTATAACTTTTTGGAAAATTTATCAAATCATAGGACATAAGGCATATGCATTTTATTATGGTCTATGCTCCCTCAAAAATCATAATACGAACGCTTTTTACGGTTTTGTATTCGGTAACAAACAATGCCAGCGATTATTATGGTCTATGCTCCCTCAAAAATCATAATACGAACGCTTTTTACGGTTTTGTATTCGGTAACAAACATTGCCAGCGATTCGTATCGCGATTCTCTTGTCAACCCTTACCTCTTTCCATTATGTCTACGGATGCAAAATGATATAATATCTTAGTTTACTAGAGGTTACGATAACAGTATGTTGAACTGGCAAGCACCATTATTGTATTTATGAAGGAATATCTAAATCCTTTAGGAGAAGACAAAAGATGCAAATGTAGAAATAAGTAAGACGAGAGGCTCAATACGTTTTTTAATACAAGTAGATAAAGTCCTCACATGATAGCATTTCTGATTACCGTTCTTACTTTCAACGAAAATCGAATGCGCAGCATACCAAAGTCTATCACATCATCGAAGTCCTTACGAAATATAAGACATGGTCTGAATCTACGATAGCACCCAGGGCAGCCCATCAAATCTCTACTGGCTAAGGACTATTAAGTACATAAAATCTTTAAGGACTCGAGGATTCTAAGTCAAAGCAAATCTTTAATGGCTAAGGACTATTAAGTCCATCAAATCGTTGAGGACTCGGGTATTCTAAGTAAAGCAAATCTCTAATGGCTAAGGACTATTAAGTCCATCAAATCGTTAAGGACTCGGGGATTCTAAGTCAAAGCAAATCTTTAATGGCTAAGGACTATTAAGTCCATCAAATCGTTAAGGACTCAGGGATTCTAAGTAAAGCAAATCTCTAATGGCAAAAGTCTCTAAGTCAATCAGATCGTTAAGGACTCGATGATTCTAAGTCAAGCAAATCTCTAATGGCTAAGGACTCCAAGTCCATCAAATCTTTAAGGATTCGAGGATTCTAACTCAAGCATATTTCTAATGGCTAACGACTATTAAGTCCATCAAATCGTTAATGACTCGAAGATTCTAAGTCAAGCAAATCTCTAATGGCAAAAAACTCTAAGTCAATCAGATCTTTAAGGACTCGATGACTCTAAGTCAAACAAATCTCTAATGGCTAAGGACTCCAAGTCCATCAAATCTTTATTCTAGAATACAGGATATTTGGCTTTAAGTTCAAAGTAACTATGAAAACTTCACCTGCGTTCGTGTGATAATAAGAAACTTATTTTTTTAAATATTAAGCCAATAACGTTGCCCACTGTTTGCTTCATCATTCTACTTTTATTTCTAGTACCCATACGGGTATTACTATTTCCACTACTACTACTACTACTACTACTACTACTACTACTACTACTACTACTATTACTACTACTACTACTACTACATCCATTGCAACAAATAATAATAATAATAATAATAATAATAATAATAATAATAATAATAATAATAATAATAATAATAATAATAATAATAATAATAGCGAAGTAGTATTGATGTATATTTTAATTATTTTCATTTTGTTGTCAAGTATCAAACTTCTTGGAAAGAGATTTGATAAAATCTAATGAAAGCAATATGAAATATTTGAGACTTTATAATAAAATTACAGAGTTATCAACACCATATTCTTCATAGATAATTAATTTATTTTGCAGATTGGTAGTGTGCTTGGCATTTTAATCATTGTAAGCGTCATTGTATTATCGATTTACCAGTACCCAAGGATGTTCCTCTCCGGTTGGCAGGTATGGGTGGCCGCGGTGCTCATGCCATCTCTCGGACTCTGTCTCGGCTTTTTAATGTCATCTCTCATTCGCTTGCCATATGACGTCAGGAAGACCATAGCGATTGAAGTCAGCGCCCAAAACGTTGCCCTTTGTTTAACCTTGATAGTCATCTCGTTTCCTAAGGATGTATTTTTCCAAATAATGATGTATCCGATGCTATTTGGAATTTTCTCCGTTCTAACACTTCTATTATTTGTTGCACTATGTCTGTGTATCTCATATAAAAATAAAATGAATCGGTAAGGAAACAAGAAGGAAATGATAGATCAGCTTTGTCTACTTAAGAACTAAAATGAGAATTCAAAATTATAAACATAGTTTAGTTTAAGCAATACAGTGTGTATGAAAAAGTAGACGAAATCACTATTTTCGTATTTATGTTACAACAGCTTTGTCTGTGACCCTCTAGTGGAGCATAGGTTTGGAAAGGTAAATATTTTAAAAACATGGTTTACAACAGACTTTTCGTTCGACAAAAATAACATTTATTATGCAATTAGTAGTGAGATACTGAAATATATAAATACGAGAAAATGGTTTCGCCACTGTAGGGATACCGCTTTTATCGCCTAAGTGGCAATTTGGAAGTACTTTCCTTTTGCATTTATGAGGCATGTCTATCCTTAGGTGTGTTATTCGGACCAATATTTCCTTATGTAGGCACATTTCAAGCTTTCTCTCTCTCTCTCTCTCTCTCTCTCTCTCTCTCTCTCTCTCTCTCTCTCTCTCTCTCTCTCTCTCTCTCTCTCTCTCTCTCTCTCTCTCTCTCTCTCCTTAAACATCAGAATGAAACGATATTACAATATGTCAACTCTACACCTTGTTTTCTAACTTAATGTAATCAGTATTACATGCCTAAAACAAACTTCAAAGAATGAAGCAGACTTCAAGCGTTAGCATGTTGCATATTAGTTTTCTCCATGTATTATGGAAGTTGTAAGAGAATGAATTCATATAACTATTGATATGTGACGATAGATAAATCAGCCATTGATTAGTGTTGATTGCAAACCATGAAATCGATAACTGTATGCAGGGTCTGCTTTCTAACTAGACTGCAAGCTTGCCAAGATCGTACAAAAATTTACTTCTTAATTTTAGAAATAACAAAATAAATAAAGAAAATCGCTACAGGCAAACTGAAAATCAAAAAACATGTTTTGGTTTAAAGATGTTCCGCTCTGAAATCTGTCAAATACAACCGCCCTGTTACATTTTTAGCCACTACATAAACAGTGCCAATCCTGTCATACTTTCATTTTCGTACAATTACAGTCGTTATTTTGATAAAATACACACTTTGAAGCATAACATGTACAGGCCGAGTTAGTGAAATTTCTTTGTCCAACAATTATTGTGAAATTTAGGAACATCTTTGTATTCCAACTAACTATTCAAAGTATTAACGCCGTTTCAGCAACGTTGCAATTAGGTTGTGGCAATGTGGTCATATTAAGTTATGGGAAAGTTACTGGAATGTTGCTACAATGTTGATGTTTGACGTCATAAAGTAACATTAATACAACATCCTGGCAACAATTGAAACCTATTGAGCAGCGAAAACTGAAAACTGGCAAGGAAGTCCAATACTTCACTTAAACTGCCAAAATGGTAACATTACCATAAGTCTACGAATAAGCAGGAGGTATTTTCAAGAGGATTGCCATTGTCACCATAATGGTTGTCAGGTCTGCACCATTTTTATTTGGGACAAATCAAACTCACCAGTAAAAGTCGAACATACCAAAAGGATTGGCGATAAGATGCCAGGGCACATGAGTGCACACATCAGAAAAATGTGCGCAAATGGGAGGCAACGTTGCGTGATAACTCCCGAAAATTAATTTAAAGTCACAAATATAAAAATGCACTGTACTGTTTAGAAGTTTTGTTTAATTGTTAAGCTAACCTAAACAAGACTCTCAAATGATTAAATAATAAAGATATTTAAGAAGAGACATTGGTATGATTAAAGAAAACAGTTCTACGAATATTTACCACAACTTTATGTTATGCTGATTTTTCTGGAATTTTGTTCAGATTAAAAATAAGAATCGGTATTCTTCAAAGTCAGTCTGTGTCTTATTGTGCTCAGGTTCCTGCAAACAGAAAATTATTTTTAAATGCTTGAACAAAGTCACATATCATGTCAACCCTGCTTATATATTGAATGTCAAGTTAACTAGCGTAATGGAACTTTCTTCACTGTACTCGTGTTTCCCTTGAAATCGTCAAGCAAGTTACACTTTGAACACACTTGCCAATTCAATCAAGTGGATGGTGAAATCGAGTCGCGATAAGTAGATTATGCATGTTATCACTTAGCACGTAGACAGTACAATTGATTACATGTTATTTATGTGTGCTGTGTTTATTACTTAATAAACCCCGTGTATATAACAATCACTGAAAAATGCCCGTATTGATTTGTATAGCACCAAAAGCATCATAATATTAAACATAAGAATATCAAAATTGTATGGCTCATTGATGTCAGCAATTAGCAAAATTTAATTATCTTTTATTGTGCTATTCCTATTTTATGTATGTGTATATCAGCATGTATTCACTTGTATAAACATAAATTTCTTTAAATTTCGATTGTAATTTTATTTAATTTTAGTGTAGCTTTTATTCTTCAAAAATATATTTTTTGTTAAAAATGATAAGTCTTACGTTTTTTATGTCAGCTCAAGCGAAATTTAAAAAAAATCGTTAACTCAGAGGATTTTATTACGAAACTACATCCCTATCCTCAATAACTATATTTACAACACTGCCCCTTCCACAACATATCAGCATAATTTATTTAATACAAGTCATATAAGGTCACATAAATACGCTAACATTTTGTGCCTTGTCATGTGTAGATTAAACAATGAGAGAGAGAGAGAGAGAGAGAGAGAGAGAGAGAGAGAGAGAGAGAGAGAGAGAGAGAGCACTGACCATCAGAAATTTATGAAATTTTTTGGAGAAGAGAAACAAATAACGTGAAAAAATGAAGATAAAGCAATAAGATATAACACAGCAAGAAAATGGACTACAAGCTAGGAACATCTAGCCTCTTCAAGGATGGAGAGCAAAAATCGTAAATTTTTACCACCCACTTGGTACCTATTCCATTTATACGGTAACATTTTGGACTATATAATTTGTCAAGCTTTTGCCAATATTCACCAAAGCATGAGATTGAAAAACTATCTAATATTCTCGATGAATTAAACAAATGAAACTCGGATATCTCTAAAATTCAAGTAACTGTCGTCACAGGAAATAACAATGGCAGAGGAACGAAAATAATGTGAACGGAAGTGGAAGAAGAATTTGTTGCAAATTTGTTATTTTAGAGCATGAAAATGTGAATACTAAAAGTAAAACACTAGCGCACACAGAGCTTTCATTAAAATACCTGAAGAAAATGAGACACCCTACACATGAGTGCCAGGATCTGACCTCGACAATAGTCTCAAGATGTTTCCTTTCCATTAGCCATACTGATGGAAGAAACTATGAACCAATAACAGTGATAAGCAATCATTAAGACCAACAACAGTGAAAACAATATATAAGTCTTATATATTGAGTAATATTATAAAAATTGAATTTAAAGAACAATGTATGAGCAAGTAAAATGATGAGCAGCGAATGGTCGATAATATCAGTTTGTTAAAAGGGGATTATAGGTTGTGTTACAGGTCGATTGGATCCATACAGGATGGAATAAGTCGCTCCCGCCCCCAAGAATCTTCCAACTATGGGTAAAATAGTGCGATGAGAGCAAAGCATCATTAGGCGGAAGTTTCCTCGATGAAGTCAACGGCCAGGGCGGAATGGCATCACGATGAGCTCAACGACCATCTGCTCAGGGCCAGGGTATGCCACATTACATCAGTGGATTTTGGCTATGGTCATCCGGTCTGCAGAATGATTGGCTCTGTTAGGCTGTGTCTTGCCCTTGACACACCACATGAAGACAATTAACAAATCTTTCATACCGTATGGGTCGTTGCCCGGAACAACAATGACCGCGTCTTTCACTGAACACTAGGACGGAGGTGGCAAACATGCTAATAGTAACAAGACCCGTGGGAGAGGCAATATCATCATAGGTACATAGAAAGTTAGAATACTGAGGGTTGTTGAGAAGTTTAAAGAACTTGTACATGAGTTTGAAAGGTACAGCTGGAACGTTATTGGTCTTTGCGAAGTGCGCAGGAGAAACTTTGGCGAAATAACAACAGAAGAAGGACAAAAGCTTCAGCGGAAGAGGGTACAAAAACAATTGTGGCGTTAGATTTCTTGTCCACAATGGCATTATGAACAGCTTTACATGTTGCTTCCCAGTCTCGAGTAATTTCATTATCCTCCGCGTAAGGGCACCTTCCTTCAACATTACAATTATACAGGCATATGAATCCACATCTAATAATTTTGACAACGAATTACATAATTTTTATAACTATCTGCAAGATGTCACTGAGACTCACCCAAGAAGGACATTCTGGTAGTACAAGATGACTGGAATGCAAACGTGCGAGTTGATTTACAGACAAACTGTCAAAGCACATAATGACCCTGAAATCAGAAACAAATGTGAAAGGACTCCGGCTCTTGGAGTTTTCTGACTACAACACAATTTTACCAGACAACACATTTGGCCCTCACAAAGCATCTAGAAGATGGACCTGGTACAGTCCAAATGGACATCACAACCAGATTGATTACATATTGATGAAGAAAACGCTTTTGCACAGGACTGAATATTGTCAGAATACAAAGTTTTCCAGGAGCAGATATTGAAAGTAGCAGAAACTTTACAAGCAATGATAGGTGGTAAAATTGCATCTTAGATAACCCCGGCCAGCCAAGACACCAACCTAGAGTCCTTAACAACCACACTCAATGCAGCTGTGACTAGCACAGCTAGCTAGATCATACGAAACGATTGTCGAACAAAGAAACATTTGGTCACAACAGATGTCCTTGAACTATGCGACAAAAGAATAGAAGTGAAAAATGGAAAAACAGATCATTAAAAGAGCTAGTATATACAGAGAGATAAACAACATGATCATGAAAAGCATGAAAAAGACAAAGGAATCCTGGAAAGACAGACAATGCTGCAAGGCTGAAGACAGTATGAATAGAAATGACAAGAAAAATGAGATATCATCTTGTGATAGATCTCACATCCCATAAACAAGGAAACACTACCACCATCCAAGACAAATCAGGATAATGACTTACAAAAGATCAAGAGATCATCAAGCAATGGACAGAATAGTGCTTAGAATTGTACAAATAGAAGACCAAAGGAGATCCAGCAGTAATAACGTTCTCGAAGGCAAAAAAGAAATTGATGATAAGCCTATTCTTGATGAAGAAGAAATTGCAGTTAAGTCACTAAAGAAAGGAAAGACAGCAGGCATTGAGAACATACCAACAGAGCTTATTCAAACATGAGTAGAAGATACAGTAACAGTCCTATCAACAATATGCAGCAAGATATGTCAGACAGGAGAATGGCCCACCACATGGACTCAATACTTGGTTATCTTGCTTCCTCATTTCATGACAACAGAACCGTCAGTTTGATCAGTCAACAGAACAAAGTCATGCTGAAGATAATTCTCAACACACTAAAGCCTCATGCAGAGAAAATTATTGCTAAAGAGCAGGCAGGCTTCTCAGCAGGAAGTAGCACCACAGAACAAATCTTTAATCTCAGACTCCTTTGTGAGAAATATCTTCACCTCAGCAGAATATATTCCACTTCTTTTTTTATTTCTAAATGGCCTTTGATAGGCTCTGGCATGCAGCTTTATCAGAAACTATGAGAAAGTACATACAACATCAGCTCAAAAATAATGCAGGTTGTTGAACACCTCTAAGACTAAGACACCAGTGCTTTCCTCATCAATGGCAGCAGAGAAGACTGCAGAAGAAGCAACAAATGGAATCAGACAGGAATATATATATATATATATATATATATATATATATATATATATATATATATATATATATATATATATATATATATATATATATATATATATATATATATAGTCTCCTACACTCTTCATTTTTTCCTAGAAAAGGATCATCGAGGATGCCTTGCATGACAACAAGTGCACTGTCAGCATCGGAGGGAGACCGATGAACAATCTTCATTTCGGAGACCGATCAACAATCTTCATTTCGTAGATGATATTGATGGATTAGCATGAGATGAAAATGAATTGGCTGACATGGTTGAGCGCCTCGACACAATCTCTACAGCATACGGTATGGATATTAGCGCGGAAAAAAAGCTGTCGCCACACAACACCAATGGCATCAGTGCAGAAATAAAGATAAATAGACGGAATCTGTAAAGAGTCACAAGCTCCAAGTACTTATAATCAATTTTCACAGATGAGAGCTCCATACCAGCAATACTTTGCAGGATTGCCCATACAACAGCAGCTATAACAAGGTTGAGACCATTATGGAATGATGCTAACACTACTTTAGTCCCAAAATAAGGCTGGTGCGCTCGATTGTCATATCCATCTTTCTGTATGCTTGTGATGCCCACATCAGATCTACAAAGAAGGGTTCAAACCTTTGAAATGAGATGCTACCGAAAGATCTTGGGCATCTCATGTATTGACCATGTAAAAAACGAAGAAGTCCACAACAGTATCCATCTAGCCATCGGATTCAATGAAGACCTGATCACCATTGTTAAAAGAGCTCAAACTGAATTGGAACGGTCATGTCTCAAGATCATTTGGACTGGCAAAAACAATCTTGCAAGGTACAAAGGCAGACTGAAAAAGAGGTGGGAAAACAACATTAAAGAGTGGACAGGCATGGGATTCCCAAAGGGCAGTAGATAGCTGAGACAGATGGAGAGAATTGGTAGAAAAAATTGGTTGTATAGTCAACTGTAGTGCCCCAACTACCTCTTGGCTAAGGGATGATGATGATCATAATGATGATGATGACGACGACGATGATGATATATTACTGAATGTGTGGAAATGGAAGGAGAAGTGCTCTGCGACCCGGCTTCTGTACAGCGTCTTTGTCATCCAATCAGATCTATGGAGGTTTTCCTTTTTGTGTAGCTTTTTATTTTCTCCGACATAAAAAGGCTACAGATCTTTCATGTTATGAGGTAAATTATTAAAGTAACAGATGTCGCTATGGCTCATAGAGTTCTGGGTAAATACAAATATTTTATCAGTATCCGCAACAAGTCTATATTGGCTTGTTGAAACATAATGCATTTATAGGTTTAATTTTTCTAGAAACATCCATGTAGAGTATTACAAACAACGTTTTTCATGTTTTATTTGTTTGTTTTGTCCCTGTATGGTATTTGTCTATTTTCGGTATATACCTTTGAAAAAGACTCATTAAGAGTCGAAAGCGCTCGGACTAGTTAGAGTTAGATACTTGTTTTCCACTGTTCATCGTCTGTTTATTATTATTATTATTATTATTATTATTATTATTATTATATATATATATATATATATATATATATATATATATATATATATATATAATATATATATTATATATATATAATATATATAAAGCCTCTCAGCTTTTCATTTCAAATCGTATCTCAACTAAACTGGATTATAACCAAATTGAATATTTTAATATAAGAATCAAACACGATTGTATATGCGGTGTCGTTTGCCTGTTTACAAAGGAAATGTTTGAGACCGTTCATTTTTCAGCCTTTCCTAAGTGCTACTGAATATTCTTCCATACAACAGACTTGTATATGTTGCTGATACTTCATCAATTGCTTAATACATATATGATTTACCAACTACATCCAAATGGAGTTTGCATAAGCACGAGCCAATGTATTTAAAAGTACACTTAATGCAACTTTTTTCCACACTGCTGACATCACTAATTGGTATGTGTAAGGAAAACATGCCGATATTCAACAAAGTATATATGGGCCATGCATTCGTTTCTGTACTGCATTTATTCAAGTTTATACTCTCAGCATTTCTACTGCAAGATTCCTATGTCTGATTGTCAATAAATTAAAATAGGGTCAAGGCAAGTTTCTATTAGATACGTGCAACAGTTAACATCTCATCAAGTAAATCATTATTCACATTCGAGTAGTAACTGATATGCTTTGAATATAAGTGCGCTATAAAACAAAGTTTTGTCTTAGTAAACAGTACGTCAGTGCATCTGTACATTTTTACAGATTTACTAAGTACGTCAGTGCATCTCTTCAAAGTACTCTGTGCATCTTTACATATTTACACAGTCTGATAATCCAACCGTTAAATGCTAGTGTGTATTTACTTCTTCATGTTGATCATACACCATAAAATATCATTTCCAAATGTAATGCTCTGCCTCAGCGAACTGATAATGCATTTCAGCCCAAATCACATAGACTTAATCAGTTGTATGAGGTGGTGCTGAAAAGTTTGGATGCTGTGCTTCTTGTGAAAGTATGTCACTGTGCTTTGGTACCGTGTCATAGAGTAGATTGCCAATTAAGTTATGGAGGACTTGGTAGTGATTCTCAACCATTTGCAACACTTTGGAGGATCACAAATGTCCGGTGACACTAGCTGAGTCAGACAAACATACCTGGACGACGGGTCGTTTGCATTAACAAATAATGCGTCTTAACAGCCGACTACGTTTAGCCGTTTGTGTTCTCTGGTCCTTTTCTCTGACTGAAAACGTTATTTTCTCTAGGATCTAGTTCAGAAAAGTGAATCTGTTTCTTCACCTGTCACAATCTCATTCAAACGTTTCTGATCAATCTTGTCATATTTGTCGAGTTTGGCTATTTCATCTGAGTATGTTTTTGATCAAACGTCATTAAATGTTGAACCCATAGTGCACAAACCATTTTGAGCTTGTTCAGAATATTAAAATTTCTGATTACCTAGTGCGCGTGTTAAGAAAAATATATTCCACCGTGTATCAAGCGTGTCCAGCAATCGACCCCTGAAGTCCCACTCAAACATTGCAGACAACGGTTTCCAGATTGGATCATCTTTCATGGATTTGTTACCATCTTTAAAACAAAATAAAAAAAAAACGTTCAAACTGTAAAATATACCAGAGAATTACATCCACATATTTTATGTAAGTCAAAGTTGAAAACAATCGGACTACCCTAATTTCTCCGGGAATTTACAGTACGCTTTATGCTTAGTAAATTTGTTTCTCTTTCTGACATTTTTAGGTCACTTTCATTCGTCTCTATTGCGTCACATGCATGTATCTGTTGGTGTCTTTGTCGTGCTACACGTGCAGCTGCCGATCATTTTAGGAACATTATTTTGCATATTAATCGGTTTAAAATTATTAACATATTCAAAGAAACAAACATTCAAAAACGTATTCAAACCGTTTGAAATATATTTCATATAGTTCATCTAGATATTATCAATCTCTTTCATGGTTTTCGCTGGATAATTTTTTTCTGAGGGTCAGTGTGATTCCATGCATTTTATTTTTCAAAAGGTAAAAGAAGCAAACGTAGTGAAGAAAATGTTAGATATTGAGCACTATAGAACTATTTTTCTACTATTTTAATTCTTTGTATCTCAGGGGCTTCCCGGCAACAAACGCATAGTGCAACAGAGACATATTTTATACAAATCAATGAATAAAAGCATTGCGTGACTAATTTAATTATAGAATAGATGGAGAAAAATTTTATTTTTAGGAGTCATAGCATAAAATGAAGGAAGATGAAATTATGGTGCGTCATTATTAAATATTCAATTCATTGGGACCTACTAATCAAAGGTGCTTAGAAATGCATAAATGTTAAAACGATATTTCTTGTTAAAGATAGTAATATTTAATAAGCAATCGTTGTTTATGTCCAGGCAGTATCAGATCTGGCTGTATAATATAGCATACTAGTAACTAAATACTACCTGAAAAATGAGTTAGTCGAGTATTCAACTCTTAATCCAATTAAGTTTAGATCAAAAGAGTGCAACCGGCAAATTATATAATTTCATCAGACATAAAAGTCACCAACAGCAGACCAAACTAGTCGAACATTGGAAAGAATGTGAATCACCCGTTGTGCAAATTTGTTACATAAATGGGCTTGGGCATGCACGATAACCATTTACAGATTACTAAATGGACAAAATACCATAAAGACAAAATAGTAAGCAAGTTTAAAGTAATTATTACTATAATAGAGATAAGTTAGTTTTTATTTGTAGTATTGTGTAAATTGGATTGTCGTGTTAGGCTGTATATTGCTGATTGGTTCATTTGTCTTGGCAGTTAAATTAAACGTTTGCTTGTTATTTGAACAATCCTGTATGGTTCTTTTGACCTGTTTCTTTGCTTAAAGTAAATTACTTTCATGAAATTCGGCACCGTAGCTTGAACTTTGAATCTGTTCTTGTAATAACTGTAGCAATTAACAATTGAATACCGGTGAGCATTACAGGTATACCGGTTTACCGCGGTTTTCTTTTCACAGTACCGGTACTTAGGTAGTTTCCATCGTTATGTAATGCAAGGAAATTCTCTAGTAATCTTGCAACGAATTTAATGATATTAATAGCATGTTTTGATTTTCATGACAGAATAATTACAAAGAATCTTATATTTGCAAAATAGTTATATTTATCACAAACTAATTGTAAACATTATAAATATAGTTAAATGCATGAACTTTTGATCACATTTTTGACACATGTCATGTGGTAGCCACGTTAAAGGACGTTATAAAAGATATTTGGGCCAAATGTAACTAGTGAAAAAATATTCGTGATAAAAATTGTTTTTCGTTATTTACTAGCATATCTTTAAGTGATAAGCACACGTGTTCCTTTTTAACGATGCAAGTCATCATTTTCAGGAGAGCTGTTGTTTTCTAATTTAATTTTACGTCATTTCTCAAGTCCACTAAATACTTTCTCATTTGTTGAGTGTGTTTTATATTGTGACAATTCTATGGTAACAGAAAAAGTGAAACAATGAAGTTTATTAAAAACCAAATTCAACAATCAGTTTAATTCTCTAAGATACAAAGTGAAACTTTAAAAAGGAATTTACAATGTTGCGAATTAAAACCCATATAATCTTAAGAGTTTTATCTAAATTTTAAAAGTATTTTTTAAATTTTTAAATTTCATGTCTTGAATTTACTCATGTACTACCATTACTGATGTATTACAACCATTTAATCCATAATGTCTTTCTATGAATTTGCAAGAAATCACAAATAGTAATTATCTGTTAATCTAGTAAATGAGTGCTTCAGTAATTCCTATGATTGATTGAACTAATGATTCATCTGAAATTATATCTTAACTAAACGTGACTTCACCTGGATGATTTTAAAATAACAATCAATAAAGAAGTTTAATTAAACCTTATACAAAATACCAAGAAACAATAAGATGACAGAATGTGGTTTATGAATTCATTTCTAGAAAATTCCTAGGTCATTAGGCCATATCAAGATCTTTATAAATTTATCATTATCTTACAAGTACAATCCACAACCATGAAAAACGTTAACTATCTAAGCAATTGTTTAAAAATTACCACAAGCTTTAATTACAACCTGCACTTAAGATAAAAATTAAGGACACAATAGATATGTACATAACAATTTTTACTGGCACTCTCTAATAAATATTTTCCCTTGGAGTAGGCATCCTACTCGAAGATTTCCTAGGAGCCTGTTATATGTAGCAAGAAAATTGTAGGCTTTGGGGTCAACATTTCATTTTCTTTATCAGCAAGTTCTCGAATGGCAGCGACAGCTACACTGTAATCTTTAAAAGCACAGTATTTAGATTAAAGCTTATACAACAATTAACATTAAAATATGAAATTCTTCAATACAAGATATTGACCATTTGATGTTTCCTTTTATGGATGATGACGTTGCGATTTTCATTTTAGCTGGGATATTTTATTTTCTTCTATGTCAAAATATTTTTCTAGCTATAGACAGACGGACTATTTTTAAAAAAAAAAACAACAAATAGCTAGGCCCTTGCCCTAGAACATTAAATTGTACGCATCGCGGTAATGTTCTAAATATTTTAAACTTTATATGTTTAAAATAAATTGGTTTGGTATTCTTTTATTATTTTTATTTTTGGGCTTGAATCTAATATAAATCTTTCATATGCACATTATATCGCTTTCATTGAAGTTGCAACACCACTTTGCTTAATTTCAATTTTCATCTTTTTGGGAAAGCCTGATAGGGAGGGTAAAGTTCTTCATGTTTTATAATAATGTGTTCATTCACTCTCCGTTAATTTTGCAAGATCTGCGTGTTTTCTTTTCTTTTATTCACCATGCCTGAATGTTACATTCCTCATTTAAACAGCATTCATTTAACATAGCGATATTGGCAGCCTCACAATGCTTGTGATAATTGCTCGACAACGATGCCTTTTTCATTGCAATGTTGTATATTTATGACTGGATGACCTAAGCAAGTTGAATATACAATCACAGTTCACCTCTAGCCTTATATTCTCTTTGATTTTCATTCTTCTCTATTCCTTTGTCAGCTTTTTGTCATTTTCTGTCTTCTGTATTAACAATCTGGATCGTATCCCACACAACAAGTGATAGGTTACCAGTTTAGCAAACTTTTAAATATTCCTACAGCTTGTTTATTTATAGTCTGTTGTATGCTGAGTGATTTTAAGGATAACTGTATAGTATCTCTAATTTTCATTTTCATATCAGTGTAACAAATGTATTGCTAAGAATGATACATATCAAATATGTATCTGTTAAAAGCAGTTTCTTCCGAAAATGGTATTGTTGCAAGCCAGGGGTCTTTTGCTTGACAGTATGTTTTGAACTGGTATTGTCAACTTCATAACTTTCCTTTTAGATAATTCTAACAACGTGGTGCCACTGAAATACATTTAGTGAATTTAATTTTCTTGCTCTTTCGTTTGCTTTCTTTTATAATCAAAAACGCTATATATCACGAATGTTGAATTAAATTTCATCATGTCATCCCCAATGAGGATCATAGGTTGCGCAATCTCCAGTCTCAATTCTTGTCATAGCGCTTTGAGTTTTTTTTCCAAACTCATGAAATACTTGGATGAAATAAGTATCTCTGTAATCGGTTGCTTTATATTTTCATTCATTTTATTTGAGCTACATACACAATACGGATGGATCCTGCTTAGCATTTTAGAAATAAGTAACACTGCATTTTGTGCTCGGCTAACTGTTCAAGACCATTAAAAAAGAAATAAGCATTTCTATTAAATTTTCTTTTAACTTAAGACGATAGCAGTCCCGATATATACGCGATGGTAAGTCTCTTTCATTGTACCTGCCATTAAAATTAATTTTCGAATCAACGTGTTTTTCTTCTTGATTTTAGTGATTTTAATCTATTTAATAAAGTCTGTTTCAGTTTTCCCCTAATTTGAATATTTCATAATTTTTATCATTTTAGAAATTACTATTGTCTTCTATTTTCATCAGACATTTATCAAACCAATGATGTTATCTTCCTAGACTCTGCATAACTAACCTCATGGGAAAGTTTGGTATCGATTTTACAGCTAAGAGGAAGCATTTTTGTATCAATATTTTCGACATTGATTCTAGCTTTTCTCCTCTTCACCCAAATGGGCAATCTGAGATACGAGCTGGCCATGAATGCTATTATAAACAAACGCACGTCCTGGAAATATGCATATGTAAATGACATCAATTTTAAATAGTATGTTATAAATGTTTATTTGCACTTTTCGATGCCAAATTAGTTTCAAGATATTCTTTCGGCCCCGCCTCTCAGCTATCTTCTACCTTAGCATTTCCTGCTTTCGTTTAAGTAAATTCCAGTTGACCTAATAACAGCTGCTCATTATCACTATGTGTACTGTGATATGTCGAATTTTGAAACTCTTAGAAGTATTGATTAAATGTATTGTACCAAAGTTAACTTAAAGTAGAAAGGGCAAGTGACAGTTATATGATTATTCTCACTTCATCTCTGAACGTCCAAGAAAATTCGATTCCACACCACGAAATTTGACAGAGTCGTCTGTTATGGTAAAAGGGTTTTGACATAACACTATTCCAAACTCGACTGGTAAAAATGGGAAGCACGTCAATAATTGATTGTTCAAAGGAAAGTTAATTGCAGCATGATTAGCTATTTTCGTCAATCAAAATTTCTACGTAAGAGAATTTAGGAAACAGTAGATACTGATTGGTTAATGGAAACTTAAGAGCGTAACTCTTGTAAAGAATTAGTGGTTCTATTTGAAACAAAATTGCTTCAGTCTTCAATCTTACTTGCGAGAAATCGGAAGGGGCTCCGGGAAAGTAGAAAGTACGTTTCTCATGATTGCAGCAAGGCGCGATAGTTGTTTCAGATAGGAGACGGACTATACATTGGAAGTTCGGGAAAAACGAATAAGAATCGGCAAAGGAAACAGCTTTCCTGGGCAAATCCCTGGTCAAATTCCTGAGTAAATTCCTGAGCAATTTCTGAGCAAATTCTACGGCAGAATTCGTCAGAAGAATTTCACAGCCAAACCCCAGCTCTAGATACGATAGTCAAATCGTTCAAGTTTCGACTGGCAAGAGTCCAGGTCCAGACGATTAGACAAAGGTTGGCAGTGCAGGAAGAATTGAAAATCTGATATCCGGATAAGATAGGTGATGATGTCATTTATCGTTGATCTCAAGATCACAACTCGTATGATGAAACTGAATTAATTATGTCACTGACAAGTAATAGTAAAGTGAAAAATTGTATTGCTTTTATTGAGTACATGTTAGTACATTCTCTTCTTTTTTGTAGCAAAGAAAATCATTTCATCCATTTGAAATTATGTTGTTAAATTGATTAAATTTATATTTGTTCATTGAAAAAAGGCTCATTGTTTTATTTCTTCAATATACGTGCCCAGAGATCTGTATAACTATTTCTATACATCCACACTGGGTAAATTACATAGCGGGAGGTCATTCCCTAGCAACGAAACGTAGTGAAGGTTTTGGTGTAACGATTTGAACGCCACCAATTTACCACATGTACTATTCCTTACCTCTTCTACTGTGTACCTTTATTTACCTCATTTATTGTGTACTATTATTTACCTCCTCTACTGTGTACCATTGCTCACCTCCTATACTTTGTACTATTTCTTACTTCCTCTACTGTGTACTATCACTTACTTCCTCTACTATGTACTATTACTTACCTCCTCTACTGTGTACTATTACTTACTTTTTTTTACTGTGTATTATTACTTATGTTCTCTACTGTGTACTATTACTTACCTCCTCAACTGTGTACTATTCCTTACCTCCTCTACTTTGTATTATTATGTACCTCCTCTACTGTGTATTATTACTTACCTCCTCTACTGTGTACTATTACTTACCTCCTCTACTGTGTACTATTACTTACCTCCTCTACTTTGCCACAAAAGTTATTGCTTTTGTCATTAACGTTACATTAATCTGTATCATCCACATGTGCAATGTGATTTTATTTATTTATCCAATTGATTGAATTTAGAATTCATCCAAATTTTAAAGATATTATTCACGTATGAATTAAAACAGAGAATGTTTATTTTTTATTCGCATTAGAAATCTTATATTCGACAATGCAATATTCCTTGATTTAAAATTCAAAACTTGGTTGACTCTATTCATATTAAAAATAATCGAATTCCAATTAAAAACTATCACAGACATTCCTTAAAAATGTAGTTTTGGTTTGAAGTGCAATACAAATTAAAGCACCTTTAATGATTTTCACGGAATTGTACAAATCTCTCTAATTATTGAATACATGTCCTCGGGTTTCGTTTCTTGTGTACAACGATAGCTGAGGGTGTTTTATGCATAGTGTAAAATATTTGGAAATAGAGAGTTTGGTTCATGCTCCCCCTCGCACTAATATTAAATTAAACTTTAAAACCAGCCAGGATGACGACTAATTTGAACACTAGAATTGGGTGGTGCATAAACTCTAATTCAAAAATAATAAACCAAAAATTTAAATGAACTTAACACAAACAACATATATGAAAGGGGGCAACAAGAATACATAAAATCATTTAACTTTTAGAACTAGGGGGAACCTCATATAATGTTAATCTGAGAGGTACCACACCAAAAAATCAGTACAAGAGCCCCCTAATATCAAAATGTCAGATAAACATAGGAAGAATTACAGAATCTAATAAACGGAAACGAAACGGACTTTGAATTAAGGCCATTGAGCAAGAATATTAAAAGAAAATAATGAAATATAAAAGAAATGGGATACAATATGCGCTGATGAGACTCCTTCCTGTTAAGCAGAGAGAAAGGACAGATCGACAAAATTGCAATATTGAAACTCCTTCCTGTAACGAGGGATAAAGGACACTCGCCATACTGTATGGATTAAATGATGATTTAACGCAATGGAAAACGGACTAATGATTCATATTACGTAATAAATGCTTAAACAAATTAAATGAATGCGAAGAACACTTATTCAACATTTTAATATTATTATTTTAACTTTTACCAATAAACATTATAGCTAAAATTTCATATGTTACTGACTACGATTAAATTGACTAAACAATTATTCATGTATTACCTTAATAAATTATTAGATTAGTAGTAACCTAACTATAGCCACTTAATATTATATTTGCGATCAAAATTGTTATTCATATATTAGAGAAGAAACTCGTTGCACCTGAGCTAGTGTTCACGTGATCACGAAAGCATAGTGTGAATGCTGCTCGTGCCAATTAAGATCTCAAATAGCCTATGCGAAAAGCAAAAACATTATATTATACTTAATAGAAATTAAATATGAATTAATTTAATTTAACATTTATTTATTAAACTTTAGACTTATAGGAAACTCTGATTATGTGATGTGATGTGTTTATGATTTTTAACGTAGCTTTAACAATTTTTCCGATTTTTCAGTCATATCGCTACGATGTCTGCAATGTGGCAGTTTATAGAGATGTCTAGTACTGGGGCATCATGCCGCAGACATGTAGCACGATGTCCCACCCAGTCACATTATCATGACACCAGGCCGACCAGTCCTAAAACTAGCCTCTTAATGCTCAGCGCCAAGCGAGGCAACTGTTAGTACCATTTTTGTAAGTCTTTGGTATGTCGTAACCGGTGATCGAACCCACAACCTGCCGCATCCAAGGCGGACGTTCTAACCACTAAGCCACCGGCAAGTTAATCTGATTATGAAATAAATAACTGCTGCAGAAATCTGATATATTAGAAGAAATAAGAGATTTGAAACCCCCACTCAAAATTTAATAGAAACGAAATTTAATAAAATTAATACGAGCAACACATATATATAAACAACATGAACTCATAAAATACTTTAACTTTTGTCACAAGGGGATTACTCAAATGATGTCAATCTGAGAGTAACAACACCAGGAAAAACTTAAGGCCTTGCACATCTTCAGCTGTAGTGGAATGTTAGCTTTTTTAATTCATTTTTATGTATGTTATTTCGTAGGTATATTGTACGTTATAGCTATGTATGTACTATCACATTTTTTGTACATTTTCTTATAGCTTTGGCTTGAGTGGTATAGGGCATTTTACGGTTGCAACGGAGTTACTGAACGTGGCACTTAAAACTCCCTTTTTTTCAATGCGCATGCCCACAAAATATTTCCAGTTCCGGATAGTTCAGAATCTTAGCTGTACTAAAGATCATTATGGTAAAACCAATGAATACATTATATATGTCTAACATATTTTGTTCATACTAGGATAATAATTATAGGCATTACATCAGATAATTAGATTCGATGTAAAACTTTCATTGTATCCGACAAATAAATAAAACTGACTGTCCATACTTAAATGATATTAAATAATTGATTTAAATATATTATCCATATTTATATTATACCAGATAATATAGATTCATAATCAATAATTTCAGATACATTTGTAGGCATATTTCGTTTTGCTTTTCGATTATAGGCATTTATTGCACATTTTTGACTGCATAACTTTAACAAAAATTATCTCAATAATTTGCATTTGTCATACGTTGATATGTCCTTATTTCTCAGTTATTTTATCAAGGCTAATAGTTCGTTTATAACACTAGTTAAGAAAGCTATAACACGAGAGCGATAAGAAAATTCTAACACGAGTTCGATACGTCAGCTGATCTGTAATGCTGAATATTTTAGACGAAAACAAATGTTTTTAAAAAAGTGGAACACAGTATATTAATGTATTCAGAGGAACGTAACAAATCAATAATTACATTAGCTATTATAAAAATAAAGGAATGTAATTAATGCAAATGAAATATTTGTTTTAATTTGGGTGTAAATATCGTACAATATTCAGATCAATTAACATGCCCAAATAATTTTTTTGTTTCATTTTCTTTTTGGTGGTGATGGGGGTTGGAATGGTTCTCACAAACAATCACAAAGGTATATCCTCATATTTGTATTTGTTTCTTGCCTTGTCAAGTCAAATATAGTCATGCATTCATTCAGCCTAATATTTAATTATTTACATTCTTGCTGGCTTTTTAAAAACTTGAAATATCAAGCATTGGACGGTGTATGCAATAACTTTCAGTATGATTTTTCTTTGCCTAGGCAGACACATTGTAATAACTCTCAAATTTGATGGAGTCTTTTGACAACATTTCTAATTGCCTCCAACAAATTCATCTGAAATAGCTTTCTTAAATTTAGTTCAATTCTATTTGACTTTCCATGCATCAAATATGTAAGTTTAAATGATCCAATTATTTCACAGATTCCGTCCTATTACTTCTGTGCACATTTTATATCAATATTGATCTACGTGACCGGATGTAAAATTTATGGTCTTCTTTTCCCCTTTTCTTTTTAATATTTGGCAACAATAGCACTTTCTTGCAATTTTTTCTTTTGAAATTCTTCTTATATGGTTTAAAAATAAGTATCACCGTTAAGTTTATTAAATGTATTTTCAAACTCTACTTGACACCGCTGAGTCAGGTCAATGGCAAACCTGTCACGCATTTTTGTCTAGCAGATTTGGTTAGTCCAGGCATCATGTGAACCAAATTTGGGCACCTTTTTATATACTTCCTATGGTTTTCAAAGAAATGTCTGGTGTCGATAAAGTTTTTAGGGATAGTATGAGTGAGCCCTTCATTGTAAAGTTTGACTGCAGCCCTATAGCTGCTTGTATCTGGATCAGTTATGTTTCGCACTTCAAAATTATCTTCTTTTAGATTGAGAAGACATTTCGAGGTCCAAGTTTCCTCATCATCAATATTGGTTTCCATACTTAAATTTGCAGTGCAGTCACAAGTTTTGTTTGTCATATTAATTTCTTCGGATTGGTGTTGTATGTGATGAGAACACAATCTATTTTCAGTTGTTAAGGCAATAACGTCATTCTTTGATGTAACATTTTCAGCTTGTAAGTAGCAGACTTGTGTTGCTGGCTGAAATGGAGTTTTCCCAACACCAGAATACAAAGGAATATTGTATGAACTATCTCCAGGTACATCAATGATATCAGGTGGATTTCCCATTGCAATATTAATTTCTCTTAGGTTTTTTCTTCGACATTTCAAATCCAAAATATTTTCTTGTATGATCTCTTTACAAATTTTGTTTGAAACTTTATGCATCCCCTTTGTGGAAGGGGCAGGAATACTGGCAGACAAGAGTAATTTTCTTAGTCCAGCATTTTCCATGGACACTTGTGTTAGCCCCACTTGTAGCCCTCTGTTTATATTAGCTGCTTTGCGTCCAGGATTTTGGTTATAAATTTCTTCTTAGAGATTAAACATGTTGGAGTCTTTAGACAACATTTCTAATTGCCTCCAACCAAGTCCCCATTTGTTACATATTGCCCGTTCCCTCCAACCAAGGCCCCATTTTTCATCTGTGTTGGTTTCATTACAAAAACCCCAAAGACTTTGGGGATATTTGTGCATGTTCCCAGAAGACGGTATTCCACATCACTGCATTCCGGTGTACATTTATAATTCGATAACTGAATGATTCCTTATTTCTGGCAACAATATAAAATATGGCTACCCTCAGGCTCTCTTCTATGTTTATATAGATATATAAATGTGGAGATCTCAGATTATGTAAGCACTCTCATTCAGATACTGTATTTTTCTTAGATTTAATGCATTGACTTAAATCACTTTATGTGAACTGACTTCTATTACATGGAGAATTAAGACATGGAAAGAAAATTACTACACATGTGTAGACATCTCACTCAATTATCTCCCTTCATAGAACATATCTTTTCAAGAAGTATAAAGTTACATTTTCAGTACTTTTATGTCATTTTATAATGAGAAGTGTAATAATACAATATTACAGTATCAATAATTAATTATGCAAATGACAGTAAAACTGCTTTCTTAATTTGTCAGAACATAGCTTACTGTTTGTTTTGTTTTGTTTTTTAAAATTATTTCTTTCACCGGTTGAATTGAAGCCACTTAATATTAACTTAATGTGTATGACAAATACAAATTGTATGTGTGTTTGTATGCTTTAGATTATTTACCATTTTATTTCAGATGGATACGCACACTGTTCCACCTGAAGTTTAGATGCTGGTAGAGGGCGTAGCAGTACTGGTGCCAATGGATTTGCATTGTTATGCTGTGGTACAGCCTCCAAATATTGATCCAATGTAAGTCTAATAAATTTTCTATTATCTGTTTTCTGTTCATTGTTGTTTTCATATCTAATTCCTTTATTGTGAGGTACATGTCCCTTTTGGAAACAAACTGTCCCCCTGTTTTTAACTCCTTTGGAATTGCTAGACTTATGAATTTTTCTTGCCATTTTCCTGTTTCTGATTTCCCAAAATTATCTGAGAATCCAAAACAAAGTGGTTACAAGTTGTATTGTACAAGGTATGATCACAGAGTGTCTCATTGCCTGACTATTAGTCACTATGTAAGGGAGGAAAGTTTGTTGTTTATGTTACAGAAAGGATGGGAAGGCTGAACTGTGTGAAAGGACTGTGGTAATTGACGTCAATTCATTTGGAGGCAGTGAAAGGTGCTGATAGCCTAGACTCTTTTTTAAGATTGGGTCATGTCCACCTGTCCCTGTTGTTAAGTTCTGTGTTATGAGAGAAATATAAAGTTCTTTTATTAGATCAAAATGTCCTTTTAAGAGAAGAACAGGTACATAGTAACTAGTGCATTGACCTTTGACCTTGCCATTACATACTGTGAGAAAATATGATTTATCCCATATTGCCAATGTGAAGTTAGATAAATGCTGATATGAATAACACACAACTCATAGGTAAAATAATTAATTTTATTTCAAAAGATTATTTTTCTAGTGAAGCAAAATTATGAAAACAAGAAATCAAACAGCTCAGTGGCATTTCTATACTCATTCATATAAGACATAGCTTAGTACTTCACAAAATTGGTATTGACAAGTGAGACTAAGTGCATCTATTACTTATACAGTCCTAAACTATTTTGCAGATTATTGGAAAAATTAAGGTTTGCTATAGGTAGAACGGTTCCAATTGCGCAAGTCCAGGTGGGTGGAGCTTAAGGTGTAGGGAACATTGCATTCAGAAATAACAACACTAGCTGTGATTGGTATATTATCTAGGAGTTTTACTTTCTGTTAGGCTTAAAAAAAAGTTTTGCTTCTTGGCAACATGTGAGATTATGTTAATTCCTATCTATATCATATTTTGTATTTTTGTGATTGATTTTTTGAAAATGTGGTACACATGACTGAAAATGTATCTGTTGTGACTAGATAACTCATACCCCTGTCTAGTTCCAGCAGAGTTATCTCTCTTAAGTGCAATAGAGTACCTACTTATTTCATCGTTGAATTGACAATCTAACACTGTTCTATAGAAAAGTGTGTGACATGCACGCCATATTAGGATAGAAAAAATATTTATTTCTCCAAACATTAGCATTAACGTCTATGGAAAAACAATTAGTACCGTGATACCATTGCTGTTGGCAAGTTGGCAATTTACGGGATTGTAGTATTTTCCGCGCAATATAATCACTACCCGCCTACGATATGTAATTTATAAACATTACAGTCGAATAAAAATTTGTAGAGAATTACATACATAAAAGGAAATTTTTATGTCTGGTCTCCTTAAGAAGTTATAATTTTTTCTCGTTGTCATTCAACCTCCATTAACTGCAATGATTAAAGCTGTAATAAACATATTTTCGTTATTCTTTAAGCGAGAAACACATTACAATCGAATAAAAATTTGTAGAGAATTACATACATAAAATGAAATTTTTTATTTCTGATCTCCTTTCAGAAGTTATAATTTTTCTCATCGTTCAACATCCATTAACTGCAATGATTAAAGCTGTAATAAATCATTTTCATTATTCTTCAAGCGAGATAAACTCAGTAAAAATCATTTTAAGCAGAGATACACTTTCGCACAATAAAATTATACAACTAAAGCATGAGGTAGTAATGGAAATATAATGAAGTTTTGAAATTGGCAGAGAACATTTATTCGAAAGCTGGCAACAGCGCATGCTACTGAAAAATAAAGGATGAAAAAAAAAGTTGATCAAATTTTGATAGAATTTCTTTTTAAGATAGTGATATATCGATCTTGCTTGCAGAATGTGAGCAGTCTCTCACATTTTCTTTATCTACATCTGCCAACTTTAGTCATTGAACTATCCGGAAATGAGTTGCACCGAGACGCCCTCCGGTGTTTTCAAGAGGGGATAATAACCGTGAAGTGGTCTATAACGCAAATATTTTCTATCCTTGTTTTGTGATTTAGGAAAATATTTATATTAGCAATATATAAAGTTCCATTTTATTAAGAAAAGTTTAGTACCATAGGAATCGTATCTAACACAGGTTTACTTCTGAACCTTTTTCATTTTGTTTTGTAATCTTGTACCGATAATGTAATTTGTATAACTTACCGTATATAACGTCATTACGTGTTATCGTATATGCCAGTGTCATGCATATTACACGGTGTTAGATGTATTTTAAGCTGACTAGAGTGATCCATGGTGATCGTAGTCAACGTGGTACCAGTTATAGAGTTAACCATAGAAGCTAAACTATAACAGCCGTAGAGCTGAGTGAACAGTGTTTCTGGTCAGGTATCAAGTGATCGGGCTTTGCTGTCCGAATTGGTGAGCGCTGATTCCTGATAGACCAAGGAATTGAATGGTGGTCGGTGATTACCTATAATAATGCCTGCTTGCTTGACCAGTATGACTGGTAGCAAAATATAATATTGACAGGAGTGTATTGTGTTACTTTATGCGTGTAATCTTGTAGCCGTATGCTAATTTTGAGGTTTCTTATAACCAATGTTTTGACCGTGTAAAGATATTTTTGTATGAAATCTGCCCAATCAGTTAATTTTAACTATTTGAGTAAAATACGCCAGTTTTCACTATTTGAGGAATACGTCATTTTTACTATTGATTAAGACACGTTATTGTTTTTATTCGTTTCATCATATCAAATTAACAATGAATCGTTCACCTTTGTCCTTGTACTGTGTAAGGTCATTTTTTTGTAATTATATATTGTTGCATTTTTAGATTTTTATGTTAACTTTTTCAATATTTGGATCTTATACTCGCACGTATCAATCAATATTATTTTCTTTTTCACGTCATGCATCAATAAACTTTGTATTGTGTGTCACCATCAAAAGTGTTCTGTAAATCCGGAAATCCATCTTGGTTTATCTTGTTATAATGGTTTAACCCAAGTGTTAGCACTTCCTTTGGCACCAAGAATCCTCTATTGTATTAGGCTTTTAATTTATAGTCTTTTGCACCTCACATCAATACATTATTTCTTTCTCAACTTCGTGTGCAAACTTCTTCTTATGGCACATTCTATTTGTGGTTGTGACGCTATCATCAAACGGTTTGCAAAGGACAGAAATACCGTCATACTCGTTTGAAGCAACCATTTATTTGTTAGAATATATTTGACATTAGACAATGTAGTAAAAAAAAGTGAGATCATTTAAGGACTTTAATTTAACGCATCTGTTTCTTTTTGCAACTATAAATTACCATATGGTTAGATGTAGTGTTACATTTCATAACTTTTGGAATTTATTGACTTTCAGTACTATTTGTTATGCCAAATGTACCTTCCTGACTCTACACAGGACATGGGGGATCAAACAAGCATTTCTAAAAATCCAAGTATATTAACATTTTGGATTAACTTAATTCACTAAATTATATAGTTACACATGTATAGGAGAAACGGAAATAGAAAATCAATGGTTTAAAAATGAAGAATTTTCTTGAGGACGGTTGAAGCAAATCAGGTAAGCGAATAAAAAATGAAAACGAGTTCAGTCTTTTATCAACAGAATTAAAACTTCAAAGAGAATAATTTCATTTTTTCAAGCAGGTGTTAAGGCAAAGCTTGGTAATTTTTTCCCATTTGGCATTTTTTGTGGGTGGGCTTGGCTATTAACCACAATTGGGTTGACTGTATAAACTTAGTTTGTGATGACAAGCTATAACAATTTTGTATTATTATTGTAAAAGTACTTGTATTTGAAAGACCTTTTCGTGTTCAGAAAAGTGTAATTTGTTTGCAGTGTATACGCAGATTACTAAAAGATAATATTAAAACAGGATCGTGACAAGAATATGGGGAATCTGTTTAGACTTCCACCAAAAAATATGACATGAATATAATCCATTCTAGTGACCTAAAAGCGATATTTGTATTACTATACTCCACATCAAGTTGCATTTATCTGTACTAGCTTGAAACAACTTTATCTTGCTAAAACTCCAAGTATAATAACAAATTGGATTAACTTAATTCACTAAAATATGTAGTGTGAACATGTATAGGAGAAACGGAAATAGACAATGAATGGTTTAGAAATGAAGAATTTTCTTAGAGACGGTTGAAGCAAATCAGGTAAACGAATAACAAATGAAGAAGAGTTCAGTCTTTTATCAACGGAATTAAAACTTCAAAGAGATTAATTTCATTATTTCAAGCAGGTGTTAAGGCAAAGCTTGGTAATTTTTTTCCCATTTGGCATTTTTTGTGGGTGGGCTTGGCTGTTAACCACAATTGGGTTGACTGTATAAATTGAGTTTGTGATGACAAGCTATGACAATTTTGTATTATTATTGTATAATTACTTATATTTGAAAGACCTTTTCGTGTTCAGAAAAGTGTCATTTGTTTGCAGTTTATACGCGGATTACTAAAAGATAATATCATTAAAACAGGATCGTGACAAGAATATGGGGAAACGATTTAGATTTCTACCAAAAAAATATGACATGAACATAAGCCATTCTAGTGACCTACCGCTAAAAGCGAGGTGTGTATTATTAAACTCGACGTCAAGTTGCATTTATCAGTATTAGTTTGAAACTTCTTTACCATGGCGGAAAATAACTCATCATTCGAGTACGATCTTTATTCAAATGTAACAAATGTAACAGACGTCAATCTAGTTCCAAAGTTTGATCCCGTGGTACAAAAGGCAATTGACATCATCCTGATGATCATCATGGCGCTGGTAATGATGACATTAGGCTGTACAATTCAGCTAGAAGACCTTAAAAGGCAGCTGCGAACTCCCATCGCAATGGGTATGGCAATGTTCTGCCAATTTATTCTGTACCCTGCACTGGTGTTTGGCCTTGCGCATGCGCTAAAACCAGACAAGTGGGATGCCATTGGTATGATTTTACTAGGAACTTGTCCTGGGGGAGCGATTTCTAATATTATCACCTTCTGGGCCGGAGGAAATGTAGCCTTAAGGTGAGTACCATTATACGTGTTATATACGTGTTTCCTATAGTTTAAAGAAACTGTATAGAGAGAACTTCATTTACGGAATTTCGTAAGGTTTTATAAATCATAAGTTATTTGTACGAGATGTTTTTTTTTAAATGTCATCCTTACCTCATTTCTTTTGCTGTTGTTTTATTTCGCAAATATAATACTATCTATCTCTTTACTTCCAAGTGTTCTTTCTCTCTTATGAGTAGCATACATTCAGCTTTCAAAGCATACCTGATAAACATTAATAAACAACCCAATTAAATGCTGCCATAGCAGGGACATATCCATTGATCCCGAAAAGAAGAGGTCTATGCAATAATCTTATGAAGCATGTTATTTTGAACTTATCTGACACTGTTTAAAGACAATGATTTCGTTTGAATTGGATAATTATCTTAACAGATAAAACTGAAATACGATTTTTAACAATTTTATCCAGTACATCTCCTTCTGCAATTGGGTCATATACATATTTGCGCTGGCTAATGAAGCAATTATGTATGTAAAGGTAACAGCAGCAAAGAAATAAAATGTGGTTACAGTATTTATTTGAAATCATTGGTGGCACTATGATTAAAGTAATTGTGAAATTTTAACACAATATTAATGTTGCCTCAACAAGTAAGTAAATGTTGAAAGATAAAGGTCGTATGTGATGCATTTTAGCTTCGTATGGAGACCTGGGCTGTAAAAAAACCACTTGTACTATGGTCATATATCAATGAAAAGTCACATAGCTGACCACACTTTTGCAGCGTGAGTATGACAGCCGCGTCTACAGCTATAGGAATAGGGATGATGCCTCTCAATCTATGGATTTACACCCAGAGCTGGACAGATCAGTCTACAGTTGTGCCTTACATCAACATCGTCATCGCCCTCTTCCTGGTTATGGTTCCGGTCCCAATCGGAATGCTTATCCTTTGGAAATTTCCAAGAGCGGCCGTCTGGGTAGCCAAGGTAGTGGTCAAATGTTTTACACAAAAAATTAAAATTTAGATCAGTTGCAGAGAAAAAGTATAACTTTTTGGAAAATTTATCAAATCATAAGACATAAGGCATATGCATTTTATTATGGTCTATGCTCCCTCAAAAATCATAATACGAACGCTTTTTACGGTTTTGTATTCGGTCAACAAACAATGCCAGCGATTCGTATCGCGATTCTCTTGTCAACTCTTACCTCTTTCCATTATGTCTACGGATGCAAAATGATATAATATCTTAGATCACTAGAGGTTACGATACCAGTATGTTGAACTGGCAAGCACCATTATTGTATTTATGAAGGAATATCTAAATCCTTTAGGAGAAGACAAAAGATGCAAATGTAGAAATAAGTAAGACGAGAGGCTCAATACGTTTTTTAATACAAGTAGATAAAGTCCTCACATGATAGCATTTCTGATTACCGTTCTTACTTTCAACGAAAATCGAATGCGCAGCATACCAAAGTCTATCACATCATCGAAGTCCTTACGAAATATAAGACATAGTCTGAATCTACGATAGCACCCAGGGCAGCCCATCAAATCTCTACTGGCTAAGGACTATTAAGTACATCAAATCTTTAAGGACTCGAGAATTCTAACTCAAGCAAATCTCTAATGGCTAAGGACTATTAAGTCCATCAAATTGTTAAGGACTCGATGATTCCAAGTCAAGCAAGTTTCTAATGGTTAAGGACTCTAAGTCAATTAGATCGTTAAGGACTCGCGTATTCTAAGTCAAGCAAATCTCTAATGAATAAAGACTCCAAGTCAATCAGATCGTTAATGACTCGAGGATTCTAAGAAAAGCAAATCTCTAATGGCTAAGGATTTTAAGTCCATCAAATCTTTAAGGAATAGAGAATTCTAACATACAGGATATTTGACAGTCCAAACTAAATGTGAAAACTTCACATGCGTTCGTTTGATAATAAGAAACTTATTTTTTTAAATATTAAGCCAATAATGTTGCCAACAGTTTACTAAATGATACTACCATTACTTCGAGTATCCATACAGGAATTACTATTACCACTACCACTAATACAAGCACTGCAACAAATAATAATAATAATAATAATAATAATAATAATAATAATAATAATAATAATAATAATAATAATAATAATAATAATAGCGTTATTAGTATTGATGAATATTTAATTATTTTCATTTTGTTGTCAAGTATCTAAACTTGTTGGAAAGAGATTTGATAAAGTCTTATGAAAGCAACATGAAATATTCGAGATTTTATAATAAAATCACAGAGTTATCTACATCCGAAAATCGACACTATATTCTTCATAGTTAATTATTTATTTTACAGATTGGTAGTGTGCTTGGCATTTTGATCATTGTAAGCGTCATTGTATTATTGATCTACCAGTACCCAAGGATGTTCCTCTCCGGTTGGCAAGTATGGGTGGCCGCAGGGCTCATGCCATCTCTCGGACTCTGTCTCGGCTTTTTAATGTCATCTGTCATCCGCTTGCCATATAACGTCAGAAAGGCCATAGCGATTGAGATCAGCACCCAGAACGTTGCCCTTTGTTTGACTTTGATAGTCATCTCGTTCCCTCAGGAAGTATGTTTTCAAATAATGATGTATCCGATGCTATTTGGAATTTTCTCCTTTCTAACACTTCTATTATTTGTTGCACTATGTCAGTATATCTCATATAAAAATAAAATTATTCGGAAAGGAATCAAAAAGGAAATGATAGATCAGCTTTGTCCACTTAATAACTTAAATGAGAATTCAAACTTATAGACATTGTTTCATTTAAGCAATACAGTGAGTATTAATAAGTAGACGAAATTACTATTTTCGTATTTATTTGGCAACATCTTTGTCTAGGACCTGTCCCTCTAGTGGAACAAAGGTTTGTAAAGGTAAATATTTAAAAACATGGCTTACAACATACTTTTCGTTCGACAAAAAAGTAACATTTTTTATGCAATTAGTAGTGAGATACTGAAATATATAAAAGACAATGGTGGCGCCACTGTGGGGATACCACTTTTATCGCCTGAGTATATCACATTTGGAAGTACTTTCCTTTTGCATATATATATATATATATATATATATATATATATATATATATATATATATATATATATATATGTGTGTGTGTGTGTGTGTGTGTGTTATTTTGACACATATTTCCCTATGTAGGCACATTTCATTTTAAGCTTCGTCTCTCTCTCTCTCTCTCTCTCTCTCTCTCTCTCTCTCTCTCTCTCTCTCTCTCTCTCTCTCTCTCTCTCATGTGTCAACTCTACACCTTGTTTTCTACCTAAATGTAATCAGTGAGGTGCCATCAAATACATGCATAAAAACAAACTTCAAAGAATGAAGCAGACTTCAAGCGTTAGCATGTTGCATATTAGTTTTCTCCATGTATTATGGAAGTTGTAAGAGAATGAATTCATATGGCTATTGATCTGTGACGATAGATAAATTAGCCATTGATTAGTGTTGAATGCCAACCATGAAATCGATAAATGTATGCAGGGTCTGCTTTCTAGCTAGACTGCAAGCTTGCCAAAATCGTACAAAAATTTACTTCTTAATTTTAGAAAAAAACAAAATAAAGAAAGAAAATCACTACAGGTAAACTGAAAATCAATTTTCTTTTCTGTTTAAAGATGTTTCGCTCTGAAATCTGTCCGATACAACCGCTCAGTTACATTTCTAGCCACTACATAAATAGTACCAACTTTTCATGCAATTAGTAAACAAAATGTCTTCATTTTCGTACGAATACAGTCATTATTTTGATAAAATAAACACTTTGAAGCATAATATGTACAGGCTGAGTTAGTGAAATTTCGTTGTCCAACAATTATTGTGAAATTTAGGAACATCTTTGTATTATAACTATTTAACGTTTTAACGCCGTTGCAATAACGTTGCAATTAAGTTGTGGCAACGTGGTCATATTACGTTATGGGAAAGTTACTGGAATGTTGCTACAATGTTGATGTTTGACGTCATAAAGTAACATTAATACAACATTCTGGCAACAATTGAAACCTATTGAGCAGCGAAAACTGAAAACTGACAAAAAAGTCCAATACTTCACTTAAACTGCCAAAATGCCAACATTACCATAAGTCTAGGATAAGCAGGAGGGATTTTCCAGAGGATTGCCATTGTCACCATAATGGTTATCAGGTCTGCACCATTTTTATTTGGGACAAATCAAACTCACCAGTAAAAGTCGAACATACCAAAAGGAGTGACGATAAGATGCCAGGTCACATGAGTGCACACATCACGCCACATTAGACAAATTTTCGCACTTGGGAGGCAACTTATCCGTGATAACTCCCGAAAATTAATTTAAAGTCACAAATATAAAAATGGACTGTACTGTTTAGAAGTTTTGTTTAATTGTTAAGCTAACCTAAACAAGACTCTCAAATGATTAAATAGTAAAGATATTTAAGAAGAGACATCGGTATGATTAAAGAAAACAGTTCTACGAATATTTACCACAACTTTATGTTATGCTGATTTTTCTGGAATTTTGTTCAGATTAAAAATTAAGAATCGGTATTCTTCAAAGTCAGTCTGTGTCTTATTCTGCTCAAGTTCCTGCAAACAGAAAATTATTTTTAAATGCTTAAACAAAGTTACATATCATCTCAGCCCTGCTTATATATTGAAAGTCAAGTTAACTAGCGTAATGGAACTTTCTTCACTGTACTCGTGTTTCCCTTGAAATCGTCAAGCAAGTTACACTTTGAACACACTTGCCAATTCAATCAAGTGGATGGTGAAATCGAGTCGCGAAAAGTAGCTTATGCATGTTATCACTTAGCACGTAGACAGTACAATTGATTACATGTTATTCATGTGTGCTGTGTTTATTACTTATAAACCCCGTGTATATAACAATCACTGAAAAATGCCCGTATTGATTTGTATAGCACCAAAAGCATCATAATATTAAACATAAGAATATCAAAATTGTATGGCTCATTGATGTCAGCAATTACCAAAATTTAATTATCTTTTATTGTGCTATTCCTATTTTATGTATGTGTATATCAGCATGTATTCACTTGTATAAACATAAATTTCTTTAAATTTCGATTGTAATTTTATTTAATTTAGTGTAGTTTTTTTTTCTTCAAAAATATATATTTTTTTGTCAAGAACGATAAGTCTTATGTTCTTTATTGGCCGGATTGTCATATACGAAGCCGTCCGAAGCCGTGCCTTAGAAGTTTCCGTCAGACTTCATGATGAGAATTCGCTTTTCTTTACATATAAGAAAGGTAAAAAAAAAACCCTACATACTATTTTTAAAGATTGTTTAGGATAGCAGTGCAAATTAATGTTTAAAGACATTAGGATTTTTTTTGAAACAATTTGATTCAAGTTTCTTCGAAGCTTTAGAGACATTAGGAATTTTTTGAAACAAATTGATTCAATTTTCTTCGAAGCTTCGAAGCATTTTTGTGGGGTTTTTTTTCATTATGTCACATAAATTTTTAAATATAGTGTGGAATGGATTGTTTACATTTTATTAAGTGCTTTTGTAATCATAGAATTGACTATTGTAAATACGATTCATGATCAGTAATAATTTAGAAACAAAGAATGTCTTTAAGTTACAGAATATAATATTTAGGTATTTTAGGTCCAACATTAGAATGCTTTCAAGGTGATGTGGTATTAGTCTGAAATATTGAATTCTTATGCATTGTGGCTATCGTTAATTCGTAGTTTTTAAACTTTTTATATTAAATTTCAGAATTGTATGTAATTGATATTTTGGATAAATATAATAAATTGATATGTACTTTTTATGTCTAAACTTTAACACTTTACGTATACGTATTTCAAAGTCTTTTATGTAATTCTCTATATTCAGTGTTCTTTAATTTCAATAAAGTAATTTCGAAAAAACTTCATGTTCAGAATTCGCCTTTTCTTACAGTTGGAAACCGGTACCTCTCCGCACCCCATTGATGTAAAATAACACCGTCATTACCGGGAATGATACCTCCGTAAAAGAGGGCTCGAACTCTGTCATCTTTACATTGCTCTAATACTGAACGCTAATAAGTTGAGCGTGATGAAAAAGAACCTTACCATAAATCGTCATCCGTTAATAATGAGCTGAAAATACTCGAATTTTTCTTCATGATAATTTAATGTGGTATTTATGCTTATTCCAAAAAAAAATACAATGCTTTAGAAATAGGCTTTGATGTTGAAACTTCCTGATTTCAACTGTCTCCACTCCACGTTCATACTTTTATTCGGTCTACTGTGAGGTAATTGTGTATGCTGTACTATTATTTATTTTCACTATAAACAACTATATTATTTATTTTTTACCTTACAATTGTTTCTTACAATCCAATCTGCCGTTTTCAGGAATCTTAATTGATACTGTTTATGTTAAAACCTGCTCTATGAGAGGATGGAGATTGTCTGCCCTTTCTAATTAGTATCTATTAAAACTTCAGACGAAGATATGATTCGGTGGTATCAGAAAATTATGCATGTTCAGATACGGGGTAAATATATCAGTATATTTAGGATGTAAACACATCGATGTGGATTAACTATGGTAATTTATTTAAACGTTATATGATACAAATTAATTACGGTAGATTTAATATTTATATAACGCCATTTAGACATCATTATTAAATGCTATCTCAAATTCGTATTGTTATAAGCCAGGGGTCTTTTGCTTGACCGAGCCGTGCCAAAACCCTGGTTCGAATCCCGCTAGAAGTAATAAGTTTACTCCATATTTCCAAAGACTTCTATACAACTTCAGTTGTAAGTTGGAAAGCTCGACGTATCCATTCTATACTCTATACATAAATTTTACTATAATCAATGTAAGACCACATTATTTACAACTTGCCAAATAATCATCAACCGCACACCCGCATAGTTTCTCTACATTAACTTTCCGTTCCGCCAGTATTTCGCACTGTAGTAATTCTACAAATATCCATAATGGGGGAGACTATTTAAACTGTGCCACCTGTTGTTATTCGCCATATGATTTGTATTCTTTATATTACCTACCTCGTATGGCACGATCTACCTTTGGTGTGATTTAACACCCTTTTCGGTCCTGTATTTATTTCCTGCTACTGTATCCGTTCCATTTTTTCCTTCTTATACTTAAATTGTTGCCGTATCTCTTAGAATGGAGACGATGTCTCAACAAATACAGAAAATATTCAAAACTTTACGCAATGAAACTGATTCCTTACTTAGCCTAAAGCATCATTGCACTCTTGCTTCATATCCTCGAAACAAATACAGTCACTAAAGGTCTTCAAATTCTTGTGAAACCGCAAATTATTGGCAAGAGCTCAAACGGATTCAACAAAAGATGGAATAAAAATAACTCACGACGCTTCCATGAAACTCACAGCCCTACTTAGTAAAAACGTAAAACATCAATATCTAGTCAAATCAGCAACCATTGAAGAACTAAAACTTCAGCCCAATTCCGTCTCAACCACAGCTGGAGTTCCGAAACGAGGAAGGAAAAGGAATCATACTGTATACGCCGCCTTAGAACATTGAAACCAAGCGGTCTAAACCAAGAAGACTAGAAAATGAAAACTATGCACTAGTAGAATTTAATATTTTCTAAATCTTCTTAGCATCCTTCAATTTTTACTATAAGAATAACTGGTATAAAATCAAATATCCGGGATATAATTTTCGATACATAAATGTACAAAAAGTAAAAATAGATGTCGCTTTGGCTTGCAGACTTTTAGGGAATTATACACCGTTTTCAGTATCCGCAACTAGTCTATACAAGCTGGTTGTATTTATAGTTTTAACTCATGTGGAGACAGCCATGTAGAAGTTTACACACACAACGTTTTTGTGTTTATTTGTTTCGCACTGTTCGTCGTCAGTTTATTGCATCTATTTTAATCAATCCCTGACACACATGATCCCTAGGTGGATCCAGTGCGCTTGAAAGGGTTGTTATCCGCCATATGATTTGTATTCTTTATATATATATATATATATATATATATATATATATATATATATATATATATATATATATATATATATATGTTAATACAAACAATACTATCATACAGGTTACAGACATTAAATTCGTACTCTACCGAGTTTCGAACCCAGGTCCGCAAGTAGATGGCACCCATCGCCTTGCTTGCACGCACTAGCCCATATACCAATGATAGTATTGTTTGTTTTATTATTTCTGCCCACTATTATCAAGATTCTACTACAGAATCCAGGGACAGTACTGTCTGTTCTGTCTGGTATATATTTATAATTCTTTGTAATACAAAAATCCTATATGCCTTGATTTTTTTCATAGGAAACTGGAACAACCGTGTATATGTATGAGAGTATGACAGTTATTTACTAGGTCGTAATGCGAGTGTGTCTGCTACGCACAAGCTTATATAACAGCGACTCAGTGCTATCACTTTTGGCTGATGAGGGCTTAGTCGTGATGGTATATGGACTGGTGAGTGCAGGCAAGGCGATGGGTGCCATTTACTCGCGAACCTGGGTTCAAAACTCGGAAGAGTACGAATTTTATTTCTCTAACCTGTATGATAGTATTGTTTGTATTAAACTATTTTTTCTGCCCACTATTATCAAGATTCTATTACAGAATCCAGAGAAAGCACTGTATGTTCTGTCTGGTATATATATATATATATATATATATATATATATATATATATATATATATATATATATATATATATATATATATATATATACACATGAACCGCTCAGGTGGCCTAGTGGTTAGAGCGTCTGCTTCAAATGCCGAAGGTTGTAGGTTGGATCCCAGATCAAGTCATACCAGAGACTTACAAAAATGGTACTAACAGCTGCCTCGCTTGACGCTCAGCATTAAGAGGTTTGTGTTAGGACTGGTCGGCCTTGTTTCAGGATCATGTGACTGGGTGGGACATTATTCTATTTGTCTGCGGCATGATCCCCCATTGCTTAGACATTATATAAACTGTCACACTGCAGACATCGTAGCGATATGACTGAAAAATTGATAAAGCTACGTTAAAAATTATAAATACACCATAAGCACACCATATATATATATATATATATATATATATATATATATATATATATATATATATATATATATATATATATATATATATATATATATATATATATATATATATGATTCTTCAGTGACAGACATAAATGATAATTTGATAATTGTTTTCTAAAGCATTTTGTGAGATGCCTTAACAAGATAATTGTTACAATTTGTCTTAAAATTGCTCTCTGAAGTCCTTAAGTCAGTAGGTAACCACTCCCCCACTCCGTTGTCAGAATATTTGAAAACCATAAATGACTTTTAGCTTATCATATGAAATAGTAAAATTAAAATTATTTGCCTTCTCTTGCTGGTAACTTTTATGAATTAAGACGAGTTGAGGGTTTGGTGATGTCAAAAGGCGTGGGGCCCATAAGCCGGTGCCTACATTGCCTATTGGGTAATCCGGCACTGTAACAGTATCGTTTCTCATTAAAGGTGTTTATATCGTCGTCTTAAAGAAACTTCCAGGCAATAGATACATCTTCGGAATATAAATTAAACACGCTTGCATTATATCTGTTATATAATTTATAAGAAAAACTCGACCTATAAATCAAAATTTCTTAAACCATTGTTGCCAGTATTCTTTCATCGACCAATAATTAAATACGTAAGCTCATATTATCGTCCTAATGACATTACAATTACGTAATCAGGGACACTCAGTAATGCTTAAAGTTTGTTCACCATTTGTCTGTATAAAGAGTGGCTTAGAAAGTAATTCGAAGTCAATAAGTGACGAGTTACCTCTCTTTGGCTTTCCTCTACTAGTTTTCACATATTCTCGGTTTATCCAGACTGGATCGGCATACATATTTTAAAAAGTGCCATAGAATGTCAAAGCAATCCCAAGCAACCATGGCAACTCCAATGGGAACAAATAGTTTCCATCAAACATATTTTCGTTATTGGGAGGGGACCCAATAATTAAGTTTAAGGGGCGCTCAACAATTATTATGTACTTTTGAGAGAGTGACGTATGTAATGTGAAGTTGTTTGCGTTTAAAACATGCAGTGGAGAGAATGTTGTCAAACCTCAATGCTACTTCGATGTACTGTATATGATATTTCTTTGGATATTGTACTTTTGCAAATTGTAAATGATTTTAGCACACTTCAAACTAAAATGACTGCTCCTTTGTGCTCAAATATTAATCCTGAATTTAATTAAAGTACTATATCCTTAGCAGTTATTAAAATAGGGAAAATGAATTTTGCCAGTCTAGACAATACCAGTTATTGAAAGTGCAATGAATGAATTACCAAATACTTAAATGTAAAATGGTTGTCGGCTCTTTTTTTAAATATTTACTTCTGATGTTCAGGAAGTGAAAATGACCAAGTGGAGCAGGCACTTTTTTGGAAGGTGCACATCTGGAGTAACGTCAATCTGTATACTCTATAATCCATGTTACACCCATCAATCATACACCAAAATAAAGGGAATTAAAGGATTTTTTAACAATACCTAATATATACAAGGTCTTTTTTTAAGTAACCAGTATAACTGGTGAGGAAACCCGAGAAATTCTTTTTCTTTATAATTCTAACCCTATGCAAAATAGGAAACTATAGAGCACTATCTTAACAAGGGTAGATATAAAATTTCATCTTTGAAAATATGAGGGTAAACTACGTTAAAAACTGATTCACCTTGCCGTATGTTTGCATTAAGCGGATAGATCTTCTCCCATTACCTAAATATTGACATCAATTTATGGAGTCGAATGGTTATGACGTCATAAATTAACCCTTTCATGAGCGTCTGGATTTTTAACATCCTGATTAGCACAAAATTTATGCATTGAGTAATTTGGCATTCTTTTTGCCTTTACTACTTGTGCAATAATAACTTTCTTTACAGTGGGAAATTTGTTGTGAATACTGGATGGATATTGGGTAAACTTTATTTCAGCATGCATGGGATGCTATGATTGGTTGCTATGGCTGCCAAATCCAGCCTAGAATGTGTAAAAATCATGATAGAAGTACATATCCTTATTGTTCATTTATATTAAGCTTTCTATTATCTTTCCTAATCAGCCACGCTTTGAATTTTTTAATATATGATTGAGAAAAGTTAGATTTTATTAGATGTTCTAATGATTTGGTTTGGGTTATTCAAATTCTACCAGATAAAGTCACAAATAATGTTGTTTTTTTTACCGAAATGTTAAGAATGAAACTTAAAATCAATAAAAATTTTGGCTGAATATTCTGTGCTTACATTTATTTGAATGTACTTACGTGGTCTTAAACATTTCAAATATACAAAACGTATTTTGGTCTAACATTTTAGTTGTTGAATTTATACGAAATAAATTGGTTACTATGGTACAAAACAAAGCAACAGTGATATTATTACGACGTGATGATGTTATACAAAATCTCCCTAATAGCAATGCCTGTGATCAAGTTAAAATAACTTGAAAGAAAACTGATGATTGACCAAAAAAATCATAAAAATACATGATTGTCAAAGCAATTTGATTATTTTTATGCAGATTTATTGGCATATATTCGTTTATATTATGATTTTGGGTATTGCATTACTTTGATCAGTTACAAAGAATATACCACAATGACTACTGATGATAAACCAAGCTCTTGTATGCTAAGATAAGAATTTTCTCAAGGAAAACTGAGATGATCAGCTTTCAAGTCTGTTACAAGATTTTTATTTTCATGCAAACTTTAGATAACTGGGATTTACTGTATATGTTATGCATTTATTTTGCATCGTGGAAGCAAGCAGAAATTACAATGAAAGTCTTAAGTTTACATACAAATAAGCAAATTTAAATTTATTGAACAGTCCTCAAATCCAAGTGTTCTCCTCTTTTACATCTACCATTTATTCAAAAACAAACTCTACAAAATAAAATTGTCTCTGAATCCAACACACTTTTAAGTATGCCATTCTATTCCATATTTATGTGGTGTTGTATGCACTCTTTAACAAGATGCCGCCTATTAACAAAATTCGTTACGCGTAATTTATGTAAATGTATAAGTACTCAAGAAAATAAAAAGCCGTCCAAACCAAGTTTTAAAGCCATTCATCATTACTAGTGATCTAGTGATTACAAGAGCATAGCGGTATATCAATTGGCAGATTTAAAGCAATGTGATTTAAAAATCGAGATAAAAAGTGTACTTTCATTATAAATTGTAATACCTTGTCAAAACTACAGTTTTTTGGGCAATGACAAGTAAGTCATAATATATTCTAATTGGTGTATATAATGTCATAGGAAATAGGATGTATAATCCGTATTTTATTTTGAAGCAAATGCCTTTCTATTCATGTTATGGGAATCATAAGAAAATAAATGTGTACTCTTTTGATTTTGGATAAAAGTAAACCCTCCAAAAGAAACAGTTGTCAAAAGAGAGAAAGAGAACTTGACTTTCATATGTCGCGAAAATAAATATTTGCATTTCAATAGACGATATCAGTTTCAATATACCCACTGTGAGTGTGTCCTATTGTTTGAAATTCTCCAAGTCGGCAAGCTAGTAGAGTTTTTGGAGGAGTTTGGGTAAAAACGGCAGTCCTGTTAGGAAAGGTTTAAAGGAAGGACAGATTCTGAAGAAGGAATAAAGACTGAAACAAATTTAGAAGGAAAGAAAAACGAGTACACGTGAAACATATAGGAAAAGCTAATCGGGAATTTAAAGAAAAAATATTAAGTCATAGAAGTCTAATGTAGAAAACACCAGATGAGAACAAAGAGATAGAGAGGGAAAATGAAGCAGAATTGGAGAGGATAGAATTAGATAAAATGGCAAACTTAAAAGCAGAAAAAGAAAAGAAAATATGGGAAGCATACTTTGCTAGAATAAAAAAAAATCTTTCCATATTGGAAAGATGCCAACATTGCTTTTGCTTCCAAAATAGGCTGATGCGCTCGATTGACATTTAAATCTTTCTGTATGCTTGGGAAACATGGACGCTCATATCAGACCTACAAAGAAGGATTCAAACCTTCAAAATGAGATTCAACCACAAGATGTTTGGCATCTCATACATTGACCATGTAACCAACGAAGAAGACCACAGCAGGATCCAACAAGCCATCAGATCATATGAAGACCTCTTGACCACTGTATAAAAGTGCAAAATGAACTGGTATGGTCATGTCTAAAAATCATCTGGACTGGTAAAAACAATCTTGCAAGGTACAATGCGAATAACAGGCAGACAGAAAAAGAGTTGGAAGACAACATTAAGGAGTGGACAGGCATGAAATTTGGAGATTCCAAAAGGGCAGTCGAGAACGGGAAAGATGGAGAGAATTGGTTGTAAAGTCAACTGTGGTGCCCCAACGATCTCTTGGTTAAATGATTGATGATGATGATGATGATGATGATGATGATGATGATGATGATGATGATGATGATGATGATGATGATGATGATGATGAGACCAAAATTGCTTCATTGGCATTAGGGCACAAGAAGTTATAAAAGTGGCTACCACTGCCAGATAATGAAAACTAAAAGGTATAAATCTGCATTGATGAAGGTGAAGACAATATAAACGAATACTTATACAGGTTTGATAGACTCGCCTTAGTTTATAATTTTTATTAAAAATAAATTACAGTTGCAGCTCAGAATGCTAAGTAAAGATGAACTGTTGTTATACTTGTGCTTATTTGTCTCACCAAAAGCTGTGTTATTCTTCTAGAAATTAAACTAAGCACTTTTAATCTGATTTTTAGCTCACCAAATAAGGTTTGGATACACCGTTTTGGTAAATGAAGAAAGGGTCAAATTTACCAAGTTTAAAAGCATTGCAGAGTACGGAATAATTGATAAAACGTACGAGAAGCGGCTAAGAAATAAATGAAGTTTTATATTTCAGAATGCTACAGGTGAAGATTACGTAAAACTTTCCTATAAACTCGTTGTATTGTGCTTAGGCAGCTATGATTTACTCTATAAGTCATGTGTTTGTAGTAAAATTTAGAGCAATGTAATTCTGGGAAAACAGGATTCTTATCGCTTGCAAGCAGTACAAAAAGTTCAGTATGTTGGAAAAGCTAAGACTAAGAAAAATTTAAACCACTCTCGGGCAACGATGTATTCTTCAACGAAACCCGAATCTATTTTCCTTCATATATAATTTTACTCCACATAATTCCATGACAATACCACCACCCACCCATCCCCCAATTTAAATGGGTGTGACTTTCGATCTGATCGAGTTTGTTATGCATAATTCTTGCTATGACATAAATTGTTCTCAGAACAACAGTTACAACCTTTTTTTAAATGATAAAAAGTTTGTTAGAATATTAAATATTGCATTTTTGTGACAATTCCTTGAAAATTTCAATCATAACGTGTAATAATTAGTGGAAATTATTTATTATGTTTTATGTCTTATAATAACATATTGATTATCAATTATTTATAAATAATATTACTTTTCTATATTATAAATCAAAGATAGCATTCCGTTTCATTGTTTAATAAACAGTATTTTGATCACATGACAGAAGTCTATGCATACCTTTATCTTTCCTCTACCTTGTGGGTAAACTGCGACTAGTATATTTTTAATAGCTATATTGATTTGTTAGAAAGAGTAATAGTCCATGTTGTATTATAACTTTAAAAAATATTTTTCTTTTATTTAAAAATCATAAATGATCTTGCTTGTTCTTTAATGATTGCCATTCTTGAAGAGAGAGAGAGAGAGAGAGAGAGAGAGAGAGAGCGAGAGAGAGCGAGAGAGAGAGAGAGAGAGAGAGAGAGAGAGAGAGAGAGAGAGAGAGAGAGAGAGAGAGAGAGAGAGATTTCGGTTACATAATATTAGGAATATACTCAAAGCTGGTTAGTGACGCAAGTTTGAAGCTCCCGTTTTCCTCGGACAATTAAAGAAAATATTTTAGCACAGAATGACATCGTGTCCGCATCATGATGGCCATAAAATTTACATAATTATATTTATATAGACATAGCTTACCAAGCAACAGTGTGTATCGCTATTCTATTGGACTTAGTATTTGCGAACAACGATTGAATGGACATAAAGTCACTAATGGTCTATAATGCGCTAAATTATGGCATTACGTAGAATAATGTATATATGACTCGTTATTATCTATATAGCATCCTTTGACTGATATAACTACCTAATTCTACATTTACTAACAACTAAATGCTTTTTAGTCAATTTATCTTCAAAATGTTGCCATTGAATTTTAAAACAAGCAAAACGCTCTTTCTTAAGATGTGAAAAAAATTAAACGTTGTGATGCGAAAGGTTTCAAATTTAAAGAAAAAGGGAGAGTAGGCGAGCAATTTATATGCATTGGCTTTAAACGAATGCAAGAGAAAATTATATATTGTTATGCTGTACTCAATCACCAACAAAAAATTGATAAATAAGCATGTCAGAAATTTTTAATTAAAAAGTTACGAAAAGGCATTTCAGATGATGAATGAATAAATAAAACTATTGAATGCAGACATAAAGTACTTAGAAGATATGCAAAATGTTATCTAGACAAATTACTGAACTAATTAAGCAATGACATGCTGTTAGATTAAAGTTCCTATGACTTTATCTTCTAAAAAGAAACAGATGCCTCTTTTTATGCCTAATTAATCGCGACTCCTGGTATGCCTTTAATACATGCAAGTGCAGAATTACATTATTATTACATTGTTTCCAAATGATGACAGTCTAATTATAAAGCCATACATTCGTGTCCATGTAATTTAAAAGATCAGATGCAGTCCTTTTCTAAAACAAACATAAAAACAAAAACTAAATGACATGCTTCCTTTCTGTGCGAGTGATTGTAAGAAAAGAATCGATACACATTGCAAAAAACAGTTATTTTGAGCAAAAAACCTTCTCGAATAATAACACCAAAGTTCAGAGCAATACAAGTTTGCAGTTTTAAACAATATAACCTCGACAGAGTAGCTAAAGGTGCCGAATCTCTGTATTACCAGGCCAGTGTGTACATAGAAGAGCTCTACAAAGTAGCTTTGCATGCATAATCTCTGTATTACCAGGCCAGTATGTACACAGAAGAGCTCTACAAAGTAGACATGCATGCATAATCTCGGTATTACCAGGCCAGTATGTACACAGATGAGCTCTACAAGGTACTTATGCATGCATAATCTCCGTATTACCAGGCCAGTATGTACACTGATGAGCTCTACAAAGTAGCCATGCATGCATAATCTCCGTATGACCAGGCCAGTATGTATACAGAAGAGCTCTACAAAGTAGCCATGCATGCATAATCTCTTTATTACCAGGCCAGTATGTACACAGAAGAGCTCTACCAAGTAGTTATGCATGCCGAATCTCTGTATTACCATGCTAGCATGCACACAGAAAACCTCTAGAAAGTAACTATACATGCCGAATCTTTGTATTACCAGGCCAGTATGCACACAGAAAAATTCAACAAAGTAACTATACATGCCGAATCTTTGTATTACCAGGCCAGTATGCACACAGAAAAATTCAACAAAGTAACTATACATGCCGAATCTGTGTATTACCAGGCCAGTATGCACACAGAAAAATTCAACAAAGTAACTATACATGCCGAATCTTTGTATTACCAGGCCAGTATGCACACAGAAAAATTCAACAAAGTAACTATACATGCCGAATCTGTGTATTACCAGGCCAGTATGCACACAGAAAAATTCAACAAAGTAACTATACATGCCGAATCTGTGTATTACCAGGCCAGTATGCAGACAGATGAGCTCTACAAAGCAACTATATATATATATATATATATATATATATATATATATATATATATATATATATATATACACACACACACTCTAGTCTCTGTATTACCATGTCAGTATATACACAGAAGACATCTGATTTAAAATACCCTATTCATCTAACAAGTTTGCAGAAATGACGTGTCCGTGATATGTGAAGGTCTTAATAAACTGTGTCTGCATTTAAGAAAATCTGGTATTTTACATGATTGCCAAAACGTCCAAGTCTAATGAGCATATATAATTTTTTGTTTAATTATATTTATTATTATACAATATATAAGTTTCAATAGCATAGTTGTCACAGGTAGTTAATAAGTTCTGCATGGTCTCACTGCTTTGGAAATTACATTTTGGGGCCGTTCATTTCTATCGCGGCTAGAGAGCAATACGTCTCACTTTTCCGCAGCTTCAAAATAGCTGAATTTTAAAAGAACTAAGATTATACGATGCGGCATATACCTTCATTTTTTTATACTACAATGGGGAAATGTAAACCTTCATTATCATAGAAAAAAAATCCAAATCTGGTGTCTCAAACATTCGATCCTTGGCCGAAAGTAAGCTGCAACATGTTTTCTCAAAGGTTTTCTCTGAAATATCACATTTATCATCTACAGCTATTTACCCCAGGACTTTAACTCCATATTGACGAACTGCATTTTTGATGTAACTGTGTCTCTCTTTAATCAATTGTGTACAGTTCATTTTAATATTATCGGCCCAACAACTACTGAGTCTATTTGTTTCTTTCTGGCTTTTATTGTTTGATGTTGTTTTACCTTTAAATATGCGGTAATTGCCTTTATATAGACGCACTAAACATGCAACATCGCCCGACTTCATTCCGTATTTAAAACCTCTTGAGGAACGTAGTCTGGCTGGGATCATTAAACTGATACATTAATGTTGTCAGACACGTGACCAATATACCTTGTTCATTGTAATATTATGCATTTTTTGCTTGTGTGATCAAAGCAAGTTGGTTTCTTGGTAACTATCGTCATGGTACAAGTAATCGCAATACATCAAACGTATTAAGCTATTTAATTACTAGCACTCTATAATTCCTTTGATATTTTGGTCCTGTAATAGTCCAACATAAATTAATAGTTTTTATCTTAAAACACAAAACTCCTTCACAGGTGTGGTCCTTAGCAAATCTTTGAATATTAGTATAACTGTCTTTTTATCGGTCTCTTGTTTAGAATGACATAAACTGATTGTCATGACAACGTATGCATTTCATAATTGACACAGTGAATCTCCCACGGGCAAAGTAGCTTCGTTGGATAATTGTATTAGTTTCTGTAGGTTGACTAAAGGTTAATAACAATATTTAAAATAACTTTGATGCTCTAAATCGCTGTATAAACGATTCACTAATTTCATTATATTACTTGCTAGACTAGCCAGTATCAAGTAAAAAAGTCAAATTTCATTATATTACTTGCTAGACTAGCCAGTATCAAGTAAAAAAGTCAAATTTCATTATATTACTTGCTAGACTAGCCAGTATCAAGTAAAAAAGTCAAATTTCATTATATTACTTGCTAGACTAGCCAGTATCAAGTAAAAAAGTCAAATTTCATTATATTACTTGCTAGACTAGCCAGTATCAAGTAAAAAAGTCAAATTTCATTATATTACTTGCTAGACAAGCCAGTATCAAGTAAAAAAGTCAAATTTCATTATATTACTTGCTAGACTAGCCAGTATCAAGAAAAAAAGTCAAATTTCATTATATTACTTGCTAGACTAGCCAGTATCAAGTAAAAGAGTCAAATTGCATTATATTACTTGCTAGACTAGCCAGTATCAAGTAAAAGAGTCAAATTTCATTATATTACTTGCTAGACTAGCCAGTAATAAGTAAAAGAGTCAAATTTCATTATATTACTTGCTAGACTAGCCAGTATCAAGTAAAAAAGTCACATTTCATTATATTACTTGCTAGACCAGCCAGTATCAAGTAAAAGAGTCAAATTTCATTATATTATTTGCTAGATTAGCCAGTATCAAGTAAAAAAGTCATATTTCATTATATTACTTGCTAGACTAGCCAGTATCAAGTAAAAAAGTCAAATTTCATTATATTACTTGCTAGACTAGCCAGTATCAAGTAAAAAAGTCAAATTTCATTATATTACTTGCTAGACTAGCCAGTATCAAGTAAAAAAGTCAAATTTCATTATATTACTTGCTAGACTAGCCAGTATCAAGTAAAAAAGTCAAATTTCATTATATTACTTGCTAGACTAGCCAGTATCAAGTAAAAGAGTCAAATTTCATTATATTACTTGCTAGACTAGCCAGTATCAAGTAAAAAAGTCAAATTTCATTATATTACTTGCTAGACTAGCCAGAATCAAGTAAGATAGTCAAATTTCATTATATTACTTGCTAGACTAGCCAGTATCAAGTAAAAAAGTCAAATTTCATTATATTACTTGCTAGACTAGCCAGTATCAAGTAGTAAAGTAACATTTCATTATATTACTTGCTAGATTAGCCAGTATCAAATCAAAAAGTCAAATTTCATTATATTACTTGCTAGACTAGCCAGTATCAAATAAAAAAGTCAAATTTCATTATATTACTTGCTAGACTAGCCAGTATCAAGTAAAAGAGTCAAATTTCATTATATTACTTGCTAGACTAGCCAGTATCTAGTAAAAAAGTCAAATTTCATTATATTACTTGCTAGACTAGCCAGTATCAAGTAAAAAAGTCAAATTTCATTATATTACTTGCTAGACTAGCCAGTATCAAGTAAAAAGTCAAATTTCATTATATTACTTGCTAGACTAGCCAGTATCAAGTAAAAGAGTCAAATTTCATTATATTACTTGCTAGACTAGCCAGTATCAAGTAAAAAAGTCAAATTTCATTATATTACTTGCTAGACTAGCCAGTATCAAGTAAAAAAGTCAAATTTCATTATATTACTTGCTAGACTAGCCAGTATCAAGTAAAAAAGTCAAATTTCATTATATTACTTGCTAGACTAGCCAGTATCAAGTAAAAAAGTCAAATTTCATTATATTACTTGCTAGACTAGCCAGTATCAAGTAAAAAAGTCAAATTTCATTATATTACTTGCTAGACTAGCCAGTATCAAGTAAAAAGGTCAAATTTCATTATATTACTTGCTAGACTAGCCAGTATCAAGTAAAAAAGTCAAATTTCATTATATTACTTGCTAGACTAGCCAGTATCAAGTAGAAAAGTCATATGTCATTATATTACTTGCTAGACTAGCCAGTATCAAGTAAAAAAAGTCAAGTTTCATTATATTACTTACTAGACTAGCCAGTATCAAGTAAAAAGTCAAATTTCATTATATTACTTGCTAGACTAGCCAGTATCAAGTAAAAGAGTCAAATTTCATTATATTACTTGCTAGACTAGCCAGTATCAAATAAAAAAGTCAAATTTCATTATATTACTTGCTAGACTAGCCAGTATCAAGTAAAAAAGTCAAATTTCATTATATTACTTGCTAGACTAGCCAGTATCATGTAAAAAAGTCAAATTTCATTATATTACTTGCTAGACTAGCCAGTATCAAGTAAAAAAGTCAAATTTCATTATATTACTTGCTAGACTAGCCAGTATCAAGTAAAAAGGTCAAATTTCATTATATTACTTGCTAGACTAGCCAGTATCAAGTAAAAAAGTCAAATTTCATTATATTACTTGCTAGACTAGCCAGTATCAAGTAAAAAAGTCATATATCATTATATTACTTGCTAGACTAGCCAGTATCAAGTAAAAAAGTCAAATTTCATTATATTACTTGCTAGACTAGCCAGTATCAAGTAAAAAAGTCGAATTTCATTATATTACTTGCTAGACTAGCCAGTATCAAGTATAAAAGTCAAATTTCATGATATTACTTGCTAGGCTAGCCAGTATCAAGTAAAAAAAAGTCAAATTTCATTGTATTTCTTGCTAGACTAGCCAGTATCAAGTAAAAAAGTCAAATTTCATTATATTACTTGCTAGACTAGCCAGTATCAAGTAAAAAAGTCAAATTTCATTATATTACTTGCTAGACTAGCCAGTATGAAGTAAAAAAGTCGATTATCGTTCTCCTGAGAATTGCATTTCTTTTGAAATTATTCATATTTCTATTAATCCGTACTTATTTTTACAGTTTCCTCAGATTTTCAATCTGTTTGGCAAGAACTGAGTTGTTTGTAGTTTTTGAGGTTGTCGTTGTCGATATAGTTTGAACATTTTGGTTGCAAACTTGTACTGAGTCCTTAAATTATTTCAAAAATCGGTCGATGATCAAAGAAGTATGCTCAATGTGGCATTTTCAGTTAAAGATCTAACTGAATATACAATTTTAAATTTCTGTAACGAATGGTGCATTTCTCTTTGTTGTTCAGTGTACAGAGCAATTTAGGTACCATTTGCGGGGTTTTTTTTCTCCATTAAAAGCTTATGAAATTCAGACAAATCACTTATACTAAATACGAGTTTCTCCATATATTATGGGATAGTCCTTAAATTAGTCAAGTAACTTTCACCATTCTCCAAGTCTACTTGTAAGATCTACTTTGCTTCATTAGTCATGAATGATTAGGACAATTTTTCAATTTATTCAGGTCAAAAATCAGCCAACGTTCTATCAGAAAGCAACACATACATTCTTTAAGATGTGGCTTTCAAGTTAATTCAACCTCTAGTAATGGAGCTGAACGATTTACCACATATACAAAGTTATTTTGTCACTAGGCAGTTTAAATCATCAATGTAGTACGGCCTTTGACTTATTCGTATGCCATCCATCATTTTGCTCTCACATCTGTGTGTAATGCTTCATTCATGGCACTTATTACGAATGATTTTGATAAATCACGAAAGGGTTATCAAAAACAGAAATACACTCATGGTCATCTGGGGCAACTATTCGTTTGCGTGAAATATTGTTTTAATATTGAACAATTTAGCAAATTAAAATGCCATTCCGCTAATGAGCTTTCTTAGCTATTATTTCTATTATTTTTTCTATTTAGCAACTAGATGTAAATTATTTTCTTCAAACATACTTTAAGTAACATTAAAATTTTAGTGTTTGCCTTTTGAAATACGTCATACTTATATCCTTATTTTCCACACTCCACAATGGACGTGTGGGTTAGAAAGACTCGTGTATAAAGATATTATCTGAAGAGTTAGATAAATGTATTCTACTAACATATTTAAGGTTTATAAGCAACATATACTATAGAGCCACTGAACAATGCTGTTGTGGAAAGTTTATTCAAATGAGACATATGTTTAGTAGATGCAAAAGCGTTTAATATTTGCATCAAGCAAACTAAAACGTCACAAAGAAAGTTTAGACGCATTGTTAATCAAGATGTAAAAATACAGATAAAAGTAATAATTAATTAAAATGTGTTGGGCTTCACATTGCAATTTTTGATTACATTAAGATTAAATCGATGGAAATCTCGAGAAAGATCAGAAATTAAATAGTTTATCTTACGTAGAGTTTATTTAATAACTGTTCTGCTTTGCTGGAATCGGTTAAATCATATGTGAAATTTCTATAATTGTATATTTATTGTGCAAGAAAGTGAGGCGGAGAAGCGAGTACATGAGTTTTGAGCTGCAAACTCCAATTAAGGAAGCCACTTACCTATAATATCTTTTATATACAATGGTATGAAGATATGGACAATTAATTAATGATTTGATATATTTAGTAATCTGGTGCACGAAACGTGAAATTATTGTTTTCGACTTTGTGTTGCATTTGAATTTATATAATTCAATTATATTATTAAAATTCACATCACCAGTTTCGATAATTAGTTTCAAACTGCATGTAATTATTGCTTGATTAATGCCGATTTTCTTTACAAACATGGTTGACTATGTGATAAACACAAGCTCGAAGAACGTAGCACGAACTCTGGGCAGTATCTTCAACTGTAGAATGTTAAAATCGTATAACAACCCTAGCCTAGAAGATTTAGAATGCTGTGGTTGTTTCATTTATTTAAATGGGTGTCGTTTTCTTGGTTTTATACAAATTTTATTGTTGGGTACTTAAAGTCGCGGATTTTCTTTGTCAAAGGATGCATGATTCTAATTATATTAATTCGTGGACTCCACTAACACGCAAAATTAGGAACACAAATTAAAAAAAATATGCCAATAATATTCGTCACTTGTTTAAAATGAAAATATTATTTGAAAATTTAATTTCCATGGTGGGATATCATTCGTTAATGCCGATATATAAATCTTTAAAATTCACTACAACTCAATATTTAACTGCATGACTCTATTTCCATGTACATACAGGTGGAATTTAGATTTTAAGGTACTCCGTAAGAATCCACGCAACAACTTCCTTCAGATCTAATTTTCACGTTGATATCTTTATGTCCATGAGCTATTGTCTAACAATGAAAGAATTGGTTATTTTCTCACGGAATTGTGCCTTCATTTGTTGACAGATGTGGCAGATAAAGAAATACAAGTCTGAGATTTGGAAATTATATCAAAATGATTTGTAATTGTTAATGATGCCAAATTGATTTGATATTGGTCATGGTGTCGAAATGATTTTGGTGATGAATGCTGTAAATGTATTTTCAGTGTGCAAGAGTAGAGTCTCACAAATATGATCTCCAAAAATAACCTGTCGGTAAACTTTCCAAGAAATGAAACGTGAGAAGGGCTAACATACTTTGAATTATCTGCAACGCATGAAGTACGCACACGTAATCTTTAAAAATCCCAGAAATAACCAAAGGTGGTTCTACTTCTCATCGTTTTTTTTTTGTTTTTTTTTTTTTTTTTTTTTTTTACAAACGCGATTTTTTAATGTTCATCTATAATCGCTTCCATTCTTGTGTATCTGTTTTTTTTTGCTGAAGGCCAACTGGAGTTAATTGTAGACTGTTATGGTTCAAAGTTGAACTGATACTGTATACACAACATTTTATTATATAAGAAAACAAAAACAAATATCCCATCTATCACTGTTTATATGCCTATATACATATATAGCAGGTTAGAAAATGAAATAAAGAAAATAACCAAATTGTTTCTTCGTTTCAGTTCTCAGCTTGTTTAGGCATGAAATTTACAATATTTAACATGGTTTAGTTCGCAGTATGTGGTATAAATATTAAAAACAAATATACATTTAGTCAGCGTTTAATTATTTCGGCACAATTACTTCTACCTTGGAAACATATTATTTAACGTTATTCACATACTTGTAAAATATCATAATAACATCAATCAGCATTTCAACATTAGAAGTGTCAAGTTTAAAAAGGTACAATAATTTCAATACAATGGAATAAAATGGTAGTGACAGGCATATGGTTATCGGAACCAAGCAAAATATAACCTGCTTATAATAAACGTCTGATAAACATGAACTAACCGAGAAGCTCTAAAACCGTTCAATTACGCAATTAGCATCAGCTATTAAAACGTCATAATCTATTGTATGATAACAAGACTATAACTCGACCTAAGGAAGGTGCAGCACAACAAGGACTTTCCAAAATGAGTGGAAATCATTTTAACTAGTTGAAGTTTCAAAAGCGTTCATAACAAGAGGAAAGATGTGCATTTGAAATTTATAATAAATTCCAGGACAAATGAATATGCGAAGTACAAAAACACTGGAAATATATTAATAACTGAAAATTAAGTCAGTGTTTAGAAATCATGGCTGTTGAAGTCGCATAAAACTTTGTGTTAATTTTCACACTCAATCTCAGTCTGTGGATTTGTTACAATGTACATAAAGCTTTGATTCTTCTGTCCGAGTATATTCATTTGAATTTCTCGTCATCTTAAATTAGTAGACACCCCACAGTGTCTTGTTAACGTTAAAATACGGTCCTAGATATGCCAAAGAAAATATTATATCCACTCTTATATTAAATATACATAGCTTCCCTCACCACCTAAAACAATTACCTATTTCTATCTTAATAATTGATCCCAGTAGATCCCCAGAATATTCCTTTCAAATGGGTCTCCAAATAGTCTCCATTAACTACTTGAAAAACTCGCCTAGCAATTGATGAAATCCGTTTGATATGCATCAAGCAGGACAATGACGAGAATATAGTGTCTAATCTAGTACTTGTCAACAGTTATGTTGTGCTTACATATAGAAAACCAATAGGGTTGGACCACTATTCTGCTATAAGACATAACATATATATGGTGCATTATAGACAGAGTATTTCAAAATAAGGTGTGTATTGCTATACTCAACATCATTGGATTATTATCAATAGTTTGAATATTTACTTTTAACATTTAGTTTCGTAAAATATTTTTGTCATGGCAGATAGCAACTCATCATTCATGCATAACATTTATTCTACTATAGCAAATGTAACAGATGCAAATCTTGTACCAACGTTTGATCCCGTGGTACAGAAGGTTATAGACATTCTTCTGATGATATTCATGGCGTTGGTGATGATGGCACTAGGGTGTACAATTCAGCTAGAGGAACTCAAACGGCAGCTGCGAAGACCCATTGGAATGGGTATGGCGATGTTCTGTCAATTTATTATGTTCCCGGCTTTGGTGTTTGGCCTTGTACATGCGCTAAAACCAGACAAGTTGGATGGTATTGGTATGATTTTACTGGGAACTTGTCCTGGGGGAGCTATTTCTAACATTGTCACCTTCTGGGCGGGAGGAAACGTAGCCTTAAGGTGAGTACTTGTTTAACGATGTTTTATAGAAATAAACTCATTTACTGATATTTTTCAAGGTTTATCAGTCATAATTTATGTGCATTCACAGCAGCTGTGTTTTCTTATTTCTTCTGTTATTTACAAAAATTAAAGTGATTCCACCTAAATTAATATTATTCTACCCAATTGTCGTTCATCTCATATGAGAAACTCAAAATTAGCTCGGAAGCATATTTGATAGACCTTGATAACAACAACAATGTTCGTGTAATACAATAAAATGTATAAATTATTTTATTGTTGGTGGTGTCTTTGGCTTAACGCTAGTTTTAGCACTTGATAGGCTATACATGACTGCCAGCATATCTGGTGGAGGAGCAACTTAGGAAAATTCCGGTGAAAACCACAGACTAACGGGAAGAGATTGGCAAGCTCTCACACTCTCACACCCGCATTGGTGAAGCACGCCAAAGATTCGAACCCACTCGGACAGAAATGAAGAAATGACAGAGATCTGGAATGGAGAGCGTTTGGAATTACTCGACTACATGGAACCCCAAATGACATTTCTCAAAGATTGGGTGTGACATATATCTATATTTTGTACTTAACCTTGTCCCAAATCAACTACAGACTACATACCTCATATTTTTATGAGTGTAAACTAAATGTTTTTTATCATTAGCAGAGGAGGTAAAATATTTACTTATGTCTGGATCTAGGATTTCAGATTTCCATCTGGAAATAGATAACTTGTTGACAACACTGAATGTTTTATTGAAAAAAAAATTGATATACTCTCTGTCTCTATTATTGTCTTACCTTTTCTAAAATATGATTTACTTGAAAAATTACTCATTCTTGCACTAACCCCTTATTCATAATCAATCTTATTCTTGAGTTCACTTTACATTTGTGTAGATTTATTTATTTAAATTATTATTAAATGGAACTACAAAGCGCTCATTATTATTATTGGACCAAAACAGTAATTTGAAATTGTTGTGAATTCACACAGAGACATTTTGGAATTTATCATTGCTTTGTATCAATACACTTAGCATATCGGCACTGAAATTCGATTTGAACGTTATAGATTTACACATACAATATAACCTTACCTTATGCTTGTTTTGAATTTCACATTGTAAAAGTATACAAATCTGTTGGTTTTCGCTCTTTATTGTTACATAGTTTTAGACAATAGTGTCGTAACGCTGTCATACCTTTCTTTATATATATATATATATATATATATATATATATATATATATATATATACTTATTTTTATTTATTGTGTGTGTGTGTGTGTGTGTGTTTCCCAGCGTGAGCATGACATTCGTATCCACGGCATTAGGAATTGGAATGACACCTCTAAATCTATGGATTTACACCCAGAACTGGACGGATCAGTCTACAGTTGTACCTTACATCAACATTGTCATCACTCTCTTTCTGGTTATGGTTCCAGTACCAATGGGAATGCTTATCCTCTGGAAATTTCCAAGAGCGGCTGTCAGGGTAGCCAAGGTAAAAGCGAAAAGGTCTAAAATAATATTGCTAGTCATTATTTACTTTAATGTGTTTCCCTGGCAAATGAATATATATATATATATATATATATATATATATATATATATATATATATATATATATATATATATATATATATATATATATATATATAAGATTTCGGCCATTTTGAATGCAGGACTACATTTAAATCGTGGACATATCCTAGGTCCATATCAATGCAAGTTATGATCGAAAGCACCAATGGAGTTCAGAGTTATCCACCAAATATCTACCAGTTTAAGGAATCTAAGATATAGTATTGTTTTTATCTATATTTTGTCTTTAACTTTTGGTACATTGCGGTGGATTGTAATAAGCTATAAAGAAGTTGTTTCCATGGGATCTGATTTCTGGAAAGTGAACATGTTGACATGTCTGTGGTAATTGTTGACTGATGTTTGAGTATTGCAATATGGGTCATGTGTGTTGCATTTCGACAGAAGTCGAAAATGGTGAAATATATCAAATAGGAATTAATTGCAACTGAGAATCGTAACATATTTATATATACATATGAAATAAGTAAACGTAACGCTAGTCTGATTTCTAATACCTAATTCAAATGATTCTTATTTTAATATTAGTCTGCACATGTATTTAATGTTGTGTTAAATTTAGCTTTAGATAAACAATTTATTTAAATTATTTATTGGAATTACAGTACTTATATGGCTGTCTAAACTAATGCAAACTTTTAAAAGCTATTGCGAATTCATTTAAAAACGTTGTGGACAATGCCACAGTGACACATTTAGGAAGATAGCGCTATAAGGTATTCAAATAATTGAAATATAATCACATTTAGGACATTGTACGATTTAGGATTAATGATTATTTCGGATTTAGATCGTAACACTGTAAGTTCCTCTTAAATGTTCATTTCATATCCTAAAAAGTTAACTTATTTGTTAAGTTTTACTAAATATGATACTTTTGAGTTTGAGTTTGAGACCATAGAGTCGTAACTACATGTTTTCATATTTGATTGTAAGGACAGAATAAATGTGAAAACTTCATGTTCCTTCGAGATAATAAATAGTACGCAAACAAGGTGTTTAAAACTTTGTATCATGATACTGCTACTACTACAACAACTAGTTGCAGCAGCTGCAGTAGTAGTAGTAGTAGTAGTAGTAGTAGTCTGAATGTACAAGTAGTATTTTGCCCTTTAGATTCAATTACTTAAGCTTCTTTTGAAAAGTCAGAAGTGTATTATAAAATCTTTGTGATTTCGGTACTCATTAATATATTACGTATATCTAAATTGTTATTTTCCTTTCTTTTCCACAGCTCGGCAGTGTGATTGGCTTTTTCGTCATCGTAGGCGTCATGACGTTATCATGCTACCAATACCCCAGGATGTTTCACTCCGGTTGGCAGGTATGGTTGGTCGCAGGACTCTTGCCATCTCTCGGACTCTGTCTCGGGTTTTTAATGTCCTCTGTCTTCCGGTTGACTTATGATGTCAGAAAGGCCATCGCTATTGAGATTAGCACACAGAACGTTGCACTCTGTTTGACCTTGATCGTCACCTCGTTTCCTAAGGACATATTCTTTCAGATAATGATATTTCCGTTATTATTTGGGCTTTTGTCCTCTGCAACACTTTTCTTATTTGCTGCGCTATGTCAATTTGTCTCGTACATAATTAAAATAAATCAAAAGCGAAAAGAGAAAGAACTGATAGATCCACTTTATCCGCTTTGATAGCAAAACTGAAAGTTTGCAAGCATTGTTTCGTCTATGACATGCATCATATATATATATATATATATATATATATATATATATATATATATATATATATATATATATATATATATATATATATATATATATATATATATATATATAAATCAAAGAATGAAATATAAAATAAATCTTTTTCATTTGATTATGATAACAGTCAATTTAAAGAATGAACAAAACCGAGCAGCCGTTTTACGATCACATAACCCGTTTGATGCTAAATCATAAATTTGTCATTTCCACTTGTGAAGATTTCCGGTTGATATTGCACAAGTAACTTACACTACTGTTATCAACATCTCAATGCATTTTGTTCTCATACATTACCTACAACTTTTATCTGGTGATATAATAGTTTTCAGATATAAATCTTAACGGACATCGATCCTAATGAACCGTTGGCTTTACGTATATAAAACAGATGGAAGACAACTAGAAATGAAAGCTCTAAATTGTAGATACAGACGATAAAAGAAAATGAAACTTAATGACTTAAAGTTAATCAAAACAAAGACGATATATATGTTTCAAACAAGATATGGATATAGGGTGAATTTAACAATTGTAATACATGATCAAGTTTGTTGATGCAGGACACTCATTGTGACATTTATGAATATTACAACATGGTCTCCTAAGTGCTGAAGACATGATGAATATTATGTAGAAATTATACAACACGTAAAATGTCATCTTAAAGGCTAGAACATTTGTTTAATAATTCATGTTGTGATGGGGAAGATGATGATCGTCGGTACTGAAACATTGCTACTTGTAAAAAGAATCCTTGTACAAAACTGAAACAAAAAAAGCACAGGTGGTGACGCAATACACATTAGAAAACAAAGGAAATTAGCATCGCTGACTACGGCACAAAATATATTAGCGAGTCTTGCAAGATGAAGGGGTATAAGTTTGCGAGTAATATTTTAAAATGGCAAACAAGTACGCTAATTGAATTCACCATTGTTCTTGCGCTACGCAGGCCAAAAGCATGGGTCCTGTACCTTTATGGGTACTTGCTGATTTTATTAACAGCTTGCTTTGTTAAGACAAGGACCTCCTCACACCTCTTCATAAATATCCTTGCACCTAACTATTTAATTTTCGGTTCAACGTTAGTAACATATGCCTATAAGAAACAGAGAAGAAAAACTCCGATAAATTCCTTAGCATCGGATGATGGAGTTTGGTTACGCGAAACGTTTTACAAGTTTTATATAGACTCAATTTTTTTATAGCAGAATCATTTTTTTCATGATCTGGTGTTTGTACATATTCGGTAAAATATCTTTCCTTAGAAAAAAGAGTTTGATTCTCAAACGTAACGTCCCCCTTCTTCAAATGACTCGTCTATATATTCGCATTCGATATCAAGTGCATGCAGTATCTGTTTTGTTACTTTTATTGTTTATGTTTCATGTTTCGTATTTTCTATAAAAAATATTCTAAAATTAATTTTATTGCTGCATTAAATGAGATGATTATATATGTCACTTAATAACTCGAATCAATGTGTATTGAGGTCTGGAACATTTGTTATTGTATGAGATTATTGTGGAAATAACTCATCAATCTCTATCGAGGTCTGGAACATTTGTCATTGTCGTTACATGCATGAAAAATGAAGAGAAGAAAAAAAACGACGAGACCAATACATTATCATAATATACTTCAAAGAAGCGAATCTAAATAACTAAAGGATCGGTCAAAATTTGTTTTAACATTGCCTATGGAGTGCTTTTAAGACATGTACATGTCAGATTTTATCAACTATAGCACAGGACCCTCCGCACTGCAGTCATTATAGTCACGTGATTGTTGTCATGAGGAAACGCGCTTTTATTATTAATGAATAACATCTGAAAATTCGTTCAAAAATGTAATATTTATTTAGATTTACTAAAACCGGATTATTTCAGCGCATTTTCTTTCATCACTTAATTACCAGAAGAAAGTTATCGGTTTCTAAAGATCTTTATATTGGGGCCAAACACTAAAATGGGCTAAGAAAAAGGGAAAGTCGAGCTTCTTCATCATTTGCGGTAGTACATTTGTTTCTTTCAAGAAGTTGCGCTTACACTGTGACACCATAGCACAATATATGTTTAGACTTGATCACACCTCTTGACTGATCTAGTCCATACTCCTCAAATTTGATTCCTACACTTTGTTGGGATAATATCGCTGCAACAAAGCTTTAAAACAATCTGCTTTTACAATGCCACAAGAGATAACTGCATCACAATTAATTCTGACTTCATTTGTTGCAATATTGTCACTATAATTGTTTTAGTAGAGAAGATGAAGGTTTTACTGTATTCATACGATACATATGTCAAAAAGTCTTTATTGTAGTGATGTAACACAGAGCTGACGATGTTAAAATCAAGCACAGCACGCGGCATTCGCAGCAACATGCCACTGACACTACAATGAAAAACACCTTCAATGCCATAGATAATCAGGTTTTTGACTTTTGTTTTAATTGTATGGCAAACTTTGCTTGTCCAGAGGAATTAATTGTCATGGTTTGGCGATTCCATTAAAGATTGCTCGCTCATGTCATGGACAAAGGCGAGACATCTGACTCATTTCTGTGTTGACCCCTACCGTTTTCATTATAATGTTCTCTTACATATTTACTGATGCCTTACTTGACAGTGCCACTTACTCAACATGAAATACAGAACTAACGATAAGTTCTTCAATAGGACGAGACGACGAACAAAAATTAAGGTACAGGAATTAACTGTTCGTGTTCCACTATTTTCTGACAAGTCTTCATTCCACCTATGCCAATTTCGAGTCCAGGTTGCAAAAAGATATGGGCATGTCTCTTCCGCTTGTAACAGGTTTGTTACCACAATCAGTATCAAGAATACAGAGATGATGCACAGACCTGCACTTCGAAACAAAACTGTAAATGGCCACATCCTCCTTGCAATAGACAAGTTGATTCATCGCAGCAGTACGCTGTAACGTGCAGTCCACATCTATTATAAAAACAACACCAGAATTACTAACCCAACTGTGGCATTTGGCAGACTACACGCAACTGTTTGGGAGCTCAGAGGCATCACTCTACAAACAAAACCTAAAATGTATAAAACCATGGCAGAAAATTAACACGGGGATGGCACGTGAGTCTCAAACGGAAAATTAAAAAGGGAATGGCACTTGAGACTCAAACAGGAATTTAAGATGGTGAATGGCACATAAATCAATGGGAACTAAAAATGGGAATGCAACTTGGGGTCAAGGAGAATTTATTGTCACTTTGTTCGGGCCGGCTATCAAGAAGTGTATAAACTAGGGCATTATTATTAATATAGCGTTTGATGCCTAAACATTTTCGCAGGCTAGTTTTAACTCCTTATGCAAGGTTACCTTGGCAACTAGCCAGGCTATAGTTTGGTCAGCTAGACAAAGGCTTTATTATTTACACCTGGGTGTTAAATATTTGTTCTCAGATCAAAGAAAGCCCGCAGGGTGAACGGGGCGTGTTCTCATCCGTCCCCATGTGGACAGACAGCGAGAGCACACTGTCCGCTAAGTTTGATTGGATCAGTTCTACATCCATCAGAATTTAAAAAGAGAGTGTGCTTACAACTTTAAATCAAAATTGTAATTTTGTGCCTCTCAAGCAAAGAGTTAGTTTCTTCTGGGAAGATTTCAAAAAGAAATAGTGTTACTCCGGGAAGCCACTCTTAATTTGACGGAATCAGGTAAAGTGGTAGATTCTAAGGGGAGAAAGCTTAAAATGGTCAGTGAGTTATTTGCTCGACTTTTGCAGAATATTACAGCATCATAACTAAAATTATTTATAGTATGTATATTTAATTGCTGGAATTGTTTAGTATGTAGTATTTCATTTAAATGCATATTTGAGAAATGGACTTGACGTTTACGTAGAGAATTATGCAAATTGTTAGATTGTGGTCAGAATAACTGTAAGTCGCTATTAGGTTACTTCGTAGTAACCAGTACATTTAGTAATGCGTTATGTTAAAGTTTACTCATGCATGAATTGTGAGTTTGGGAAAATGATTAAAGTATGTAAAATTAGTTACAACAGATGTATAAATATATCAGAGCATGGATATTTGAATCTTTGTATACTTTGTATGAATTGTAATGTAAAGAAATGCGTCTGATTATTGTGATATTATTTAGTATAATGGGGTTAGGAGTATGTACTGATGTGAGGCAATTTATTGTTGTATGTATAAGAGGTAATTGATATCGTGTTTCATGAGTATTTTGATGTGAATGAATGTGTGACCGAAGAAATTTAATAGCCGTTATCTGATGATAGGCTGTGTGCAGTGTGAGATGAGAGGGTCAAGAAAAAAATGTTGTACCGTCCTTGTGTTCACATGAAGCGTTTTTTTTGGGGGGGACATAACTTCCGGTTCAGTTAGTCCCGAGTCTATAGGGGAGAGACGGAAGTGGGACTGGCAGAGCAGTCGGAGTCGAGTAAAGTCTAGTTTTCGGAGAGAAGGTGGATAGTAGGAGGAGAAGTAATCTGGAGAGAAAGTGTAGGAGAGGACGAGGAGTAGAGAGAAGTTGAGCAGGAGGAGAAAGACTTTGGAGGAAGTCGGGGAGAAAGAGAAGGAATTAGGAATTAGGAGAGAATAGTACACATAAGAGTAGAATACAATGACATGTAGAAATCTCTCACACAACGAATCAAGTAATGAAATAGGCATTTAAAAGGTTTAACGGAAGGAGTGTACTTGGGAAATTTAAATCATTTGATATTGAATTGTTATTAAATTGTTATTCATTAAATTTCACTCTTTTGTGTATTTATTCAATTAACCGTCGGCATTGCTGACTGGGGGCTCGGAGCTGTAACCTAACTTTCACTAATTCAACTTCCAACTAAAATCGAGCTTGGGTGGGACTTCAACAATAATTTAAATAAAATATTGACAGCACCCTACCCCAATCCCCTACAACGAATCCTCTCAGCGGGGGCATTCTTTACATTTATCATGGGTGATCTGATTGGGTTTTATGGGGACAAAAGTGTTTATAGGGATAGTAAGCAGTTATGCGGACAAACAAAACAATTAACAAACACACACTTATAATTTGCATACAAAATGTTTTTGACAATAGTAAAAATATATATATTTTCTACGCAAGTGAGAAATGGAAAAAAGCTGTTCTCTATTTATAGTCTCATTTTGAAAAGCTAATATTTATTCATAGTCATAATTTGTGGGAAAATCCTATGGAAGTACCTAGTATCTATTTATAACTCATTGTAATATCTCCTATGGGAAAAAAACAGTATATCTTTATAGCTACAATTTGTGGAAACTTCCATGGATTAACCAAAACTTATATGTATAGCAACATTGTTGCAAGTGGCAGACCTCAATCAGGAGAGAACTTATGTAACAAAGTTCAATACACACTACTGTAGTTATGTAGGTATGTGAAATGTTCTTTTATAAGGACAAAAACTTAAACACACACACACTCTAAATGCCCTTTGTTAGCTTAAAATGTAAGAGCTCTATATAACATCCAACATCCCATTATTCCTTCTCTTATTGTAAGAGAAGGAGAAGAAATCTCACAATATATACATATTCTTACACAACTGAAATACTATCCATTACGCCACTATAATATCCAATATCTCCCAACATCATTCAACGCCCTTTATACACATACTATCCAAACAAGCATTGTGTTAGCTTAGAGCGCAAGAGATGCAGATGATAGCAAACAAATCCTAATATCTCTTACACCACAAAAAATACTATCCATTACACAAATATGCCATTATTAATTATTATACTATCCATCTCCAACACACAGTCTCCCAAACGTATTGTGTTAGCTTAAAATGTACAAGGATATGAAGTCTCACAGACTATCAAATCCAATACCTCATGTATTCACTATCAATACTGCCATAGATTAGCTTAAGAAAAGGAGATGCAATTTCACAAATATACTATCCTGATACCAAAACAATACTATCCATCACACCGTTTATACCATTCAATATCTGGCAGAAATCTTTATGCGGTTGAAAGGTGTATGAGGCGAAAGTGTTTATGGAACAAACAAAGACACATTAACAAACAAAAAAAACCACTATATTCCAGACAAATAATTATTCTAACAATAAAATTATATTGAATGATGCGTGATACTTGAAAATATACTACGATTATGTGTGATACTTTAAATATATTTTGGAATGGTGTGTGATACTTTGAAAATATAATGGAATGATGTGTGACACGTTAAAAGTATCCACCTTCAGACAAGAGGGCGAAATTTTGTTGTTGGTTGGTTAGTTTTAACGGTACATCCAGCATGTATTTGGTTACTTCGTGCAGAGAATGTTGAAGTTAAGTGACTTTACTAAGAATACACTAAAGATGTTGGAATTAAGTGCCTTTCCTAAGGACATACTAATGATGTTGGAATTAAGGTGATTTTTCTAAGGATACACTAAAGATCATGGAGTTAAGTGCCTTTACAAAGGACACACTAAAGATTTTGGAGTTAAGTGCCTTTCCCTAGGACACACTAAAGATGTTGGAGTCAATTGTCTTTACTAAGGACACACTAAGGATGTTGGAGTAAAATGCCTTTACTAAGTATACACTAAGGATGATGGAGTTAAGAGACTTTCCTAAGACACACTAAGGATGTTGGAATTAAGTACCTTGCCTAAATACACAATAAAGATGTTTGAGATAAGTGTCTTTCCTAAGGAAACACTAAGGATGTTGCAGTTAAGTGCCTTTCCTGATAACACACTTAAAGATGTTGGAGTTAAGTGATTTTTGGAAGGACACGACAAGGATGTTGGAGTTACGTCAATTTCCTAAGGACACACTATTGATGTTGGAGTTAAGTGCCTTTGCTAAGTACACACTTAGGATGTTTGAGTTAAGCACCTTGCCTAAGGACACACTAATGATGTTGGAGTTAAGTGCCTTTGCTAAGTACACACTAAGGATGTTTGAGTTAAGTACCTTGCCTAAGGACACACTAATGATATTGGAGTTAAGTGCCTTTCCAAAGGACACAATAAGGATGTTGGAGTTAAGTGACTTTCCTAAGGACGCACTAAAAATGATGGAGTTAAGTGTTTTTCCCGAGGACACACTAAAGATGATTGAGTTAAATGGCTTTACTAAGGACACACTAAGGATGATGGATTTAAGTGTTTTTCGTAAAGACACACTAAAGATGTTGTAGTTAAGTGCCTTTCCTATGGACACACTAAAGATGTTGGAGTTAAATGACTTTCCTAAGGACACACGAAGGATGTTAGAGTCACGTGACTTGCCTTAGAAGATACTAAAGATGTTGGATTTAGGCAACTTCCCTAAGGAAACACTAAGGATGTTGGAGTTAAGTGACTTTTATAAAGACACACTAAGGATGTTGGAGTCATGTGACTTACGGAAACAATAAGGATGTTGGATTCAAATGACTTTTGTAAGGACACACTAAGGATTTTGGAGTTAAGTGACTTTTCTAAGCATGCACTAAAGATGTTGGAGTTATGTGCCCTTCGTGAGGACGCACTAAGGATGTTGGAGTTAAGTGCCTTCTTAAGTACACACTAAAGATGTTTTATTTAAGTGAATTTCCTAAGGACACACTAATGATGTTGGAGATAAGTGCCTTTTCTAAGGACAAATTAAGGATGCTGCAATCAAATGCTTTTCGTAAGGACACACTAAAGATGTTGGAGTTAAGTACCTTTTCCTAGGACACACTAAAGATGTTGGAGTTAAGTACCGTTCCCTAGGACACACTAAAGATGTTGGAGTTAAGTGACTTTCCTAAAGATTCGCTAAAGATGTTGGTGTTAAGTGTTTTTCGTAAAGAAACATTAAAGATGTTGAATGCCTTTCCCAAGGATGCACTAAAGATGTTGTAGTTAAGTGATTTTACTATGAACATACTAATGAATTTGAGTTAAGTACCTTTCCATAGGACACACTAAAGATGTTGAAGTTAAGTGACTTTCCTAAGGATTTGGTAAAGATGTTGGCGTGAAGTGTTTTTCGTAAAGAAACACTAAATATATTGCAGTTAAGTTCCTTTCCCAAAGACATACTAAAGATGTTGTAGTTAAGTGATTTTACAAGGGACATACTAATGAAGTTGGAGTTAAGTGACTTTTCTAAGAACACACTAAGGATTTTTGGGTTAATTGCCTTTCCTAAGAACACACATTCGGAATGAAATGTTTGCGTTAGCAAAGTAAATGAATACAATGTTTGTTTATGATGTTAAACTTTCCGTGAAACAAATCTCTCTCTCTCTCTCTCTCTCTCTCTCTCTCTCTCTCTCTCTCTCTCTCTCTCTCTCTCTCTCTCTCTCTCCACATACACACACATATTACAATCACACACAAACACACACACACACACACACACACACATATATATATATATATATATATATATATATATATATATATATATATATATATATATATATATATATATATATACACACGCGCGCGTACACACACGCACACCCACTTATTGTGTATGCATCCAAATGGAAATGTATACTTACATGATGGTTGTTAGTTAGGCAATTGGTGTCTTGGTAGTCATTTAAGCTGGTGTCTAGGTAGTCATGTAAGATGGTGTCTAGGTAGTCGCGTAGTTGGTGTCTAGTAGTCATGTAGTTGGTGTCTAGTAGTTATGTACGTTGGTGTCTATGTAGTCATGGAGTTATTTTCTAGGTAGTCATGGAATTGGTGTCTATTTAGTCGCGTAGTTTGTGTCTAGTAGTCATGTAGTTGGTTTCTAGTAGTTATGTACGTTGGTGTCTAGGTAGTCATGGAGTTTTTTTCTAGGTAGTTATGGAATTGGTGTCTAGGTAGTTGTGTAGTTGGTGTCCAGTTGGTCATGAAGTAGGTTTCTATGTAGGCATGTAAGCTGGTGTCTGGGTAGTCATGTACTCTGGTGTCTAGGTAGTCACGTAAGCTGGTGTCTAGGTTTTCTTGTATTCTGGTGTCTAGATAGTGATGCAGCTAATTATAATGCAATTACGCAGGTTGATGTCTAGCTGAGTGAAGCAATAAAGTGATGTATATAATAAATGGGACAAGTCTTCTAACTGGACATGATTTTACCTATTTTAGACAAACTGCCTCTACATTCCATGACATCACGCTTTAATGTATGCCTCCCATCTGTATTATAGTTTATTTTAAGTTACTGTTAATTTCATGGACCAGATCCTTCAAAGGTCTTTTACGGCCAAATAATTTAATTTTGTATGCTTCTGTGAACCTTTTGGTCCGTGGTTAAGTGCCATTCATAAGGACACACTAAAGATGTTGGAATTAAGCACCTTTCCCTAAGACACACTAAATATGTTGGAGTTAAGCACCTTTACCTAGGACACACTAAAGATGGAGTTAAGTGACCTCTCTAAGGATTCGCTAAAGATGTTGGCGTTAAGTGTTTTTCGTAAAGAAACACTAAAGATGTTGCAGTTAAATGCCTTTCCCAAGGATGCACTAAAGATGTTGTAGTTAAGTGATTTTACTAAGGACATACTAATGAAGTTGGAGTTAAGTTTTCCCTAGGACACACTAAAGATGGAGTTAAGTGACTTTCCTAAGGATTCGCTAAAGATGTTGGCGTTAAGTGTTTTCGTAAAGAAACACTAAAAATGTTGCAGTTAAATACTTTTGCTAAGGAAACACTAAAGATGTAGTTAAGTGATTTTACTAAGGACATACTAATAAAGTTTGAGTTAAGGGACTTTTCTAAGAACAAACTAAGGATTTTTGGGTTAAATGCCTTTCATAAGGACACACATTTGGAATGAAATGTTTGCGTTAGCAAAGTAAATGAATACAATTTTTGTTTATGATATTAAACTTTCCTTGAAACAACTCTCTCTCTCTCCACATACACACACACACACACACATATATATAGGTTGTCGCGTAGTTGGTGTCTAGTAGTCATGTAGTTGGTGTCTAGTAGTCATGTAGTTGGTGTCTAGTAGTTATGTAGTTGTTGTCTAGTAGTTATGGAGTTATTTTCTAGGTAGACATGGAATTGGTGTCTAGGTAGTCGCGTAGTTGGTGTCTAGTAGTCATGTAGTTGGTGTCTAGTAGTTATGTAAGTTGGTGTCTGGGTAGTCATGGAGTATTTTCTAGGTAGTCATGGAATTGGTGTCTAGGTAGTTGTGTAGTTGGTGTCTAGTAGTCATGTAGTTGGTGTCTAGTAGTTATGTAAGTTGGTGTCTGGGTAGTCATGGAGTTATTTTCTAGGTAGTCACGTAAGCTGGTGTCTAGGTTTTCTTGTATTCTGGTGTCTAGATAGTGATGCAGCTAATTATAATGCAATTACGCAGGTTGATGTCTAGCTGGGTGAAGCAATAAAGTGTTGTATATAATAAATGGGACAAGTCTTCTAACTGGACATGATTTGACCTATTTTAGATAAACTGTCTCTACATTCCGTGACATCACGCTTTAATGTATGCCTCCCATCTGTATTATAGTTTATTTTAAGTTACTGTTAATTTCATGGACCAGTTCCTTCAAAGGTCTTTTACGGCCAAATAATTTAATTTTGTATGCTTCTGTGAACCTTTTGGTCCGTGAGAAAAACAATCTATAAATCCCAATTAGTAAGCCGCCTACTACTGTTAACAGCACAAGGTATTATCATGCATCATACACCACCAACATGTCGGAGTGTTGTTTTGTATTATTATTATTATTTATTTATAAGATAAATGTTTCGATTTCAATCTAATAGACACTTTGAATATTGGTCCAAACAAGGCCTCAACGATACAGATGTGGTTGGTGATGTGTTTTTAAATTACTTTCTGAGTTCTATAAAACTGGATCTCTGTTCGAAGCTAACTACGTTCAATAAACACATTCATGTAATGGAAAATGAGTCGACAATTTTAAGGGAGACCTTTACGCTGTAATAGCCATTTCAGTGCCTAGTGACAGATACTAATGCCCAAAGAAAAATGGGAATGAATAAGACCTAACGTCATCGTTGAAGCATAAACATGAAGATCATTTGATATAAAGTGGAGTTAAATTCGTGTGGGTGGGGATGGGGTGGATTGTAGGTGCAAATCCAACACTAATATTTTCATTGGGGGATTTTAAAAATGGGTCTTCTATAAATGAGTCGAAAGCTCTAAAGTCTCTAAAATAATCATTCTAAAGTTCTGCAATAAACAGTCTATATCCCCGAAACAATCATTCTAAAGCAGTGAAATAATCAATCTAAGGCTCTAAAATAATCATTCTAAAGCCCCTAAATAATCATTCTAAAATCATAAACTAATAATTTTCAACATTTTTATAACCGCGTTATTAGTATCAAACCCAATCAGTCATTTTTAGGACTAACAGCTACAGTGGGTCTGGCTTACTGCATTGAAATGGTTATTCTAGACACTCATTGTGAAGTATCTAGTATATTTCTGACTCATGATCTAATCCAACCCTATAGGTCTAATGCGTCAAGAATCCACTGGATGTCATTCATACTTAACTTTAGGTGGACTGAGTGTCACCCATATTATACTTTGGATGGGCTGAATGTCACAAACACATTAGATGGACTGATGTATCTTTCACCCACACTACACTTTGGATGGAATGGGTGTATCTTTCGCCCCATACTACACTTTGGATGGATTGGGTGTATCTTTCGCCCCATACTACACTTTGGATGGATTGGGTGTATCTTTCGCCCATACTACACTTTGGATGGATTGGTTGTATCTTTCGCCATATACTACACTTTGGATGGATTGGGTGTATCTTTCGCCCCATACTACACTTTGGATGGATTGGGTGTATCTTTCGCCCATACTACACTTTGAATGGATTGGGTGTATCTTTCGCCCATACTACACTTTGAATGGATTGGGTGTATCTTTCAATGGTAAATTCAACGTTTCGACCTAAGGCACTATCAAGTTCAAACAAGTTTAAATAAATATCAAAGAAGTTTTCTCAATGAGTAGGAGGCGTGGCAACGGTAGCACACCCAACACAACAAATCACACCCGATTTGAAAACATACAGAAGAGAAATTCATGAATAATAAGTTCCGTTTCACTGAGTGATACCACTAAATTCATACGTACATTATGTTTATAGTCGTGACTTTCCCGTATTCCATCCGAAAGAAACCGTGTTGATGTTACAACATAATCATCGCACATAACATCAATAGGCTAAGATAGCTTGTGAACGTCAACACAATCAGGTTGAAATGGAAAAACACACAGGGAAGGTTGAAAAGTGGCGAGAATACAGGGTGGTGAGGACCCACGGTCGACGTGGCCTAGAGACCGCTTTGTTGGTGATGACGATTTTCGCATTCATATTCCTGGCTATCGGTTTTGCCATCCCAGACTGGTTTTATATACTATACGGAACCAATCCAGAACTGTCATATCATATGTCCATTTGGTACGACATCCTTTGCCCGGGAACCGCCGGAAGCTGCCAGACAGTGTACAAGAATGACCGGGACAAGAAACTAGTTGAGGTTAACAAGTCGGGTAAATATGACTTTATTTATTAACTTCAAACAGTTATCACCTTCCAGCGTAAGGCACTGAATTTTTAAATATAGATTTCAAATATGGGTGTTGTATTAGAAGAAAGGAAAAAGAAATAATTTAGCCAAATATTGTTTCTTCAGTTTAAACGGATTGATCGATGACATTTATGTCTTCTCAGCATCTTCTAATGGTAATTCGATTTTGTACACATATACAATCCACAAATTATCACGTTGTATACTTAATATCACAGGAAAGTCTGCATGCCGAATACGCAGCAGTGTCTTGTAGAATACAGAACCACTCTTTCAGAAAATTTAGAGAAAGAACAAATTGCTTCCTGATGCAAAAATAGTAATTATTCTAGTTATGTTACAAGTAATGCTAGTTAAACATAGTTTTTATTTTGCTACATTATGAAAAAAGGGATTGGGGTCCAGACAACATTACACAATCCTTTCCCCACAGAAATATATCGGTACAAATTAATGTGCGACGGACGAGAATGAAAAACATGTTAGGTGTGTTGACAGTTATTTAATTTTGGAATAAAGAAAAAATAGTTTAGATATCACAGTCAAAAACAATGATCTTACCAATCATTAGAAGGAACTGCGTTTAAAATCTAATCCACCTACATGACGATCACTTAGTCATGATGCAGTCTGAACAGGTGTAATGTTATTACTAGCCTATCTATTTATATCCTTAGGAAGAAACATTATTTAAATCGTCTCGTATACATGATGTTCATTTTATTCAAGATAAAGATATTCAAATTTTGCTCAGTTGCAAGTAAAAAGACTGCCTGTTGGGATGAGCATTTCGTTAAAACTACCTATTAAATTATGAACCGTGTATTTAATGTATATGAAAAGACAATGGTATTCCTTTTCTACCCACAGTTATATAAGGGATTGTATGACATGTCATTGTCGTACTTTTTTTTAGGTCGCTACCTAGTTTTCTAACTATTGTGTGAATAAGACAGTACTTACTACTATCATCAGTTATATGTTAAAAAGGTACATTATTTTTTAGTGGACGAATATATTTTTCAAATTTTAAGGAATTTCCACTGTCATTTGACATTTTTAGGTAGGATATTTCATATGATAATAACAGACTTACGAAAAATAATTTATTTAAAGTCTAGCATTTAATATTGAGAAATGTTTTCAATTACATATATTGAATTGTTACAATACAGGGGTATTTGCTTTGACAGAGTGGTGTCAAACATTGGCGCGATTCCGCTAGAAGTCATGTTTCCCCTAATCCAAAGACATCCATACAACTTAAGTTGCAAATTAGAAAGCCCAACGTGTCCATTTAATAAATAATTTTACTCTTATCAATACAAGACCACAGATCTTACAACTTTCCAATTGTCTATCAACCGCACATCTGCATGGTTTCTCTTTATCAACTTTCCATACCGTCAGCATTTCACTCCGTAAAATTATACAACTTCCCCTAAAACAGTGAACTATTTTACTTTTCCACCTTAGATCAGTAAAATCATGGTTTCGAGCCACACTTCGCCTGTAAAATTGCATCACATTTGCCACCATGGCGACATGAACGGTAAACTGGCAGACGACGGAACAATCCCTTCTTACTTATTCCACTATGTAATTTTCGTCTCTAACCATAAATACTGCACTTGCAGTCAGACAACCAACGCACAGCACAAGAATTTAATAGGGACTATGGAACGACAGGGACACTCATGCAGCTCTGACCTGAATTCATCAAAAGTAAACCTTGGCATTATGGAAACTCGCTAACACTTCACTCCGAGACGTTTGCTTCTGGTAATTCGGTACTTTTTTTCGGGCCATGGAATATTTCTACAGGACCGAGTTCGAATAATCAAACAAATAATCAAAACTGTCTTCTAAGATTTCCTTAAAACCAGGCGCTATAACCAAATGCGCATACTCCAAACTTATAACTGTATATTGACTTTTAGCTCGTAAAAGTAAGACGTAATTCATTTAAATAACATGTTCAATCATTATAAGTAATTATATGAAAGCTGCAGAGCTTGTAACATTTTCTTATTTTAGAGAGGTGGTCAGCTATAGTCTTCATATATATTGCGTGCGTAGGTAGATCTGTAACTATCCTAGCAGCCTGTAACTGAAATCTTTCTAATCTGTCTGAGTCTGATCATCAACAAACGACATGTTTATATTCTGAATTAGGCCATATATATCATAAGTAAATTATATTTGAGATTTTCTTCTCAGCTTGTATTTGAGGAATCTTACATGAATGCTTAATGTAGTTTAGATGCTTATTTAAGTATATTTTCAAATATGTGTAGTCGAAATGCATGCATTACTAAGTGAAAGACCCACACGTTTATGATTGTCAGCAAATGTACGTGTTTCATTTGGCAATTTCAATTTAGAACAAGAATGGGTTGTTCTTTTCGCTAGAGTTCTTGAGTTCAGGTTTTTGTGGGTTGAAACTTATCGGTCATTGAGTTGACCAGTCTTTAGAATTATATAGGATATCTTGAATATTTCTACAAGCGTGTGTGTGTGTATGTCAGTCTGTGAGTGTGTGTGTGTGTGTGTGTGTGTGTGTGTGTGAGAGAGAGAGAGAGAGAGAGAGAGAGAGAGAGAGAGAGAGAGATATAACGAACTGTTTTGGGGTAAACATCTGGTGATTGATTAGAGAATCGGCAATATCATTGATATATGAAAGAAACACATATTCGGCGGTATCCCAACAACAGTTTGTCTTCTGTCGGAAAGACAGTAATCTACCAAATAATCAGATCTGACACTATGCTATTTACACAGCTTTTAAGTTTATGACTAAGTTGAATGCTTGAGATACTTCTCGAGTGCTTCATAAATACCCAGGTACATATCTGCCAGTTGGTACACGGTTGAGTGGTTTGGAGGAGAGAGAGGAAAGACCGATGTATATTTGTAAATAAGATCATTTTCACGTAAGTAATTGTACACATATTAAAAATTACCCTTTCCGTAATTTTCCTTACAAAGCCAAGAAAATGAATAAGTACATTATTGGTGGGATAATATTTGATATTGTGAATTGTATTACAACTCTATGGCTTTAAGTAACAGAAAAATGTGATAATCAACAAGCTTTATAAAATTCAACCAATAATTTATTTCCCTAGAGTATAAAGCAAAAATATAAAAGGAACTTAAAGTATTGCAAAAAAATCACAAATAATCCTAGAATTACAGACACAAATTCTAATGATTAAAGTTCTCAATAAACTTTAGTTGAAATCATAATTAACTGTACGGGTGTTGATGTGCATGTAGTGTATTGGTGATGTGCTGACAGTCTTTTGTTGGGCCACAAAAATATAATCAAAGAATATATCCTTACTTGAAATTTCACTAGACATTTTAGTTTCTCTTGCCAAGATGAGCACTTTGTATTTCCATTGAATATATAATCTGAATAAATAAAATTCCACCCCAAATAAACTACTTAATAAAATAATAATGCAAATGATTCTGCCCAAATTTCTAAAGCACAAATAAATCATTTCTAGAAAAAAACAAGCTTATATAGTCCTCTTCTTGTCCATAGATCATTATATAACCTTTTTATAAAACAAAACTGTTACCTAATGGAAAATAATGCTAATAACATGTACAAAACATAAATTTAGTTATAATTAGAATATAAAATGTGGTTGAGTGAGGCAAAGATAATAATCCTATAAGGTAACACTTGCTCATAGAGAATAGTTTTAGTTATGACTTAATTGTTTACATAATTAAATTTTTCAATGATTTAGGTCAAGCAGAAAATGAACCTGATTTTGGAATAGGTCAAGTCCAACATACAACATTACTAAATAAACATATAATTTTTATTTCAAAACTAGCAAACAAACAGTGAAAATTAAATATTCAAAACATTGGTAACACTACAGCTTTTCTCCAGAGAAGAAAACGTTTCTCGTAAAGAGATCTGTTGAATAAAATACACAAAAGTCACATACTTGACGGTACTGCAACCAGAAGCGTGTTACATGTCAGAACCACAAGCTATATTTACATGAATTGTTCTTATAACATCTAGAATTTCCTGTCGACCTATTGTGATCCTTGTCAATTTGTTAATATTGCGCAGTGGTAATTCCGGAAAAAAACTACATTAACATCGATTAATTTAGAGAAGGAGGTGAATACCAAGTTTTAGCATAAAATAATTAATCCATTGCAAATTCTTTCGGTTGATTACTTTTTTTTTCGAATTTTAGGAGTATTTATCCCAGTCTCTTGGGTTATCTGTTCTAATCGCTTTCTTTCTTAACCGATCTTTGTAATATTTCTTTGTAGAACGTTATCATACCAAGCATTATCGGGAAAATCTCAGAAGAGAAGTTACTAGCCTTTATGGATGCATCTGCCCGCCATATCTAATATGGTGGATATCAATAGATTTGTTTCATCGTTAATATCGGAGCACTGACTATAATTATACATCCAGTTAATGTTTAGTATTAACGTACTTAACCATGAACGTTAGCATATATATGTATATATATATATATATATATATATATATATATATATATATATATATATATATATATATATATATATATATAAAGCCCCGTTTATGTCTAACGCAAGAATTTAATTTCTAATATAATTTAGTTATTGACAATCAGTAGAAATCACTAATGAATTATGAATTTCGATATTGGGTAGTACAATTATATGATCAAGCAAGGATTTGGAATGAGTAGTTACTCTGGTAGGTTCTTTATTAATTGCTTTTAAATTGTTTACTACCAATAATTTCCCTCAGGTTTTCGAGATCGGAAATCGGAATGTCCTCATTTCCGTTACTAATAATGATTAAGATATAATGATTAAGATTTCAGAAATACTGAGGCCTCGTTCGATGTTAATATTGAAGGAATCTCATAATTAATTTTATTCGATGGAAGCCATACATAACTGCTTGTAAATAGCATGTATTCTTTATATAAATTTGAATCCAGTCTAATACATTAGTGTGTACAGGTATATCTAGATATTTTATGCATAAAACATCACTCCACCCCAATGATTATTTATTTCACGTCTGATGGGTGTGTGGTATTCATCTAATTAAATATCATTACCGTCAATATATTTATCAAGATGAGTCTCCTTTATTGCAATTCTATCAAAGTTATCTAACTCAAGCTAGTTTTGGATCGGTCTAAATGTTAAGTGGACTAAAGGAAAGAGTGTCACCTGTTCTCGCCGAGTTGTTTTAATCTGATACACTGGTGACGGGTCTGTATTGAATTTGCCTTCACCTGGTAGTATGAAAAGTAAAGTACACCAAATGAAACAAACGATGTAACGTAATATGTCAAGAGTCTACAAGGTAGAGCTCATACATTTTAAGTTACTTTAACCAAAGATGACTTAATATAGAATATATTAATAGCAATTTATAGCATTAATTTTGCAAGAGATATCTTTACCCCACTATTATTATTACAAGACGTCTAGCTAGATCAAGAGAAAGACATATATTATTTAGTGTTGCATATAATAACAAAAGGTTCAAACTTTTAGGAGTATATTTGCCTCAGAAGAATTTTAAAATTTTAATTTATTGTTAATGGTACGGCATAATTCAATTATATCCAATTTAACTTTTCTAATCAGCAAAAATTGGCTGTATCCGACAGAAAAGTTAAAGTCGGCTGTTTATAAAAGCATGTATTAGATTATCTCTACAGTTAAAAAGAGGGCAGATAACGGCATGCCATCTCCACAAGATTATAATAGAAAATACAATTATTATCCCTAATAGAAATTTACATTGATATTCGTAATCATTACAATTCAAAACCATTAGCAGAAATACACCTGCTTTCATAAAAACTTTTCTGATTAGACGGAGAGCATTTTTAACATTTCCATCATACATTATATCGGTCGTATGAATTAGTATTTTGTTAATCAGGAAATGATTGACAATTTAGATGCTGTCAAGTTTATCACATTGTGAATCACAAACAGGTGCGTAAAAATGTCTTCTTCTAACCAGTTTTATCCAAACCTATTGTAACCATCTTAGAGTGATCTATTGAGTGCATGTTTTTTTTTCCGAACGAGTTCGTACATAGACGATTTTGTGTCTACCGATTGGTTGTAATATTCCATCAACAGTAGATCCCTCCTCTGTTCACATTTTTGATTGGTGATCTCTTGAAAATGGAGATCAATGCTTGGACGTAATATCCAAATGGATTGCCTTGAATTGAGGCGGATTACCGCCATAATTCCCTGTGTATTTTCTAAAGTTCCTTGATAAATTATTGTAAATGGCTGATTGCAAGTTCTACTTTCATAATCCTATCAATGCATATTGTAGTCTTCATTGATGCAGATTGTACGTGGCAGTTGCAAGGGTTACATTTCTTCTGCATTATTGTAAATGGCTGTTTGGAAGTGCTATATACCTAATTCTAGTCATCAATATTTTGTTCTTCTTTGATACAAGGTGTAAATGGCTGTTTGCAAGTGCTTAGCTCTGCTTTCTTTCTGCGTCATTGAATCTTACAGTTTGCCAGCCGCTGAACTGATTCTGCAGTTTGTCGTATGGAAAACGCTATGTCAGTTATTACAAGTTTTGTATATTATGTTTATAAACATAACATTAAAATTATATCATTCCACCTGCTGTTTTCATACAGATCTGGCCTTGAAACAATGTAAGTACCAAGTTTTTCAGCATCGATTTGTTGTCCAACTCGTGTTGCCATCTCTCTTGTCATAATGGTATACTGGAGATTAGCATGGAATTATAACAACATAAAGCGCTTTAAATTTCTAAAGATTTTCCTTTACCAAAAACAATGCTCCACACGGAGCTTTACGGCATTCATTTTTTAAAATAAACATTGTAACTCTTTTTCCTGTCTCCCTTTTTGAGGTGTTTTAGCAACGAAGTTTTAATCGTTCTCTAAAACCATGTGTTTTCTCGAAGATCTAAGTGATATATAAGCACCTTAAGAAAACAAAATCACATACAGTACAGCAAGGTGGTTCGTCTTCTTCAACACCTGTTTTGATGCATTTTAGTATTTATGATCACCGTTTAAGAAATTTACTTCTGAATGATTTTTTTTTCTCATTACTTTGGAAACATTAGTTATTTGAGAAAGTAGGGATCAGAAATGACAAGGATACATTTCCTCGTACTCTTCTTAACGAGCTTTCATCCGACGACCCTGTTTGGAAGGATCGTATTGACGCAACTCACAGACGTCTCTCTTTTCCTGAGATACATAAGATCCTGCGAAAATAATATTTACGAGAGAAAATTCAATAGCACATTAAAAGCATATATGTTAAATGACTTCAAATAATTAAGCATTCCTAAATGAGTATCATTCTTATGAACATCTTAAAGTTCGTATAATGATAAAAATGTTTACTTGCGATTAGAAGCATTACATTTCGTGTACGATTGTTTTCTTATACTTAAATTTCATTATTGATGTACAGAACCTCAACCTGTGAATTTATTTTAAAAACAAAAATAACACTAAAGCAACAAAAAGACAACAAACAAACAGCCTTTGAAACTGATTCTCATCCTTTAAAACATTTGTTTCTAAAAGTGAGCCAAAAGACATAATGTTACAGAGGGTTTTACTTTTCTTTATTGCAATTCTTACAATTTTCAAAACAATTCAAAACAATCAATTGGTTCAAGAATTTTAAAACTATAAATATATCAGCCTTTATCATCATCATCATCATCATCATCGTCGTCGTCGTCGTCGTCATCATCATCAATCCATTAACTTAAGCGATTCTTGGGGCACTATAGTTTACTTTACAACCAATTCACTCCATCTTTCCCTGTTCTCTGCTGCCCTTTCAGAATCTCCAAATGCCATGCCTCTCCATGCCTTAATTTTGCCTTCCCACAAATGTTCTGTCTGTCTCTTCTTCTGAACCCTCGCATTGTGCTTTGCAAGATTGTTTTTGTCATTTGAGATGATCTTAAGACATGTCCGTACCATTTCAGTTTGCGCTTTTGTACAGTGGTCAAGAGGTCTTCATAGAATCCGATAGCTTATTAGATCCTGTTGTGGACCTCTTTGTTATTTACATGGTCAGTGTATAAGATGCCCAAGATCTTGCAGTAGCATTTCATTTTGCAGGTTTAAATCCTTCTTTGTAGAGCTGATGTGAGTGTCAATATTTCACAAGCATACAGAAAGATGGATATGACAACTGATTTCATCAGCCTTATTTTGGAACCAAAATCAATATTGGTATATTTAAATATTTATCTCGACCTTGTTATTCCTGCTGTTGTCTCAACAATCATGCAAAGTAGTTCTGGTTTGGAGCCCTCATATGTGATAACTGATCCCAAATACTTGAAGATTGTGACTCTTTTCTGCTTCTGTCAACTGACCTTTATTTCTGCACTGATGCCATTGGTGCTGTTTATCATCAGTTTTTTTCTGCGTTAATCTCTATACCGAATGTTATGGAGATTGTGTCGACGAACTCAGCCAAGTCAGACAGTTCTTTTTTATTTCCTGCTAAACTATCAATATCATTTACAAAGGAAAGGTTGGTGATTGTTTCTCCTCCGATGCTGACAGTGTCCTTGTGGTCATGCAAGGCATTCTCCATGATCCTTTCTAGCAAAATGTTGAAGAGTGTAGGTGACAGTATACATCCATGTCTGACTCCAACTGTTTTTCGAAGCCGATTTCCTCTGTTGTAATTGATGAAGACAGCACTGGTGGCGTTGTCATAGAGGTGCTCAACAGTTTGCACTATGAGCTCTGCTGGTATGTTGTCAATGTGAAGAAATTTGGCTGCGTCACTATCCAAAAGAACTGCTCAGTCACTCTCATTCAAGTGGTATTGTCGCTAACATTTTAATTTGCTTTCTTTTTTACCAACGAATCGATATACGCCATTTAGGATTGCCGCTTCGTTAATTCTTATTATATTTACTTGAATATTATTTGGGAGAGGTTTAAATACATTCCTCTAAATCGATTGCATCCCATTAAAGTAAAACTAGTAACTGTTATTTCTTGCTAGTTAAGGGTTGAAATGCAAGTTAATGAGAAAACAAACTGAATTATGTGTTTCAATTTAGAAAAATTATGAAAATGTAAATGGGTGCAATTATTTTCGATAATATTTCAAAAGTACTAAAGAACCGTATATTTGCACCATACACGTCGGTAAAACAAACGGTGGGTTTGCCGCTATTTCATTCACATTTAAAGAGTTTAGGAACCAATTAAATCTGATTTATCGTTTCTTTTTTAAACTTAAGTTTAAGAGTTTAAGAATGGTTAAAGTGGTTAATATTCAATCAAGCCACATTAACGGAATTAAAAAGGTTGTCTTTACTAGGTACGTTATAACTTTATCAGTCAAATTTGTCTGATTGGGAACTTAACGCTTTGAATTAGGTCATTTCTGGCTAAGATATTTTGAAAAATGCCCCAACGAGTAAACTAACAATGAACTACATCCATTTAAACATTTCCATCATATTTTGTGTAGCTATTCCTGTTGTATAAGTTATATTAAATAAACATCCAAACAGGACATGACCAAATGATGGCTAGAATGTAATCGATCTATGCTGGGTTTGATCCGCTTGTTCAGAAGAAGATTATATGAGAAATATTTCGTTGTCATGTGCTGATTAACTCAGCACACACATTTTCCTAGATAGTTTGTATATTTAATTAAAAATGCGATTAAACTTGGACCAATATTTGAGTATACACATTTTACAGTTTTCACAACCTGTTATAAAAATTTGTAAATTATGCATTTAATTTAAGGTCAATGAGCTTTTGCTGGGATTTATGTACCATATATCTGGGATTTATGTAAAAAAAAAGGATACTTTATTTGCTAGGATGTTGTTGTTGTTGTTGTTGTTGGGCTTAACGCCATTTTCAGCACACGATAGGCTATTCATGGCGGCCAGTATTAATGGTGGAGGAAGAAACCGGATAAATCACCGTAAAAAACCACCGACCCACGAGAAGCTACTGGCAAGCTTTCTCACATATCCACATTCGCCAAATCCTAGACTCGAACCCACGCAGACAGAGGTGAGATGGCAGTGATCCGTAACGGACAGCGCTGTAGACCACTTAGCCACTCGGGACCCCCTGCTAGGATGTATTTACCATACAGCTGGGATTTATGTAAACAAAAGGATACATTTTTTCTAGGATGTATGTACCTTAAACTGTGATTTATGTATAAAAATACCGTAATTGCTGGGATGTATGTAACGTATATTTGTGATGTATGTGTATACTGTACTTGCTGGGATGTATGTAACGTGTATTTGTGATGTATGTGTATACTGTACTTGCTGGGATGTATGTAACGTGTATTTGTGATGTATGTGTATACTGTACTTGCTGGGATGTATGTAACGTGTATTTGTGATGTATGTGTATACTGTACTTGCTGGGATGTATGTAACGTGTATTTGTGATGTATGTGTACACTGTACTTGCTGGGATGTATGTAACGTGTATTTGTGATGTATGTGTATACTGTACTTGCTGGGATGTATGTAACGTGTATTTGTGATGTATGTGTATACTGTACTTGCTGGGATGTATGTAACGTGTATTTGTGATGTATGTGTATACTGTACTTGCTGGGATGTATGTACAGAATAAATTTATCAGTATGAAAGTCTCATGATGAATGCGATTAATTTATATATAGCTAGACAAAGGATTTGTTTTGTCCTGCTAATAAAATTAAATATCAATATACTCTTTTCAGACTACACACTGATCTTGACGAAGACCATCGATCTGACAGGCGGGAAATTAAAATGGGAATTATGGCAGGCACTGTCCACCATTTCTGTCATCTGCGCTTTGATTGGAGTAGTAATTGCTGTGGTGGTTGTATGTCTCAGAACCAGATTCATCCGCATAGTTGCATTTTTAGGTTTTTTAATTATGCTTGTTTCAGGTAAGACTTCTTTTTGAATTATTAAAACTTATAAAAAACTACACAAGTGTTTGTTTCAGAAGAAAAAGGAAAACTAGTTTCATAAGTTGTTGGGATACTTCGATGCCATATGAAATGAATTAGATGTATTTCTCCAGACTTGGAATACGTTGATGTCATATGACTATATAATATGACTTGTTTCCCTTACTATAGCTTTCCAAAATTTATTAGCTATACAGCGTGAATGGAATTCAAAACAAGTATAAATTTACAAGTTTGATTCGGTGCATATAAGAATATTAATGCGCGGACTTGAATAAAGAAAAAAAACTATAAAAGTAATCGTCTGTGAGTATTTCGGATTGAACACCACCCGTATCGAATGTCAGATAAGCTGTATGAGATATAATGGAAATGTAAGAAATTCCTTTCTCACAGCCAAGTGATGTATACAACAACAATGATACAGGAAGCAATAATATTTTGGGTAAAACCAAATGCTAAAGAAAAGAATAATGCGAAGGAAAATTGAAGCAGGCTTCCATAATAAGAAAATGGTGAGATCGGATATATCTAATTAAATCAGACATATCTGATATATATATATATATATATATATATATATATATATATATATATATATATATATATATATATATATATATATGCTTGTATCATTTAACAGAGTTACTGGTTAATGAGTAAAATATATAAGTCTCATTCTGAAGTAAATTCTATTTCTCTATCTTATCTAACTAAGACTTAAAGTTATTGGTCTTCATCTTCTTTTTCTTCTTCTTCTTCTTCTTCTTCTTCTTCTTCTTCTTCTTCTTCTTATTATTATTATTATTATTATTATTATTATTATTATTATTATTATTATTATTATTATTTCAGGTGCATTGATGTGGATTACGGTTGGTATGATAATAGTAGTACATATGGACCTTGACAAAAATCTTGTGAACAATTCACCAATCCAAGCAGCACTCAAACCACCTTCCGGTTTAATAATTGCTGCCATAGGAGCCTTTCTTGCCGTTAACTCCGCCTTCATGTTCTTATACTACCTTATCCGACATCTTTGTTGTGGCGATAGGTATAATGAGAAACGCATTGCCGAACGATGGGAATATAACCACCAGGCTGACCGATCTGTTGATTCAATATTTGTTACCGATAAGTCGCGGTACATGCACGACAGTGATGGAAAATATATCGACAACAAAACAGCTATTGAAGTCCCTGCCAAACATACTGTATATGGGAAAACCTATCCAGACTATTCAATCAAAGAAACGGGAAGTATAAAAGCTAACAACATACTTTCAAAATACAGCGATGACAATCAAGGTGCAAAGCAGAACACAGAGACCCAAGTGGTCCGATACGTAACTCAACAGGATGATTATCCATCCAGAGCATATTACTACGAAACCAAGCCTGAACAGGTTGAATATATTTCCGGACGTGAAGTAAGCAAGTATGACGACGGTCATTACAGTATCAGACGTGATAGCTTCCCAGAAGCGCACGGCAATTACATTGTCCGGTATGAAAAACATCTTCCAGCGTACAACGGTGAGTATGCTCTCCGACACAGGCGATCACGTCCACGCTATTACAGTCATGACGACTACTTCATGGGGTATGATTATCGCCGTCCAAGGTTCACCCGTGGTCAAGATGATTATATTTCAGAGTACGATTACCGTCCCTTCCGTCACACCCATAGTTACGACGACTACTACGATGTTCGTCCTTCCCGCTACTCACGTGCTTACGATCCTGATAAGTACGATAATGAATATGTCAGATGGCGTGACAGCAGGCACTATACGAAGAAGTACGTCCGCAATTACCATGGTGGTTCGCATGTTTATGGCCGCGATCGATTGATAGCTCGAGCTCGTTGGGGCGAGGAACCATACGAGTCTGAGTGGAGAAAACTAGGAACGTCACTTGTTCCATCACGACGACGTCATAGCTTTTCAGAATACTGATTAATCAGTGACTTGGTTCAAAATATTAATACTTTTTCGTCTTCAAACTGTACCAAAGATTGGATACATTTTTTTTATTAAACGATGACTTTCATCGCTGAATTGAAATAATTACGAATAAAGCGTGTTTCATTGTCTTATTAAGGCGTAATATTGTTCTCAGGTGCATTTATTTCATAACAACATAATTTTTCTGAAGATGGCTTGTCCACCATTCATCGTTACATGGTCCACAATGTGTCTCTAATAAACCTTTATCGTCATATAATATCAGCATGGATTTCTTAGATCTCGTTACATTGGGACATTTGTAAGTGGCTCATCTCTCATCTTCGTGTTGGAGATTTTTTTGTAAAAAAAAATATAACCAAAAGGATAAATATCTGGATATGCCAAGAGGATGTGTGCTGAGCATTTCTTGTGATTAAATAGAAACTACTGCACATTGCAGCTGCTATACTTTTTACATAGATATTTACAAACTCTACAATCGTAGCAAATCGTACCTTTTACACGTACCGTATGGTATTGCAGAGCATAACTCTTGAAAGTGAAGATTCTTACGAAAAACAAGCTTTTGATCTATGACCACTATCTATACCGGACACATGCGTTCGCCTGCTGCATATAATATACACATTTTGCGTACTATTATTATGGTACAGCTTTTATATTGACCTTTAAAGATTATAAATTCTCACGATGGTTTAAAACAATCCTCATTTATTCTTCTTAATTATCAGAGAATATTGTGCAAAAATAAAAGATATTGCCCAACAAACATTCGTCTTCATCATGCATTGTCTTGAATTATAGAAGAAATGTTATTGTTAACATTATTAAAATGACTTTCATCATAGTATTGAATTCATTCAAAGCCTTTGTATATATGGAGTGCCATTATAATTTATTTAAGGTCAATGGCTAAAACTGCACTATGTAGTGCCAAAATAATACATTCAATTTCTAATGATGCACTATAGAGTGCCATTTTAATTTCTTTCAGTGTCTAATACTCCACTATGGGGTGCCGTTTTAATTCATTCGGTGTTAAATACTGCACTATGGGGTGCCATTATAAGTCATTCAAGGTCAATTACCAATACTGCGTTCTGAAGTGCCATTATAAGTCATTCAAGGTCAATGTCTAATATTGCACTCTGGAGTGCCATTTCGATTCATTCAATAACTAATACTGCACTATTGTTTGCCATTTTAATTAATTCGGTGTATAATACAGTACTATGGAGTGCTTTTACAGATCATTCAAGGTTAATGTCTAATACTGCAAAAGGAGGGACAGTTTAATTCATCCAGTGTCTAATACAACACAATGTAGTGCCGTTTTAATTTATTTATTTATTCATAAATAATGCACTAGGGAGTATCATATTAATTCATTCGAGGTTATTTCTAATACTGCACTCTGGAGTGTCAGTTTAATTTATTCACTAATACTGCACTCTGGAGTGCCAGTTTAATTTATTCACTAATACTGCACTATTGTGCGCCATTTTAATTTAATTCAGTGTCTAATATTGCATTTTGGAGTGCCATTTTAATTCATTCAGAGTCTAATACACTACTATGGAGTGCTCTTACAAATCATTCAAGGTCAATATCTAATATTGCCCTCTAGAGTGTCATTTTAATTCATTCAGTATCTACTACAACTCCGTGGAATGACATTATAATTAATTTGCATTCATATACTGCCATTATAATTCACTCAAGGTAATATCTAATACTAGACTGAGCAGTGTCCAATATTGCACGATGGAGTGCCATTATTTTTCATTCAAGGTCAATGTCTAATACTGCACTATGCATGACATTATATTTCATTTGCTAGAACTACTCTTTGGAGTGTCAATTTAATTCATTCAATATCTAATACTGCACCATGGAGTGCCACTAAAATTCGTTCAATGTCAATATTTAATATAAACTATGGAGTGCCATTATAATTCATTTAGTATCTAATACTTCGCTATGAATGCCATTATAATTTATTCAAGGCCAATGTCTAATACTAAACTATGGAATGCCATTGTAATTCATTCAAGGTCAATGTCGAATACTACACTATGGAGTGCAATTGTAATTCATTCAAGGTCAATGTCGAATACTGCACTATGAAATGTCATTGTAATTCATTCAAGGTCAATGTCGAATACTACACTATGGAGTGCCATTGTAATTCATTCAATGTCAATGTCGAATACTGCACTATGGAATGCCATTGTAATTCATTCAAGATCAATGTCGAATACTACACTATGGAGTGCAATTGTAATTCATTCAAGGTCAATGTCGAATACTGCACTATGAAATGTCATTGTAATTCATTCAAGGTCAATGTCGAATACTACACTATAGAGTGCCATTGTAATTCATTCAAGGTCAATGTCGAATACTGCACTATGGAATGTCATTGTAATTCATTCAAGGTCAATGTTGAATACTGCACTATGATGTACCATTATAATTCATTCAGTATCTAATACTGCACGATGGAATGATATTATAATTCATTCAAAGTCAATGCCTAATACTGCACGATGAAATGAGATTGTAATTCATCCAATGTCAATGTCTAATTGTATTCCACTATGGAGTGCCATTATACTTCATTTAAGGTCAATGTTTAATTCTGCACTATGGAGTGCCATTTGAATTCATTCAGTATCTAATACTGCATTAAGGAATGCCATTATAATTCATCCCATGTTCATGTCTAATACTGCACTATGGAATGCCATTAAAATTCATTCAAGGTTAATGTTCAATTCAGCACTATGGAGTGCCATTATAATTCATTCAATATCTAATACTGCACTATGGAATGCCAATATAATTTATGTATTTATGCTGTACTATGGATTACCATTTTAATTCAATAATTTCTAATATTGCCCCCTGAGGTGCTATTTTAATTTATTCAATGTCTCTGTAACACACACATGTCTCTGTAACATGATCGAAACCGAATGGATTATAGATTGAATAAAAACGCCAAACACTGTGTATGTGAATGGACGAAATTTTATGAAATGAAAATAAAAATATGAGAACAAGTATAAACGTAAGCATTAATAATCATCTGCCATTCACAATGACAATTCATTAGACATACATTCATAACCAGGTGAAAAAAAAATAAAAACAACCACTAAAATGATATGATGCTACCATACTTAAAATACGATTCATATACGAGATAACAATGATGAATGCAATTCATACAAGCGGATGTTTTAAAGATCAGTATTGTTCATAGAACCAAATGCTTTCAGGATGAATATGATTCGTGCAACCATTTCATTTAAAGGTAAGCATTGGTTCATAAAACCATTTCATTTAAATATTAGCATGGGCAATACAACCATATGTATTAAAATTAAGTATTGTTCATTAAACCATTTCATTTAAAAATAAGTGTGGCTCAAAAAAACCATTTCATTTAAAAATAAGTTTTAGATAATAAAACCATTTCATTTAAAGATAAGCATTGGCTCATAAAACCATTTCATTTAAAGATAAGCTTTGGCTCATAAAACCCATTTCATTTAAAAATAAGTAAGGTTCATAAACCTATTTCTTTTAAAGATAATTGTGCTTCGTACAACTGTGTAATGTTATAATTACAGAACACTGTTCTCTGTCTTTTGCACATTCAGGAATCAATATCCTTCAACGAGTTTCTGTTACAAATCGCGCTGCCTCTGCCAGGTAGTTTGCCACATGGCCTTCTTTGCTGCTACTTATACAGTTCCGCCGCCATACTGCTGGCTAATATATTACGCCACTATTACGCCACTTCACTTCAGCTTACGCTACCACATGGACTATGTGCTGATACGCTGCCAGCCCTATCGTTTAGGATGCCAGTCCTAGCATCTAGGATGACAGCCCCTCCAACCTATTCGA